>JASCYN010000150.1:9443250-9624250 GCA_030408155.1 Lophura swinhoii | reverse complement strand
AAGGTGACGCAAGGGAAAGCAGGAACAGGAAGAAAGGCGACGCAAGGGATCGCAGGAACGAGAAGAAAGGCGACGCAAGGAATGAAAGGCGATGCAAGGTAAGAAAGGCGATGCAAGGGAAGAAAGACGATGCAAGGGAGGAAAGGCGACGCAAGGAAGGCCAGGCGACGCAAGGGAAAGCAGGAACAGGAAGAAAGGCGACGCAAGGGAAGAAATGCGACGCAGGGGAAGAAAGGCGACGCGAGGGAAAGCGGGAATGGTAAGAAAGGCGATGCAAGGGTATAAAATGCGACGCAAGGGAAAGCAGGAATGGCAAGAAAGGCGACGCAAGGAAAGAAAGGCGATGCAAGGGAAGAAAGGCGACGCAAGGGAAGAAAGGCGATGCATGGGAAGAAAGGCGATGCAAGGGAAGCAAGGCGACGCGAGGGAATTCAGGAACGAGAAGAAAGACGACGTAAGGGAAGAAAGACAACGCAAGAGAAGAAAGGCGACGCAAGGGAACGCATGAACGGGAAGAAAGGCGGCGCAAGGGATGGCAGGAAGGAGAAGAAAGGCGACGCAAGGAAAGAAAGGCGACGCAAGGGAAGAAAGGCGACGCACGGGAATGCTGGAAGGGGAAAAGAGGCGATGCAAGGGAAGAAAGGCGACGCAGGGGAAGAAAGGCGACGCAAGGGAAAGCAGGAACGGGAAGAAAGGCAACGCAAGGGAAGAAAGTCGAAGCAAGGAAAGGCAGGATCTGCAAGAAAGGTGACGCATGGAAAGAAAGGCGATGCAAGGGAAAGTAGGAAAGGGAAGAAAGGAGATGCACGGGAAGAAAGCTGACGCAAGGGAAAGCTGGAACGGGAGGAAAGGTGACGCAAGGGAAAGCAGGAACGGTAAGAAAGGCGATGCAAGGGAAGAAAGGCGACGCAAGGGAACAAAGGCGATGCAAGGGAAAGCAGGAACGAGAAGAAAGGCGACGCAAGGAATGAAAGGCGATGCAAGGGAAGAATGACGATGCAAGGGAAGAAAGGCGACGCAAGGAAGGCCAGGCGACGCAAGGGAAAGCAGGAACAGGAAGAAAGGCGACGCAAGGGAAGAAATGCGACGCAGGGGAAGAAAGGCGACGCGAGGGAAAGCGGGAATGGTAAGAAAGGCGATGCAAGGGTATAAAATGCGACGCAAGGGAAAGCAGGAATGGGAAGAAAGGCGACGCAAGGAAAGAAAGGCGATGCAAGGGAAGAAAGGCGATGCAAGGGAAGCAAGGCGACGCAAGGGAAATCAGGAACGGGAAGAAAGACGACGCAAGGGAAGAAAGGCGATGCAAGGGAAAGCAGAAATGGGAAATAAGGCTTCGGAAGGGAAAGCAGGAACGAGAAGAAAGGCGAAGCAAGGGTAAGCAGGAATGGTAAGAAAGGCGACGCAAGGGTAGAGAGGCGATGCAAGGGAATGCTGGAATGGGAAGAAAGGCGACGCAAGGGAAAGCAGGAACGGGAAAAAAGGAGATGCAAGGGAAGAAAGCTGACGCTAGGGAAAGCAGGAACGGGAGGAAAGGCGACGCATGGGAAAGCAGGAATGAGAAGAAAGGTGACGCAAGGGAAAGCAGGAACGGTAAGAAAGGCGACGCAAGGGAAGGAAGGCGACGCAAGGGAAGAAAGGCGACACAAGGGAAAGCAGGAATGGTAAGAAAGGCGACGCAAGGGAAGAAGGGCGACGCAGGGGAAGAAAGGCGATGCAAGGGAAGAAAGGCGACACACGGGAAAGCAGGAACGGGAAGAAAGGCGTGGCAAGGGAAAGCAGGGCGACGCAAGAGAAAGCAGAAACGGGAAGTAAGGCGTCGGAAGGGAAAGCAGGAACGAGAAGAAAGGCGAAGCAAGGGTAAGCAGGAACGGGAAGAAAGGCGATACAAGGGAAAGGAGGAACGGTAAGAAAGGCGTTGCAAGGGAAGAAAGGCCACGCAAGCGAAGAAAGGCGACGCAAGGGAAAGCAGGAACTGGAAGAAAGGCGACGCAAGGGAAGGAAGTTGAAGCAAGGGAATGTAGGAACGGGAAGAAAGGCGACGCAAGGGATGGCAGGAAGGAGAAGAAAGGCGACGCAAGGAAAGAAAGGCGACGCAAGGGAAGAAAGGCGACGCACGGGAATGCTGGAAGGGGAAAAAAGGCGATGCAAGGGAAGAAAGGCGACGCAGGGGAAGTAAGGCGACGCAAGGGAAAGCAGGAACGGGAAGAAAGGCGACGCAAGGGAAGAAGGGCGACGCAGGGGAAGAAAGGCGATGCAAGGGAAGAAAGGCGACACACGGGAAAGCAGGAACGGGAAGAAAGGCGTGGCAAGGGAAAGCATGGCGACGCAAGGGAAAGCAGAAACGGGAAGTAAGGCGTCGGAAGGGAAAGCAGGAACGAGAAGAATGGCGAAGCAAGGGTAAGCAGGAACGGGAAGAAAGGCGATGCAAGGGAAAGGAGGAACGGTAAGAAAGGCGTTGCAAGGGAAGAAAGGCCACGCAAGCGAAGAAAGGCGACGCAAGGGAAAGCAGGAACTGGAAGAAAGGCGACGCAAGGGAAGGAAGTTGAAGCAAGGGAATGTAGGAACGGGAAGAAAGGCGACGCAAGGGATGGCAGGAAGGAGAAGAAAGGCGACGCAAGGAAAGAAAGGCGACGCAAGGGAAGAAAGGCGACGCACGGGAATGCTGGAAGGGGAAAAAAGGCGATGCAAGGGAAGAAAGGCGACGCAGGGGAAGAAAGGCGACGCAAGGGAAAGCAGGAACGGGAAGAAAGGCGTGGCAAGGGAAAGCTGGAACGGGAAGAAAGGCAACGCAAGGGAAGAAAGTCGAAGCAAGGGAAGGCAGGATCTGCAAGAAAGGTGACGCATGGAATAAAAGGCGATGCAAGGGAAAGTAGGAAAGGGAAGAAAGGAGATGCATGGGAAGAAAGCTGACGCTAGGGAAAGCAGGAACGGGAGGAAAGGCGACGCATGGGAAAGCAGGAACGAGAAGAAAGGTGACGCAAGGGAAAGCAGGAACGGTAAGAAAGGCGACGCAAGGGAAGAAAGGCGACGCAAGGAAAGAAAGGCGATGCAAGGGAAAGTAGGAAAGGGAAGAAAGTAGACGCAAGGGAAGAAAGGCGATGCAAGGGAAAGCAGGAACGGGAGGAAAGGTGATGCAAGGGAAAGCAGGAACGGTAAGAAAGGCAACGCAAGGGAAGAAAGGCGACGCAAGGGAAGAAAGGCGACGCACGGAAAGCAGGAAAGGGAAGAAAGGCAACGCAAGGGAAAGCAGGAAAGAGAAGAAAGGCGACGCGCGGAAAGAAAGTCGACGCAAGGGAAAGTAGGAACGGGAAGAAAGGCGACGCAAGGGAAGATAGGCGACGCAAGGGAAAGCAGGAATGGTAAGAAAGGCAACAGAAGGGTAAGAAATGCGACACAAGGGAAAGCAGGAATGGTTAGAAAGGCGACGCAAGGGAAGAAAGGCGAAGCAAGGGAAGAAAGGCGACGCAAGGGAAGGAAGGCGATGCAAGGGAAGAAAGGCGATACAAGGGAAGAAAGGCGATGCAAGGGAAAGCAGAAATGGGAAGAAAGGCGTGGCAAGGGAAAGCAGTGCGACGCAAGAGAAAGCAGAAACGGGAAGTAAGGTGTCGGAGGGGAAAGCAGGAACGAGTAGAAAGGCGAAGCAAGGGTAAGCAGGAACGTGAACAAAGGCGGCGCACGGAAAGAAAGTCGAAGCAAGGGAAAGTAGAAACGGAAAGAAAGGCGACGCAAGGGATCGCAGGAACGAGAAGAAAGGCGACGCAAGGAATGAAAGGCGATGCAAGGGAAAGTAGGAAAGGGAAGAAAGGAGACACAAGGGAAGAAAGGCGGCGCAAGGTAAAGCAGAAACGGGAAGAAAGGAGATGCATGGGAAGAAAGCTGACGCAAGGGAAAGCAGGAACGGGAGGAAAGGCGACGCAAGAGAAGAAAGGCGACGCAAGGGAACGCACGAACGGGAAGAAAGGCGACGGAAGGGAAGAAAGGCGATGCAAGGGAAAGGAGGAATGGGAAGACAGGCGACGCAAGAGAAAGCAGGAACGGGAAGAAATGCGATGCAAGGAAAGAAAGGCGACGCAGGGGAAGAAAGGCGACGCACGGGAAAGCAGGAAGGGGAAAAAATACGATGCAAGGGAAGAAAGGCGACGCAGGGGAAGAAAGGCGACGCAAGGGAAAGCAGGAACGGGAAGTAAGGCGTGGCAAGGGAAAGCAGGAACGGTAAGAAAGGCAACGCAAGGGAAGAAAGTCGAAGCAAGGGAAGGCAGGATCTGCAAGAAAGGTGACGCATGGAAAGAAAGGCGATGCAAGGGAAAGTAGGAAAGGGAAGAAAGGAGATGCACGGGAAGAAAGCTGACGCAAGGGAAAGCTGGAACGGGAGGAAAGGTGACGCAAGGGAAAGCAGGAACAGGAAGAAAGGCGACGCAAGGGATCGCAGGAACGAGAAGAAAGGCGATGCAAGGAATGAAAGGCGATGCAAGGGAAGAAAGACGATGCAAGGGAGGAAAGGCGACGCAAGGAAGGCCAGGCGACGCAAGGGAAAGCAGGAACAGGAAGAAAGGCGACGCAAGGGAAGAAATGCGACGCAGGGGAAGAAAGGCGACGCGAGGGAAAGCGGGAATGGTAAGAAAGGCGATGCAAGGAAAGAAAGGCGATGCAAGGGAAGAAAGGCGACGCAAGGGAAGAAAGGCGATGCATGGGAAGAAAGGCGATGCAAGGGAAGCAAGGCGACGCAAGGGAATTCAGGAACGAGAAGAAAGACGACGTAAGGGAAGAAAGACAACGCAAGAGAAGAAAGGCGACGCAAGGGAACGCATGAACGGGAAGAAAGGCGACGCAAGGGATGGCAGGAAGGAGAAGGAAGGCGACGCAAGGAAAGAAAGGCGACGCAAGGGAAGAAAGGCGACGCACGGGAATGCTGGAAGGGGAAAAAAGGCGATGCAAGGGAAGAAAGGCGACGCAGGGGATGAAAGGCGACGCAAGGGAAAGCAGGAACGGGAAGAAAGGCGACGCAAGGGACGAAAGGCGATGCAAGGGAAAGCAGAAATGGTAAGAAAGGCGGCGCAAGGGAAGAAAGGCAACGCAAGAGAAGAAAGGCGACGGAAGGGAATGGCACGAACGGGAAGAAAGGCGACGGAAGGGAAGAAAGGCGATGCAAGGGGAAGGAGGAATGGGAAGAAATGCGATGCAAGGGAAGAAAGGCGACGCAAGGGAAGAATGGCGACACACGGGAAAGCAGGAACGAGAAGAAAGGCGACGCAAGGGTAGAAAGGCGACGCAAGGGAAGATACGCAATGCAAGGTAAAGCAGGAATGGTAAGTAAGGCGACGGAAGGGTAGAAAGGCGACGCACGGAAAGCAGGAATGGGAAGAAAGGCGACGCAAGGGACGAAAGGCGATGCAAGGGAAGAAAGTCGATGCAAGGGAATGCTGGAATGGTAAGAAAGGCGACGCAAGGGAAGAAAGGCGACGCAAAGGAATGCAGAAATGGTAAGAAAGGCGGCGCAAGGGAAGAAAGGCAACGCAAGAGAAGAAAGGCGATGCAAGGGAAAGTAGGAAAGGGAAGAAAGGAGATGAATGGGAAGAAAGCTGACGCAAGGGAAAGCAGGAACGAGAAGAAAGGCGACGCGCGGAAAGAAAGTCGACGCAAGGGAAAGTAGGAATGGGAAGAAAGGCGACGCAAGGGAAGATAGGCGACGCAAGGGAAAGCAGGAATGGTAAGAAAGGCGACGGAAGGGTAAGAAATGCGACACAAGGGAAAGCAGGAATGGTAAGAAAGGCGACGCAAGGGAAGAAAGGCGATGCAAGGGAAGAAAGGCGACGCAAGGGAGGCCAGGCGACGCAAGGGAAAGCAGGAACAGGAAGAAAGGCAAAGCAAGGGAAGAAAGTCGAAGCAAGGGAAGGCAGGATCTGCAAGAAAGGTGACGCATGGAAAGAAAGGCGATGCAAGGGAAAGTAGGAAAGGGAAGAATGGAGATGCACGGGAAGAAAGCTGACGCAAGGGAAAGCTGGAACGGTAAGAAAAGCGATGCAAGGGATCGCAGGAACGAGAAGAAAGGCGACGCAAGGAATGAAAGGAGATGCAAGGGGAAGTAGGAAAGGGAAGAAAGGAGACGCAAGGGAAGAAAGGCGACGCAAGGGAAAGCAGAAACGGGAAGAATGGAGATGCATGGGAAGAAAGCTGACGCAAGGGAAAGCAGGAACGGGAGGAAAGGCGACGCAAGGGAAAGCAGGAACGAGAAGAAAGGTGACGCAAGGGAATGCAGGAACAGTAAGAAAGGCGATGCAAGGGAAGAAAGGCGACGCAAGGGAACAAAGGCGATGCAAGGTAAGCAAGGCGACGCAAGGGAAATCAGGAAGGGGAAGAAAGGCAACGCAAGGGAAGAAAGGCGATGCAAGGGAAAGCAGAAATGGGAAATAAGGCTTCGGAAGGGAAAGCAGGAACGAGAAGAAAGGCGAAGCAAGGGTAAGCAGGAATGGTAAGAAAGGCGACGCAAGGGTAGAGAGGCGATGCAAGGGAATGCTGGAATGGGAAGAAAGGCGACGCAAGGGAAAGCAGGAACGGGAAGAAAGGAGATGCATGGGAAGAAAGCTGACGCTAGGGAAAGCAGGAACGGGAGGAAAGGCGACGCATGGGAAAGCAGGAACGAGAAGAAAGGTGACGCAAGGGAAAGCAGGAACGGTAAGAAAGGCGACGCAAGGGAAGGAAGGCGACGCAAGGGAAGAAAGGCGACACAAGGGAAAGCAGGAATGGTAAGAAAGGCGACGCAAGGGAAGAAGGGCGACGCAGGGGAAGAAAGGCGATGCAAGGGAAGAAAGGCGACACACGGGAAAGCAGGATCGAGAAGGAAGGCGTGGCAAGGGAAAGCAGGGCGACGCAAAAGAAAGCAGAAACGGGAAGTAAGGCGTCGGAAGGGAAAGCAGGAACGAGAAGAAAGGCGAAGCAAGGGTAAGCAGGAACGGGAAGAAAGGCGATGCAAGGGAAAGGAGGAACGGTAAGAAAGGCGTTGCAAGGGAAGAAAGGCTACGCAAGCGAAGAAAGGCGACGCAAGGGAAAGCAGGAACTGGAAGAAAGGCGACGCAAGGGAAGGAAGTTGAAGCAAGGGAAAGTAGGAACGGGAAGAAAGGCGACGCAAGGGATGGCAGGAAGGAGAAGAAAGGCGACGCAAGGAAAGAAAGGCGACGCAAGGGAAGAAAGGCGACGCAAGGGAAGAAAGGCGACGCAAGGGAAAGCAGGAACGGGAAGAAAGGCGTGGCAAGGGAAAGCAGGAACGGGAAGAAAGGCAACGCAAGGGAAGAAAGTCGAAGCAAGGGAAGGCAGGATCTGCAAGAAAGGTGACGCATGGAATAAAAGGCGATGCAAGGGAAAGTAGGAAAGGGAAGAAAGGAGATGCACGGGAAGAAAGCTGACGCAAGGGAAAGCTGGAACGGGAGGAAAGGTGACGCAAGGGAAAGCAGGAACAGGAAGAAAGGCGACGCAAGGGATCGCAGGAACGAGAAGAAAGGCGACGCAAGGAATGAAAGGCGACGCAAGGGAAGAAAGGCGATGCAAGGGAAGAAAGACGATGCAAGGGAGGAAAGGCGACGCAAGGAAGGCCAGGCGACGCAAGGGAAAGCAGGAACAGGAAGAAAGGCGACGCAAGGGAAGAAATGCGACGCAGGGGAAGAAAGGCGACGCGAGGGAAAGCGGGAATGGTAAGAAAGGCGATGCAAGGGTATAAAATGCGACGCAAGGGAAAGCAGGAATGGGAAGAAAGGCGACGCAAGGAAAGAAAGGCGATGCAAGGGAAGAAAGGCGACGCAAGGGAAGAAAGGCGATGCATGGGAAGAAAGGCGATGCAAGGGAAGCAAGGCGACGCGAGGGAATTCAGGAACGAGAAGAAAGACGACGTAAGGGAAGAAAGACAACGCAAGAGAAGAAAGGCGACGCAAGGGAACGCATGAACGGGAAGAAAGGCGACGCAAGGGATGGCAGGAAGGAGAAGAAAGGCGACGCAAGGAAAGAAAGGCGACGCAAGGGAAGAAAGGCGACGCACGGGAATGCTGGAAGGGGAAAAGAGGCGATGCAAGGGAAGAAAGGCGACGCAGGGGAAGAAAGGCGACGCAAGGGAAAGCAGGAACGGGAAGAAAGGCGTGGCAAGGGAAAGCAGGAACGGGAAGAAAGGCAACGCAAGGGAAGAAAGTCGAAGCAAGGAAAGGCAGGATCTGCAAGAAAGGTGACGCATGGAAAGAAAGGCGATGCAAGGGAAAGTAGGAAAGGGAAGAAAGGAGATGCACGGGAAGAAAGCTGACGCAAGGGAAAGCTGGAACGGGAGGAAAGGTGACGCAAGGGAAAGCAGGAACGGTAAGAAAGGCGATGCAAGGGAAGAAAGGCGACGCAAGGGAACAAAGGCGATGCAAGGGAAAGCAGGAACGAGAAGAAAGGCGACGCAAGGAATGAAAGGCGATGCAAGGGAAGAATGACGATGCAAGGGAAGAAAGGCGACGCAAGGAAGGCCAGGCGACGCAAGGGAAAGCAGGAACAGGAAGAAAGGCGACGCAAGGGAAGAAATGCGACGCAGGGGAAGAAAGGCGACGCGAGGGAAAGCGGGAATGGTAAGAAAGGCGATGCAAGGGTATAAAATGCGACGCAAGGGAAAGCAGGAATGGGAAGAAAGGCGACGCAAGGAAAGAAAGGCGATGCAAGGGAAGAAAGGCGATGCAAGGGAAGCAAGGCGACGCAAGGGAAATCAGGAACGGGAAGAAAGACGACGCAAGGGAAGAAAGGCGATGCAAGGGAAAGCAGAAATGGGAAATAAGGCTTCGGAAGGGAAAGCAGGAACGAGAAGAAAGGCGAAGCAAGGGTAAGCAGGAATGGTAAGAAAGGCGACGCAAGGGTAGAGAGGCGATGCAAGGGAATGCTGGAATGGGAAGAAAGGCGACGCAAGGGAAAGCAGGAACGGGAAAAAAGGAGATGCAAGGGAAGAAAGCTGACGCTAGGGAAAGCAGGAACGGGAGGAAAGGCGACGCATGGGAAAGCAGGAATGAGAAGAAAGGTGACGCAAGGGAAAGCAGGAACGGTAAGAAAGGCGACGCAAGGGAAGGAAGGCGACGCAAGGGAAGAAAGGCGACACAAGGGAAAGCAGGAATGGTAAGAAAGGCGACGCAAGGGAAGAAGGGCGACGCAGGGGAAGAAAGGCGATGCAAGGGAAGAAAGGCGACACACGGGAAAGCAGGAACGGGAAGAAAGGCGTGGCAAGGGAAAGCAGGGCGACGCAAGAGAAAGCAGAAACGGGAAGTAAGGCGTCGGAAGGGAAAGCAGGAACGAGAAGAAAGGCGAAGCAAGGGTAAGCAGGAACGGGAAGAAAGGCGATACAAGGGAAAGGAGGAACGGTAAGAAAGGCGTTGCAAGGGAAGAAAGGCCACGCAAGCGAAGAAAGGCGACGCAAGGGAAAGCAGGAACTGGAAGAAAGGCGACGCAAGGGAAGGAAGTTGAAGCAAGGGAATGTAGGAACGGGAAGAAAGGCGACGCAAGGGATGGCAGGAAGGAGAAGAAAGGCGACGCAAGGAAAGAAAGGCGACGCAAGGGAAGAAAGGCGACGCACGGGAATGCTGGAAGGGGAAAAAAGGCGATGCAAGGGAAGAAAGGCGACGCAGGGGAAGAAAGGCGACGCAAGGGAAAGCAGGAACGGGAAGAAAGGCGACGCAAGGGAAGAAGGGCGACGCAGGGGAAGAAAGGCGATGCAAGGGAAGAAAGGCGACACACGGGAAAGCAGGAACGGGAAGAAAGGCGTGGCAAGGGAAAGCATGGCGACGCAAGGGAAAGCAGAAACGGGAAGTAAGGCGTCGGAAGGGAAAGCAGGAACGAGAAGAATGGCGAAGCAAGGGTAAGCAGGAACGGGAAGAAAGGCGATGCAAGGGAAAGGAGGAACGGTAAGAAAGGCGTTGCAAGGGAAGAAAGGCCACGCAAGCGAAGAAAGGCGACGCAAGGGAAAGCAGGAACTGGAAGAAAGGCGACGCAAGGGAAGGAAGTTGAAGCAAGGGAATGTAGGAACGGGAAGAAAGGCGACGCAAGGGATGGCAGGAAGGAGAAGAAAGGCGACGCAAGGAAAGAAAGGCGACGCAAGGGAAGAAAGGCGACGCACGGGAATGCTGGAAGGGGAAAAAAGGCGATGCAAGGGAAGAAAGGCGACGCAGGGGAAGAAAGGCGACGCAAGGGAAAGCAGGAACGGGAAGAAAGGCGTGGCAAGGGAAAGCTGGAACGGGAAGAAAGGCAACGCAAGGGAAGAAAGTCGAAGCAAGGGAAGGCAGGATCTGCAAGAAAGGTGACGCATGGAAAGAAAGGCGATGCAAGGGAAAGTAGGAAAGGGAAGAAAGGAGATGCATGGGAAGAAAGCTGACGCTAGGGAAAGCAGGAACGGGAGGAAAGGCGACGCATGGGAAAGCAGGAACGAGAAGAAAGGTGACGCAAGGGAAAGCAGGAACGGTAAGAAAGGCGACGCAAGGGAAGAAAGGCGACGCAAGGAAAGAAAGGCGATGCAAGGGAAAGTAGGAAAGGGAAGAAAGTAGACGCAAGGGAAGAAAGGCGATGCAAGGGAAAGCAGGAACGGGAGGAAAGGTGATGCAAGGGAAAGCAGGAACGGTAAGAAAGGCAACGCAAGGGAAGAAAGGCGACGCAAGGGAAGAAAGGCGACGCACGGAAAGCAGGAAAGGGAAGAAAGGCAACGCAAGGGAAAGCAGGAAAGAGAAGAAAGGCGACGCGCGGAAAGAAAGTCGACGCAAGGGAAAGTAGGAACGGGAAGAAAGGCGACGCAAGGGAAGATAGGCGACGCAAGGGAAAGCAGGAATGGTAAGAAAGGCAACAGAAGGGTAAGAAATGCGACACAAGGGAAAGCAGGAATGGTTAGAAAGGCGACGCAAGGGAACAAAGGCGATGCAAGGGAAGAAAGGCGACGCAAGGGAACAAAGGCGATGCAAGGTAAGCAAGGCGACGCAAGGGAAATCAGGAAGGGGAAGAAAGGCAACGCAAGGGAAGAAAGGCGATGCAAGGGAAAGCAGAAATGGGAAATAAGGCTTCGGAAGGGAAAGCAGGAACGAGAAGAAAGGCGAAGCAAGGGTAAGCAGGAATGGTAAGAAAGGCGACGCAAGGGTAGAGAGGCGATGCAAGGGAATGCTGGAATGGGAAGAAAGGCGACGCAAGGGAAAGCAGGAACGGGAAGAAAGGAGATGCATGGGAAGAAAGCTGACGCTAGGGAAAGCAGGAACGGGAGGAAAGGCGACGCATGGGAAAGCAGGAACGAGAAGAAAGGTGACGCAAGGGAAAGCAGGAACGGTAAGAAAGGCGACGCAAGGGAAGGAAGGCGACGCAAGGGAAGAAAGGCGACACAAGGGAAAGCAGGAATGGTAAGAAAGGCGACGCAAGGGAAGAAGGGCGACGCAGGGGAAGAAAGGCGATGCAAGGGAAGAAAGGCGACACACGGGAAAGCAGGATCGAGAAGGAAGGCGTGGCAAGGGAAAGCAGGGCGACGCAAAAGAAAGCAGAAACGGGAAGTAAGGCGTCGGAAGGGAAAGCAGGAACGAGAAGAAAGGCGAAGCAAGGGTAAGCAGGAACGGGAAGAAAGGCGATGCAAGGGAAAGGAGGAACGGTAAGAAAGGCGTTGCAAGGGAAGAAAGGCTACGCAAGCGAAGAAAGGCGACGCAAGGGAAAGCAGGAACTGGAAGAAAGGCGACGCAAGGGAAGGAAGTTGAAGCAAGGGAAAGTAGGAACGGGAAGAAAGGCGACGCAAGGGATGGCAGGAAGGAGAAGAAAGGCGACGCAAGGAAAGAAAGGCGACGCAAGGGAAGAAAGGCGACGCAAGGGAAGAAAGGCGACGCAAGGGAAAGCAGGAACGGGAAGAAAGGCGTGGCAAGGGAAAGCAGGAACGGTAAGAAAGGCAACGCAAGGGAAGAAAGTCGAAGCAAGGGAAGGCAGGATCTGCAAGAAAGGTGACGCATGGAATAAAAGGCGATGCAAGGGAAAGTAGGAAAGGGAAGAAAGGAGATGCACGGGAAGAAAGCTGACGCAAGGGAAAGCTGGAACGGGAGGAAAGGTGACGCAAGGGAAAGCAGGAACAGGAAGAAAGGCGACGCAAGGGATCGCAGGAACGAGAAGAAAGGCGACGCAAGGAATGAAAGGCGATGCAAGGGAAGAAAGGCGATGCAAGGGAAGAAAGACGATGCAAGGGAGGAAAGGCGACGCAAGGAAGGCCAGGCGACGCAAGGGAAAGCAGGAACAGGAAGAAAGGCGACGCAAGGGAAGAAATGCGACGCAGGGGAAGAAAGGCGACGCGAGGGAAAGCGGGAATGGTAAGAAAGGCGATGCAAGGGTATAAAATGCGACGCAAGGGAAAGCAGGAATGGCAAGAAAGGCGACGCAAGGAAAGAAAGGCGATGCAAGGGAAGAAAGGCGACGCAAGGGAAGAAAGGCGATGCATGGGAAGAAAGGCGATGCAAGGGAAGCAAGGCGACGCGAGGGAATTCAGGAACGAGAAGAAAGACGACGTAAGGGAAGAAAGACAACGCAAGAGAAGAAAGGCGACGCAAGGGAACGCATGAACGGGAAGAAAGGCGGCGCAAGGGATGGCAGGAAGGAGAAGAAAGGCGACGCAAGGAAAGAAAGGCGACGCAAGGGAAGAAAGGCGACGCACGGGAATGCTGGAAGGGGAAAAGAGGCGATGCAAGGGAAGAAAGGCGACGCAGGGGAAGAAAGGCGACGCAAGGGAAAGCAGGAACGGGAAGAAAGGCGTGGCAAGGGAAAGCAGGAACGGGAAGAAAGGCAACGCAAGGGAAGAAAGTCGAAGCAAGGAAAGGCAGGATCTGCAAGAAAGGTGACGCATGGAAAGAAAGGCGATGCAAGGGAAAGTAGGAAAGGGAAGAAAGGAGATGCACGGGAAGAAAGCTGACGCAAGGGAAAGCTGGAACGGGAGGAAAGGTGACGCAAGGGAAAGCAGGAACGGTAAGAAAGGCGATGCAAGGGAAGAAAGGCGACGCAAGGGAACAAAGGCGATGCAAGGGAAAGCAGGAACGAGAAGAAAGGCGACGCAAGGAATGAAAGGCGATGCAAGGGAAGAATGACGATGCAAGGGAAGAAAGGCGACGCAAGGAAGGCCAGGCGACGCAAGGGAAAGCAGGAACAGGAAGAAAGGCGACGCAAGGGAAGAAATGCGACGCAGGGGAAGAAAGGCGACGCGAGGGAAAGCGGGAATGGTAAGAAAGGCGATGCAAGGGTATAAAATGCGACGCAAGGGAAAGCAGGAATGGGAAGAAAGGCGACGCAAGGAAAGAAAGGCGATGCAAGGGAAGAAAGGCGATGCAAGGGAAGCAAGGCGACGCAAGGGAAATCAGGAACGGGAAGAAAGACGACGCAAGGGAAGAAAGGCGATGCAAGGGAAAGCAGAAATGGGAAATAAGGCTTCGGAAGGGAAAGCAGGAACGAGAAGAAAGGCGAAGCAAGGGTAAGCAGGAATGGTAAGAAAGGCGACGCAAGGGTAGAGAGGCGATGCAAGGGAATGCTGGAATGGGAAGAAAGGCGACGCAAGGGAAAGCAGGAACGGGAAAAAAGGAGATGCAAGGGAAGAAAGCTGACGCTAGGGAAAGCAGGAACGGGAGGAAAGGCGACGCATGGGAAAGCAGGAATGAGAAGAAAGGTGACGCAAGGGAAAGCAGGAACGGTAAGAAAGGCGACGCAAGGGAAGGAAGGCGACGCAAGGGAAGAAAGGCGACACAAGGGAAAGCAGGAATGGTAAGAAAGGCGACGCAAGGGAAGAAGGGCGACGCAGGGGAAGAAAGGCGATGCAAGGGAAGAAAGGCGACACACGGGAAAGCAGGAACGGGAAGAAAGGCGTGGCAAGGGAAAGCAGGGCGACGCAAGAGAAAGCAGAAACGGGAAGTAAGGCGTCGGAAGGGAAAGCAGGAACGAGAAGAAAGGCGAAGCAAGGGTAAGCAGGAACGGGAAGAAAGGCGATACAAGGGAAAGGAGGAACGGTAAGAAAGGCGTTGCAAGGGAAGAAAGGCCACGCAAGCGAAGAAAGGCGACGCAAGGGAAAGCAGGAACTGGAAGAAAGGCGACGCAAGGGAAGGAAGTTGAAGCAAGGGAATGTAGGAACGGGAAGAAAGGCGACGCAAGGGATGGCAGGAAGGAGAAGAAAGGCGACGCAAGGAAAGAAAGGCGACGCAAGGGAAGAAAGGCGACGCACGGGAATGCTGGAAGGGGAAAAAAGGCGATGCAAGGGAAGAAAGGCGACGCAGGGGAAGTAAGGCGACGCAAGGGAAAGCAGGAACGGGAAGAAAGGCGACGCAAGGGAAGAAGGGCGACGCAGGGGAAGAAAGGCGATGCAAGGGAAGAAAGGCGACACACGGGAAAGCAGGAACGGGAAGAAAGGCGTGGCAAGGGAAAGCATGGCGACGCAAGGGAAAGCAGAAACGGGAAGTAAGGCGTCGGAAGGGAAAGCAGGAACGAGAAGAATGGCGAAGCAAGGGTAAGCAGGAACGGGAAGAAAGGCGATGCAAGGGAAAGGAGGAACGGTAAGAAAGGCGTTGCAAGGGAAGAAAGGCCACGCAAGCGAAGAAAGGCGACGCAAGGGAAAGCAGGAACTGGAAGAAAGGCGACGCAAGGGAAGGAAGTTGAAGCAAGGGAATGTAGGAACGGGAAGAAAGGCGACGCAAGGGATGGCAGGAAGGAGAAGAAAGGCGACGCAAGGAAAGAAAGGCGACGCAAGGGAAGAAAGGCGACGCACGGGAATGCTGGAAGGGGAAAAAAGGCGATGCAAGGGAAGAAAGGCGACGCAGGGGAAGAAAGGCGACGCAAGGGAAAGCAGGAACGGGAAGAAAGGCGTGGCAAGGGAAAGCTGGAACGGGAAGAAAGGCAACGCAAGGGAAGAAAGTCGAAGCAAGGGAAGGCAGGATCTGCAAGAAAGGTGACGCATGGAATAAAAGGCGATGCAAGGGAAAGTAGGAAAGGGAAGAAAGGAGATGCATGGGAAGAAAGCTGACGCTAGGGAAAGCAGGAACGGGAGGAAAGGCGACGCATGGGAAAGCAGGAACGAGAAGAAAGGTGACGCAAGGGAAAGCAGGAACGGTAAGAAAGGCGACGCAAGGGAAGAAAGGCGACGCAAGGAAAGAAAGGCGATGCAAGGGAAAGTAGGAAAGGGAAGAAAGTAGACGCAAGGGAAGAAAGGCGATGCAAGGGAAAGCAGGAACGGGAGGAAAGGTGATGCAAGGGAAAGCAGGAACGGTAAGAAAGGCAACGCAAGGGAAGAAAGGCGACGCAAGGGAAGAAAGGCGACGCACGGAAAGCAGGAAAGGGAAGAAAGGCAACGCAAGGGAAAGCAGGAAAGAGAAGAAAGGCGACGCGCGGAAAGAAAGTCGACGCAAGGGAAAGTAGGAACGGGAAGAAAGGCGACGCAAGGGAAGATAGGCGACGCAAGGGAAAGCAGGAATGGTAAGAAAGGCAACAGAAGGGTAAGAAATGCGACACAAGGGAAAGCAGGAATGGTTAGAAAGGCGACGCAAGGGAAGAAAGGCGAAGCAAGGGAAGAAAGGCGACGCAAGGGAAGGAAGGCGATGCAAGGGAAGAAAGGCGATACAAGGGAAGAAAGGCGATGCAAGGGAAAGCAGAAATGGGAAGAAAGGCGTGGCAAGGGAAAGCAGTGCGACGCAAGAGAAAGCAGAAACGGGAAGTAAGGTGTCGGAGGGGAAAGCAGGAACGAGTAGAAAGGCGAAGCAAGGGTAAGCAGGAACGTGAACAAAGGCGGCGCACGGAAAGAAAGTCGAAGCAAGGGAAAGTAGAAACGGAAAGAAAGGCGACGCAAGGGATCGCAGGAACGAGAAGAAAGGCGACGCAAGGAATGAAAGGCGATGCAAGGGAAAGTAGGAAAGGGAAGAAAGGAGACACAAGGGAAGAAAGGCGGCGCAAGGTAAAGCAGAAACGGGAAGAAAGGAGATGCATGGGAAGAAAGCTGACACAAGGGAAAGCAGGAACGGGAGGAAAGGCGACGCAAGAGAAGAAAGGCGACGCAAGGGAACGCACGAACGGGAAGAAAGGCGACGGAAGGGAAGAAAGGCGATGCAAGGGAAAGGAGGAATGGGAAGACAGGCGACGCAAGAGAAAGCAGGAACGGGAAGAAATGCGATGCAAGGAAAGAAAGGCGACGCAGGGGAAGAAAGGCGACGCACGGGAAAGCAGGAAGGGGAAAAAATACGATGCAAGGGAAGAAAGGCGACGCAGGGGAAGAAAGGCGACGCAAGGGAAAGCAGGAACGGGAAGTAAGGCGTGGCAAGGGAAAGCAGGAACGGTAAGAAAGGCAACGCAAGGGAAGAAAGTCGAAGCAAGGGAAGGCAGGATCTGCAAGAAAGGTGACGCATGGAAAGAAAGGCGATGCAAGGGAAAGTAGGAAAGGGAAGAAAGGAGATGCACGGGAAGAAAGCTGACGCAAGGGAAAGCTGGAACGGGAGGAAAGGTGACGCAAGGGAAAGCAGGAACAGGAAGAAAGGCGACGCAAGGGATCGCAGGAACGAGAAGAAAGGCGATGCAAGGAATGAAAGGCGATGCAAGGGAAGAAAGACGATGCAAGGGAGGAAAGGCGACGCAAGGAAGGCCAGGCGACGCAAGGGAAAGCAGGAACAGGAAGAAAGGCGACGCAAGGGAAGAAATGCGACGCAGGGGAAGAAAGGCGACGCGAGGGAAAGCGGGAATGGTAAGAAAGGCGATGCAAGGAAAGAAAGGCGATGCAAGGGAAGAAAGGCGACGCAAGGGAAGAAAGGCGATGCATGGGAAGAAAGGCGATGCAAGGGAAGCAAGGCGACGCAAGGGAATTCAGGAACGAGAAGAAAGACGACGTAAGGGAAGAAAGACAACGCAAGAGAAGAAAGGCGACGCAAGGGAACGCATGAACGGGAAGAAAGGCGACGCAAGGGATGGCAGGAAGGAGAAGGAAGGCGACGCAAGGAAAGAAAGGCGACGCAAGGGAAGAAAGGCGACGCACGGGAATGCTGGAAGGGGAAAAAAGGCGATGCAAGGGAAGAAAGGCGACGCAGGGGATGAAAGGCGACGCAAGGGAAAGCAGGAACGGGAAGAAAGGCGTGGCAAGGGAAAGCAGGAACGGGAAGAAAGGCAACGCAAGGGAAGAAAGTCGAAGCAAGGAAAGGCAGGATCTGCAAGAAAGGTGACGCATGGAAAGAAAGGCGATGCAAGGGAAAGTAGGAAAGGGAAGAAAGGAGATGCACGGGAAGAAAGCTGACGCAAGGGAAAGCTGGAACGGGAGGAAAGGTGACGCAAGGGAAAGCAGGAACGGTAAGAAAGGCGATGCAAGGGAAGAAAGGCGACGCAAGGGAACAAAGGCGATGCAAGGTAAGCAAGGCGACGCAAGGGAAATCAGGAAGGGGAAGAAAGGCGACGCAAGGGAAGATAGGCGACGCAAGGGAAAGCAGGAACGGGAAGAAAGGCAACGGAAGGGTAAGAAATGCGATGCAAGGGAAAGGAGGAATGGGAAGACAGGCGACGCAAGAGAAAGCAGGAACGGGAAGAAATGCGATGCAAGGGAAGAAAGGCGACGCAGGGGAAGAAAGGCGACGCAAGTGAAAGCAGGAACGGGAAGAAAGGCGTGGCAAGCGAAAGCAGGAACGGTAAGAAAGGCAACGCAAGGGAAAAAAGTCGAAGCAAGGGAAGGCAGGATCTGCAAGAAAGGTGACGCATGGAAAGAAAGGCGATGCAAGGGAAAGTAGGAAAGGGAAGAAAGGAGATGCAAGGGAAGAAAGCTGATGCAAGGGAAAGCTGGAACGGGAGGAAAGGTGACGCAAGGGAAAGCAGGAACAGGAAGAAAGGCGACGCAAGGGATCGCAGGAACGAGAAGAAAGGCGACGCAAGGAATGAAAGGCGATGCAAGGGAAGAAAGACGATGCAAGGGAAGAAAGGCGACGCAAGGAAGGCCAGGCGACGCAAGGGAAAGCAGGAACAGGAAGAAAGGCGACGCAAGGGAAGAATTGCGACGCAGGGGAAGAAAGGCGACGCGAGGGAAAGCGGGAATGGTAAGAAAGGCGATGCAAGGGTATAAAATGCGACGCAAGGGAAAGCAGGAATGGGAAGAAAGGCGATGCAAGGAAAGAAAGGCGATGCAAGGGAAGAAAGGCGATGCATGGGAAGAAAGGCGATGCAAGGGAAGCAAGGCGACGCAAGGGAAGAAAGGCGATGCATGGGAAGAAAGGCGATGCAAGGGAAGCAAGGCGACGCAAGGGAATTCAGGAACGAGAAGAAAGACGACGTAAGGGAAGAAAGAGAACGCAAGAGAAGAAAGGCGACGCAAGGGAACGCATGAACGGGAAGAAAGGCGACGCAAGGGATGGCAGGAAGGAGAAGAAAGGCGACGCAAGGAAAGAAAGGCGACGCAAGGGAAGAAAGGCGACGCACGGGAATGCTGGAAGGGGAAAAAAGGCGATGCAAGGGAAGAAAGGCGACGCAGGGGAAGAAAGGCGACGCAAGGGAAAGCAGGAACGGGAAGAAAGGCGTGGCAAGGGAAAGCAGGAACGGGAAGAAAGGCAACGCAAGGGAAGAAAGTCGAAGCAAGGAAAGGCAGGATCTGCAAGAAAGGTGACGCATGGAAAGAAAGGCGATGCAAGGGAAAGTAGGAAAGGGAAGAAAGGAGATGCACGGGAAGAAAGCTGACGCAAGGGAAAGCTGGAACGGGAGGAAAGGTGACGCAAGGGAAAGCAGGAACGGTAAGAAAGGCGATGCAAGGGAAGAAAGGCGACGCAAGGGAACAAAGGCGATGCAAGGGAAAGCAGGAACGAGAAGAAAGGCGACGCAAGGAATGAAAGGCGATGCAAGGGAAGAATGACGATGCAAGGGAAGAAAGGCGACGCAAGGAAGGCCAGGCGACGCAAGGGAAAGCAGGAACAGGAAGAAAGGCGACGCAAGGGAAGAAATGCGACGCAGGGGAAGAAAGGCGACGCGAGGGAAAGCGGGAATGGTAAGAAAGGCGATGCAAGGGTATAAAATGCGACGCAAGGGAAAGCAGGAATGGGAAGAAAGGCGACGCAAGGAAAGAAAGGCGATGCAAGGGAAGAAAGGCGATGCAAGGGAAGCAAGGCGACGCAAGGGAAATCAGGAACGGGAAGAAAGACGACGCAAGGGAAGAAAGGCGATGCAAGGGAAAGCAGAAATGGGAAATAAGGCTTCGGAAGGGAAAGCAGGAACGAGAAGAAAGGCGAAGCAAGGGTAAGCAGGAATGGTAAGAAAGGCGACGCAAGGGTAGAGAGGCGATGCAAGGGAATGCTGGAATGGGAAGAAAGGCGACGCAAGGGAAAGCAGGAACGGGAAAAAAGGAGATGCAAGGGAAGAAAGCTGACGCTAGGGAAAGCAGGAACGGGAGGAAAGGCGACGCATGGGAAAGCAGGAATGAGAAGAAAGGTGACGCAAGGGAAAGCAGGAACGGTAAGAAAGGCGACGCAAGGGAAGGAAGGCGACGCAAGGGAAGAAAGGCGACACAAGGGAAAGCAGGAATGGTAAGAAAGGCGACGCAAGGGAAGAAGGGCGACGCAGGGGAAGAAAGGCGATGCAAGGGAAGAAAGGCGACACACGGGAAAGCAGGAACGGGAAGAAAGGCGTGGCAAGGGAAAGCAGGGCGACGCAAGAGAAAGCAGAAACGGGAAGTAAGGCGTCGGAAGGGAAAGCAGGAACGAGAAGAAAGGCGAAGCAAGGGTAAGCAGGAACGGGAAGAAAGGCGATACAAGGGAAAGGAGGAACGGTAAGAAAGGCGTTGCAAGGGAAGAAAGGCCACGCAAGCGAAGAAAGGCGACGCAAGGGAAAGCAGGAACTGGAAGAAAGGCGACGCAAGGGAAGGAAGTTGAAGCAAGGGAATGTAGGAACGGGAAGAAAGGCGACGCAAGGGATGGCAGGAAGGAGAAGAAAGGCGACGCAAGGAAAGAAAGGCGACGCAAGGGAAGAAAGGCGACGCACGGGAATGCTGGAAGGGGAAAAAAGGCGATGCAAGGGAAGAAAGGCGACGCAGGGGAAGAAAGGCGACGCAAGGGAAAGCAGGAACGGGAAGAAAGGCGACGCAAGGGAAGAAGGGCGACGCAGGGGAAGAAAGGCGATGCAAGGGAAGAAAGGCGACACACGGGAAAGCAGGAACGGGAAGAAAGGCGTGGCAAGGGAAAGCATGGCGACGCAAGGGAAAGCAGAAACGGGAAGTAAGGCGTCGGAAGGGAAAGCAGGAACGAGAAGAATGGCGATGCAAGGGTAAGCAGGAACGGGAAGAAAGGCGATGCAAGGGAAAGGAGGAACGGTAAGAAAGGCGTTGCAAGGGAAGAAAGGCCACGCAAGCGAAGAAAGGCGACGCAAGGGAAAGCAGGAACTGGAAGAAAGGCGACGCAAGGGAAGGAAGTTGAAGCAAGGGAATGTAGGAACGGGAAGAAAGGCGACGCAAGGGATGGCAGGAAGGAGAAGAAAGGCGACGCAAGGAAAGAAAGGCGACGCAAGGGAAGAAAGGCGACGCACGGGAATGCTGGAAGGGGAAAAAAGGCGATGCAAGGGAAGAAAGGCGACGCAGGGGAAGAAAGGCGACGCAAGGGAAAGCAGGAACGGGAAGAAAGGCGTGGCAAGGGAAAGCTGGAACGGGAAGAAAGGCAACGCAAGGGAAGAAAGTCGAAGCAAGGGAAGGCAGGATCTGCAAGAAAGGTGACGCATGGAAAGAAAGGCGATGCAAGGGAAAGTAGGAAAGGGAAGAAAGGAGATGCATGGGAAGAAAGCTGACGCTAGGGAAAGCAGGAACGGGAGGAAAGGCGACGCATGGGAAAGCAGGAACGAGAAGAAAGGTGACGCAAGGGAAAGCAGGAACGGTAAGAAAGGCGACGCAAGGGAAGAAAGGCGACGCAAGGAAAGAAAGGCGATGCAAGGGAAAGTAGGAAAGGGAAGAAAGTAGACGCAAGGGAAGAAAGGCGATGCAAGGGAAAGCAGGAACGGGAGGAAAGGTGATGCAAGGGAAAGCAGGAACGGTAAGAAAGGCGACGCAAGGGAAGAAAGGCGACGCAAGGGAAGAAAGGCGACGCACGGAAAGCAGGAAAGGGAAGAAAGGCAACGCAAGGGAAAGCAGGAAAGAGAAGAAAGGCGACGCGCGGAAAGAAAGTCGACGCAAGGGAAAGTAGGAACGGGAAGAAAGGCGACGCAAGGGAAGATAGGCGACGCAAGGGAAAGCAGGAATGGTAAGAAAGGCAACAGAAGGGTAAGAAATGCGACACAAGGGAAAGCAGGAATGGTTAGAAAGGCGACGCAAGGGAAGAAAGGCGATGCAAGGGAAGAAAGGCGACGCAAGGGAACAAAGGCGATGCAAGGTAAGCAAGGCGACGCAAGGGAAATCAGGAAGGGGAAGAAAGGCAACGCAAGGGAAGAAAGGCGATGCAAGGGAAAGCAGAAATGGGAAATAAGGCTTCGGAAGGGAAAGCAGGAACGAGAAGAAAGGCGAAGCAAGGGTAAGCAGGAATGGTAAGAAAGGCGACGCAAGGGTAGAGAGGCGATGCAAGGGAATGCTGGAATGGGAAGAAAGGCGACGCAAGGGAAAGCAGGAACGGGAAGAAAGGAGATGCATGGGAAGAAAGCTGACGCTAGGGAAAGCAGGAACGGGAGGAAAGGCGACGCATGGGAAAGCAGGAACGAGAAGAAAGGTGACGCAAGGGAAAGCAGGAACGGTAAGAAAGGCGACGCAAGGGAAGGAAGGCGACGCAAGGGAAGAAAGGCGACACAAGGGAAAGCAGGAATGGTAAGAAAGGCGACGCAAGGGAAGAAGGGCGACGCAGGGGAAGAAAGGCGATGCAAGGGAAGAAAGGCGACACACGGGAAAGCAGGATCGAGAAGGAAGGCGTGGCAAGGGAAAGCAGGGCGACGCAAAAGAAAGCAGAAACGGGAAGTAAGGCGTCGGAAGGGAAAGCAGGAACGAGAAGAAAGGCGAAGCAAGGGTAAGCAGGAACGGGAAGAAAGGCGATGCAAGGGAAAGGAGGAACGGTAAGAAAGGCGTTGCAAGGGAAGAAAGGCTACGCAAGCGAAGAAAGGCGACGCAAGGGAAAGCAGGAACTGGAAGAAAGGCGACGCAAGGGAAGGAAGTTGAAGCAAGGGAAAGTAGGAACGGGAAGAAAGGCGACGCAAGGGATGGCAGGAAGGAGAAGAAAGGCGACGCAAGGAAAGAAAGGCGACGCAAGGGAAGAAAGGCGACGCAAGGGAAGAAAGGCGACGCAAGGGAAAGCAGGAACGGGAAGAAAGGCGTGGCAAGGGAAAGCAGGAACGGTAAGAAAGGCAACGCAAGGGAAGAAAGTCGAAGCAAGGGAAGGCAGGATCTGCAAGAAAGGTGACGCATGGAATAAAAGGCGATGCAAGGGAAAGTAGGAAAGGGAAGAAAGGAGATGCACGGGAAGAAAGCTGACGCAAGGGAAAGCTGGAACGGGAGGAAAGGTGACGCAAGGGAAAGCAGGAACAGGAAGAAAGGCGACGCAAGGGATCGCAGGAACGAGAAGAAAGGCGACGCAAGGAATGAAAGGCGATGCAAGGGAAGAAAGGCGATGCAAGGGAAGAAAGACGATGCAAGGGAGGAAAGGCGACGCAAGGAAGGCCAGGCGACGCAAGGGAAAGCAGGAACAGGAAGAAAGGCGACGCAAGGGAAGAAATGCGACGCAGGGGAAGAAAGGCGACGCGAGGGAAAGCGGGAATGGTAAGAAAGGCGATGCAAGGGTATAAAATGCGACGCAAGGGAAAGCAGGAATGGCAAGAAAGGCGACGCAAGGAAAGAAAGGCGATGCAAGGGAAGAAAGGCGACGCAAGGGAAGAAAGGCGATGCATGGGAAGAAAGGCGATGCAAGGGAAGCAAGGCGACGCGAGGGAATTCAGGAACGAGAAGAAAGACGACGTAAGGGAAGAAAGACAACGCAAGAGAAGAAAGGCGACGCAAGGGAACGCATGAACGGGAAGAAAGGCGGCGCAAGGGATGGCAGGAAGGAGAAGAAAGGCGACGCAAGGAAAGAAAGGCGACGCAAGGGAAGAAAGGCGACGCACGGGAATGCTGGAAGGGGAAAAGAGGCGATGCAAGGGAAGAAAGGCGACGCAGGGGAAGAAAGGCGACGCAAGGGAAAGCAGGAACGGGAAGAAAGGCGTGGCAAGGGAAAGCAGGAACGGGAAGAAAGGCAACGCAAGGGAAGAAAGTCGAAGCAAGGAAAGGCAGGATCTGCAAGAAAGGTGACGCATGGAAAGAAAGGCGATGCAAGGGAAAGTAGGAAAGGGAAGAAAGGAGATGCACGGGAAGAAAGCTGACGCAAGGGAAAGCTGGAACGGGAGGAAAGGTGACGCAAGGGAAAGCAGGAACGGTAAGAAAGGCGATGCAAGGGAAGAAAGGCGACGCAAGGGAACAAAGGCGATGCAAGGGAAAGCAGGAACGAGAAGAAAGGCGACGCAAGGAATGAAAGGCGATGCAAGGGAAGAATGACGATGCAAGGGAAGAAAGGCGACGCAAGGAAGGCCAGGCGACGCAAGGGAAAGCAGGAACAGGAAGAAAGGCGACGCAAGGGAAGAAATGCGACGCAGGGGAAGAAAGGCGACGCGAGGGAAAGCGGGAATGGTAAGAAAGGCGATGCAAGGGTATAAAATGCGACGCAAGGGAAAGCAGGAATGGGAAGAAAGGCGACGCAAGGAAAGAAAGGCGATGCAAGGGAAGAAAGGCGATGCAAGGGAAGCAAGGCGACGCAAGGGAAATCAGGAACGGGAAGAAAGACGACGCAAGGGAAGAAAGGCGATGCAAGGGAAAGCAGAAATGGGAAATAAGGCTTCGGAAGGGAAAGCAGGAACGAGAAGAAAGGCGAAGCAAGGGTAAGCAGGAATGGTAAGAAAGGCGACGCAAGGGTAGAGAGGCGATGCAAGGGAATGCTGGAATGGGAAGAAAGGCGACGCAAGGGAAAGCAGGAACGGGAAAAAAGGAGATGCAAGGGAAGAAAGCTGACGCTAGGGAAAGCAGGAACGGGAGGAAAGGCGACGCATGGGAAAGCAGGAATGAGAAGAAAGGTGACGCAAGGGAAAGCAGGAACGGTAAGAAAGGCGACGCAAGGGAAGGAAGGCGACGCAAGGGAAGAAAGGCGACACAAGGGAAAGCAGGAATGGTAAGAAAGGCGACGCAAGGGAAGAAGGGCGACGCAGGGGAAGAAAGGCGATGCAAGGGAAGAAAGGCGACACACGGGAAAGCAGGAACGGGAAGAAAGGCGTGGCAAGGGAAAGCAGGGCGACGCAAGAGAAAGCAGAAACGGGAAGTAAGGCGTCGGAAGGGAAAGCAGGAACGAGAAGAAAGGCGAAGCAAGGGTAAGCAGGAACGGGAAGAAAGGCGATACAAGGGAAAGGAGGAACGGTAAGAAAGGCGTTGCAAGGGAAGAAAGGCCACGCAAGCGAAGAAAGGCGACGCAAGGGAAAGCAGGAACTGGAAGAAAGGCGACGCAAGGGAAGGAAGTTGAAGCAAGGGAATGTAGGAACGGGAAGAAAGGCGACGCAAGGGATGGCAGGAAGGAGAAGAAAGGCGACGCAAGGAAAGAAAGGCGACGCAAGGGAAGAAAGGCGACGCACGGGAATGCTGGAAGGGGAAAAAAGGCGATGCAAGGGAAGAAAGGCGACGCAGGGGAAGTAAGGCGACGCAAGGGAAAGCAGGAACGGGAAGAAAGGCGACGCAAGGGAAGAAGGGCGACGCAGGGGAAGAAAGGCGATGCAAGGGAAGAAAGGCGACACACGGGAAAGCAGGAACGGGAAGAAAGGCGTGGCAAGGGAAAGCATGGCGACGCAAGGGAAAGCAGAAACGGGAAGTAAGGCGTCGGAAGGGAAAGCAGGAACGAGAAGAATGGCGAAGCAAGGGTAAGCAGGAACGGGAAGAAAGGCGATGCAAGGGAAAGGAGGAACGGTAAGAAAGGCGTTGCAAGGGAAGAAAGGCCACGCAAGCGAAGAAAGGCGACGCAAGGGAAAGCAGGAACTGGAAGAAAGGCGACGCAAGGGAAGGAAGTTGAAGCAAGGGAATGTAGGAACGGGAAGAAAGGCGACGCAAGGGATGGCAGGAAGGAGAAGAAAGGCGACGCAAGGAAAGAAAGGCGACGCAAGGGAAGAAAGGCGACGCACGGGAATGCTGGAAGGGGAAAAAAGGCGATGCAAGGGAAGAAAGGCGACGCAGGGGAAGAAAGGCGACGCAAGGGAAAGCAGGAACGGGAAGAAAGGCGTGGCAAGGGAAAGCTGGAACGGGAAGAAAGGCAACGCAAGGGAAGAAAGTCGAAGCAAGGGAAGGCAGGATCTGCAAGAAAGGTGACGCATGGAATAAAAGGCGATGCAAGGGAAAGTAGGAAAGGGAAGAAAGGAGATGCATGGGAAGAAAGCTGACGCTAGGGAAAGCAGGAACGGGAGGAAAGGCGACGCATGGGAAAGCAGGAACGAGAAGAAAGGTGACGCAAGGGAAAGCAGGAACGGTAAGAAAGGCGACGCAAGGGAAGAAAGGCGACGCAAGGAAAGAAAGGCGATGCAAGGGAAAGTAGGAAAGGGAAGAAAGTAGACGCAAGGGAAGAAAGGCGATGCAAGGGAAAGCAGGAACGGGAGGAAAGGTGATGCAAGGGAAAGCAGGAACGGTAAGAAAGGCAACGCAAGGGAAGAAAGGCGACGCAAGGGAAGAAAGGCGACGCACGGAAAGCAGGAAAGGGAAGAAAGGCAACGCAAGGGAAAGCAGGAAAGAGAAGAAAGGCGACGCGCGGAAAGAAAGTCGACGCAAGGGAAAGTAGGAACGGGAAGAAAGGCGACGCAAGGGAAGATAGGCGACGCAAGGGAAAGCAGGAATGGTAAGAAAGGCAACAGAAGGGTAAGAAATGCGACACAAGGGAAAGCAGGAATGGTTAGAAAGGCGACGCAAGGGAAGAAAGGCGAAGCAAGGGAAGAAAGGCGACGCAAGGGAAGGAAGGCGATGCAAGGGAAGAAAGGCGATACAAGGGAAGAAAGGCGATGCAAGGGAAAGCAGAAATGGGAAGAAAGGCGTGGCAAGGGAAAGCAGTGCGACGCAAGAGAAAGCAGAAACGGGAAGTAAGGTGTCGGAGGGGAAAGCAGGAACGAGTAGAAAGGCGAAGCAAGGGTAAGCAGGAACGTGAACAAAGGCGGCGCACGGAAAGAAAGTCGAAGCAAGGGAAAGTAGAAACGGAAAGAAAGGCGACGCAAGGGATCGCAGGAACGAGAAGAAAGGCGACGCAAGGAATGAAAGGCGATGCAAGGGAAAGTAGGAAAGGGAAGAAAGGAGACACAAGGGAAGAAAGGCGGCGCAAGGTAAAGCAGAAACGGGAAGAAAGGAGATGCATGGGAAGAAAGCTGACACAAGGGAAAGCAGGAACGGGAGGAAAGGCGACGCAAGAGAAGAAAGGCGACGCAAGGGAACGCACGAACGGGAAGAAAGGCGACGGAAGGGAAGAAAGGCGATGCAAGGGAAAGGAGGAATGGGAAGACAGGCGACGCAAGAGAAAGCAGGAACGGGAAGAAATGCGATGCAAGGAAAGAAAGGCGACGCAGGGGAAGAAAGGCGACGCACGGGAAAGCAGGAAGGGGAAAAAATACGATGCAAGGGAAGAAAGGCGACGCAGGGGAAGAAAGGCGACGCAAGGGAAAGCAGGAACGGGAAGTAAGGCGTGGCAAGGGAAAGCAGGAACGGTAAGAAAGGCAACGCAAGGGAAGAAAGTCGAAGCAAGGGAAGGCAGGATCTGCAAGAAAGGTGACGCATGGAAAGAAAGGCGATGCAAGGGAAAGTAGGAAAGGGAAGAAAGGAGATGCACGGGAAGAAAGCTGACGCAAGGGAAAGCTGGAACGGGAGGAAAGGTGACGCAAGGGAAAGCAGGAACAGGAAGAAAGGCGACGCAAGGGATCGCAGGAACGAGAAGAAAGGCGATGCAAGGAATGAAAGGCGATGCAAGGGAAGAAAGACGATGCAAGGGAGGAAAGGCGACGCAAGGAAGGCCAGGCGACGCAAGGGAAAGCAGGAACAGGAAGAAAGGCGACGCAAGGGAAGAAATGCGACGCAGGGGAAGAAAGGCGACGCGAGGGA
The DNA here is from genome assembly GCA_030408155.1 of Lophura swinhoii. NCBI lineage: Eukaryota > Metazoa > Chordata > Aves > Galliformes > Phasianidae > Lophura > Lophura swinhoii. Next base: position 9,597,174 of record JASCYN010000150.1, on the reverse strand, counting down.
AAGCGGGAATGGTAAGAAAGGCGATGCAAGGAAAGAAAGGCGATGCAAGGGAAGAAAGGCGACGCAAGGGAAGAAAGGCGATGCATGGGAAGAAAGGCGATGCAAGGGAAGCAAGGCGACGCAAGGGAATTCAGGAACGAGAAGAAAGACGACGTAAGGGAAGAAAGACAACGCAAGAGAAGAAAGGCGACGCAAGGGAACGCATGAACGGGAAGAAAGGCGACGCAAGGGATGGCAGGAAGGAGAAGGAAGGCGACGCAAGGAAAGAAAGGCGACGCAAGGGAAGAAAGGCGACGCACGGGAATGCTGGAAGGGGAAAAAAGGCGATGCAAGGGAAGAAAGGCGACGCAGGGGATGAAAGGCGACGCAAGGGAAAGCAGGAACGGGAAGAAAGGCGTGGCAAGGGAAAGCAGGAACGGGAAGAAAGGCAACGCAAGGGAAGAAAGTCGAAGCAAGGAAAGGCAGGATCTGCAAGAAAGGTGACGCATGGAAAGAAAGGCGATGCAAGGGAAAGTAGGAAAGGGAAGAAAGGAGATGCACGGGAAGAAAGCTGACGCAAGGGAAAGCTGGAACGGGAGGAAAGGTGACGCAAGGGAAAGCAGGAACGGTAAGAAAGGCGATGCAAGGGAAGAAAGGCGACGCAAGGGAACAAAGGCGATGCAAGGTAAGCAAGGCGACGCAAGGGAAATCAGGAAGGGGAAGAAAGGCGACGCAAGGGAAGATAGGCGACGCAAGGGAAAGCAGGAACGGTAAGAAAGGCAACGGAAGGGTAAGAAATGCGATGCAAGGGAAAGGAGGAATGGGAAGACAGGCGACGCAAGAGAAAGCAGGAACGGGAAGAAATGCGATGCAAGGGAAGAAAGGCGACGCAGGGGAAGAAAGGCGACGCAAGTGAAAGCAGGAACGGGAAGAAAGGCGTGGCAAGCGAAAGCAGGAACGGTAAGAAAGGCAACGCAAGGGAAAAAAGTCGAAGCAAGGGAAGGCAGGATCTGCAAGAAAGGTGACGCATGGAAAGAAAGGCGATGCAAGGGAAAGTAGGAAAGGGAAGAAAGGAGATGCAAGGGAAGAAAGCTGATGCAAGGGAAAGCTGGAACGGGAGGAAAGGTGACGCAAGGGAAAGCAGGAACAGGAAGAAAGGCGACGCAAGGGATCGCAGGAACGAGAAGAAAGGCGACGCAAGGAATGAAAGGCGATGCAAGGGAAGAAAGACGATGCAAGGGAAGAAAGGCGACGCAAGGAAGGCCAGGCGACGCAAGGGAAAGCAGGAACAGGAAGAAAGGCGACGCAAGGGAAGAATTGCGACGCAGGGGAAGAAAGGCGACGCGAGGGAAAGCGGGAATGGTAAGAAAGGCGATGCAAGGGTATAAAATGCGACGCAAGGGAAAGCAGGAATGGGAAGAAAGGCGATGCAAGGAAAGAAAGGCGATGCAAGGGAAGAAAGGCGATGCATGGGAAGAAAGGCGATGCAAGGGAAGCAAGGCGACGCAAGGGAAGAAAGGCGATGCATGGGAAGAAAGGCGATGCAAGGGAAGCAAGGCGACGCAAGGGAATTCAGGAACGAGAAGAAAGACGACGTAAGGGAAGAAAGAGAACGCAAGAGAAGAAAGGCGACGCAAGGGAACGCATGAACGGGAAGAAAGGCGACGCAAGGGATGGCAGGAAGGAGAAGAAAGGCGACGCAAGGAAAGAAAGGCGACGCAAGGGAAGAAAGGCGACGCACGGGAATGCTGGAAGGGGAAAAAAGGCGATGCAAGGGAAGAAAGGCGACGCAGGGGAAGAAAGGCGACGCAAGGGAAAGCAGGAACGGGAAGAAAGGCGTGGCAAGGGAAAGCAGGAACGGGAAGAAAGGCAACGCAAGGGAAGAAAGTCGAAGCAAGGAAAGGCAGGATCTGCAAGAAAGGTGACGCATGGAAAGAAAGGCGATGCAAGGGAAAGTAGGAAAGGGAAGAAAGGAGATGCACGGGAAGAAAGCTGACGCAAGGGAAAGCTGGAACGGGAGGAAAGGTGACGCAAGGGAAAGCAGGAACGGTAAGAAAGGCGATGCAAGGGAAGAAAGGCGACGCAAGGGAACAAAGGCGATGCAAGGTAAGCAAGGCGACGCAAGGGAAATCAGGAAGGGGAAGAAAGGCGACGCAAGGGAAGATAGGAGACGCAAGGGAAAGCAGGAATGGTAAGAAAGGCAACGGAAGGGTAAGAAATGCGATGCAAGGGAAAGGAGGAATGGGAAGACAGGCGACGCAAGAGAAAGCAGGAACGGGAAGAAATGCGATGCAAGGGAAGAAAGGCGACGCAGGGGAAGAAAGGCGACGCGAGGGAAAGCGGGAATGGTAAGAAAGGCGATGCAAGGGTATAAAATGCGATGCAAGGGAAAGCAGGAATGGGAAGAAAGGCGACGCAAGGAAAGAAAGGCGATGCAAGGGAAGAAAGGTGACGCAAGGGAAGAAAGGCGATGCATGGGAAGAAAGGCGATGCAAGGGAAGCAAGGCGACGCAAGGGAAATCAGGAACGGGAAGAAAGACGACGCAAGGGAAGAAAGGCGATGCAAGGGAAAGCAGAAATGGGAAATAAGGCTTCGGAAGGGAAAGCAGGAACGAGAAGAAAGGCGAAGCAAGGGTAAGCAGGAATGGTAAGAAAGGCGACGCAAGGGTAGAGAGGCGATGCAAGGGAATGCTGGAATGGGAAGAAAGGCGACGCAAGGGAAAGCAGGAACGGGAAAAAAGGAGATGCAAGGGAAGAAAGCTGACGCTAGGGAAAGCAGGAACGGGAGGAAAGGCGACGCATGGGAAAGCAGGAATGAGAAGAAAGGTGACGCAAGGGAAAGCAGGAACGGTAAGAAAGGCGACGCAAGGGAAGGAAGGCGATGCAAGGGAAGAAAGGCGACACAAGGGAAAGCAGGAATGGTAAGAAAGGCGACGCAAGGGAAGAAGGGCGACGCAGGGGAAGAAAGGTGATGCATGGGAACAAAGGCGACACACGGGAAAGCAGGAACGGGAAGAAAGGCGTGGCAAGGGAAAGCAGGGCGACGCAAGAGAAAGCAGAAACGGGAAGTAAGGCGTCGGAAGGGAAAGCAGGAACGAGAAGAAAGGCGAAGCAAGGGTAAGCAGGAACGGAAGGAAGGTCGATACAAGGGAAAGGAGGACGGTAAGAAAGGCGTTGCAAGGGAAGAAAGGCCACGCAAGCGAAGAAAGGCGACGCAAGGGAAAGCAGGAACTGGAAGAAAGGCAACGCAAGGGAAGAAAGTCGAAGCAAGGGAAGGCAGGATCAGCAAGAAAGGTGACGCATGGAATAAAAGGCGATGCAAGGGAAAGTAGGAAAGGGAAGAAAGGAGATGCATGGGAAGAAAGCTGACGCTAGGGAAAGCAGGAACAGGAAGAAAGGCGACGCATGGGAAAGCAGGAACGAGAAGAAAGGTGACGCAAGGGAAAGCAGGAACGGTAAGAAAGGCGACGCAAGGGAAGAAAGGCGACGCAAGGAAAGAAAGGCGATGCAAGGGAAAGTAGGAAAGGGAAGAAAGTAGACGCAAGGGAAGAAAGGCGATGCAAGGGAAAGCAGGAACGGGAGGAAAGGTGATGCAAGGGAAAGCAGGAACGGTAAGAAAGGCAACGCAAGGGAAGAAAGTCGAAGCAAGGGAAGGCAGGATCTGCAAGAAAGGTGACGCATGGAAAGAAAGGCGATGCAAGGGAAAGTAGGAAAGGGAAAAAAGGAGATGCACGGGAAGAAAGCTGACGCAAGGGAAAGCTGGAACGGGAGGAAAGGTGACGCAAGGGAAAGCAGGAACAGGAAGAAAGGGGACGCAAGGGATCGCAGGAACGAGAAGAAAGGCGACGCAAGGAATGAAAGGCGATGCAAGGGAAGAAAGACGATGCAAGGGAAGAAAGGCGACGCAAGGGAAAGTAGGAAAGGGAAGAAAGGAGACGCAAGGGAAGAAAGGCGGCGCAAGGGAAGAAAGGCGACGCACGGAAAGCAGGAAAGGGAAGAAAGGCAACGCAAGGGAAAGCAGGAAAGAGAAGAAAGGCGACGTGCGGAAAGAAAGTCGACGCAAGGGAAAGTAGGAACGGGAAGAAAGGCGACGCAAGGGAAGATAGGCGACGCAAGGGAAAGCAGGAATGGTAAGAAAGGCAACGGAAGGGTAAGAAATGCGACACAAGGCTAAGCAGGAATGGTTAGAAAGGCGACGCAAGGGAAGAAAGGCGAAGCAAGGGAAGAAAGGCGACGCAAGGGAAGGAAGGCGATGCAAGGGAAGGAAGGCGATGCAAGGGAAGAAAGGCGATGCCAGGGAAAGCAGAAATGGGAAGAAAGGCGATGCAAGGGGAAGCAGGAATGGGAAGAAAGGCGTGGCAAGGGAAAGCAGGGCGACGCAAGAGAAAGCAGAAAGGGGAAGTAAGGCGTCGGAGGGGAAAGCAGGAACGAGTAGAAAGGCGAAGCAAGGGGAAGCTGGAACGTGAACAAAGGCGGCGCGCGGAAAGAAAGTCGAAGCAAGGGAAAGTAGGAACGGAAAGAAAGGCGACGCAAGGGATCGCAGGAACGAGAAGAAAGGCGACGCAAGGAATGAAAGGCGATGCAAGGGAAAGTAGGAAAGGGAAGAAAGGAGACACAAGGGAAGAAAGGCGGCGCAAGGGAAAGCAGGAACGGGAAGAAAGGAGATGCATGGGAAGAAAGCTGACGCAAGGGAAAGCAGGAACGGGAGGAAAGGCGACGCAAGAGAAGAAAGGCGACGCAAGGGAACGCACGAACGGGAAGAAAGGAGACGGAAGGGAAGAAAGGCGATGCAAGGGAAAGGAAGAATGGGAAGAAATGCGATGCAAGGGAAGAAAGGCGACGCAGGGGAAGAAAGGCGACGCACGGAAAAGCAGGAAGGGTAAAAAAGGCGATGCAAGGGAAGAAAGGCGACGCAGGGGAAGAAAGGTGACGCAAGGGAATGCAGGAACGGGAAGAAAGGCGTGGCAAGGGAAAGCAGGAACGGTAAGAAAGGCAACGCAAGGGAAGAAAGTCGACGCAAGGGAAGGCAGGATCTGCAAGAAAGGTGACGCATGGAAAGAAAGGTGATGCAAGGGAAAGTAGGAAAGGGAAGAAAGGAGTTGCACGGGTAGAAAGCTGACGCAAGGGAAAGCTGGAACGGGAGGAAAGGTGACGCAAGGGAAAGCAGGAACGGTAAGAAAGGCGATGCAAGGGAAGAAAGGCGACGCAAGGGAAGAAAGGCGATGCATGGGAAGAAAGGCGATGCAAGGGAAGCAAGGCGACGCAAGGGAAATCAGGAACGGGAAGAAAGGCGACGTAAGGGAAGAAAGACAACGCAAGAGAAGAAAGGCGACGCAAGGGAACGCATGAACGGGAAGGAAGGCGACGCAAGGGATGGCAGGAAGGAGAAAAAAGGCGACGCAAGGAAAGAAAGGCGACGCAAGGGAAGAAAGGCGACGCACGGGAATGCTGGAAGGGGAAAAAAGGCGATGCAAGGGCAGAAAGGCGACGGAGGGGAAGAAAGGCGACGCAAGGGAAAGCAGGAACGGGAAGAAAGGCGTGGCAAGGGAAAGCAGGAACGGGAAGAAAGGCAACGCAAGGGAAGAAAGTCGAAGCAAGGGAAGGCAGGATCTGCAAGAAAGGTGACGCATGGAAAGAAAGGCGATGCAAGGGAAAGTAGGAAAGGGAAGAAAGGAGATGCACGGGAAGAAAGCTGACGCAAGGGAAAGCTGGAACGGGAGGAAAGGTGACGCAAGGGAAAGCAGGAACGGTAAGAAAGGCGATGCAAGGGAAGAAAGGCGACGCAAGGGAACAAAGGCGATGCAAGGTATGCAAGGCGACGCAAGGGAAATCAGGAAGGGGAAGAAAGGCGACGCAAGGGAAGAAATGCGATGCAAGGGAAAGCAGAAATGGGAAATAAGGCTTCGGAAGGGAAAGCAGGAACGAGAAGAAAGGCGAAGCAAGGGAAAGCAGGAATGGTAAGAAAGGCGACGCAAGGGTAGAGAGGCGATGCAAGGGAATGCTGGAATGGGAAGAAAGGCGATGCAAGGGAAAGCAGGAACGGGAAGAAAGGAGATGCATGGGAAGAAAGCTGACGCTAGGGAAAGCAGGAACGGGAGGAAATGCGACGCATGGGAAAGCAGGAACGAGAAGAAAGGTGACGCAAGGGAAAGCAGGAACGGTAAGAAAGGCGACGCAAGGGAAGAAAGGCGACGCAAGAGAAGAAAGGCGACGCAAGGGAACGCATGAACGGGAAGAAAGGCGACGGAAGGGAAGAAAGGCTATGCAAGGGACAGGAGGAACGGGTAGACAGGCTACGCAGGAGAAAGCAGGAACGGGAAGAAATGAGATGCAAGGGAAGAAAGGCGACGCAAGGGAAGAAAGGCGACGCACGGGAAAGCAGGAAGGGGAAAAAAGGCGATGCAAGGGCAGAAAGGCGACGCAGGGGAAGAAAGGTGACGCAAGGGAAAGCAGGAGCGGGAAGAAAGGCGTGGCAAGGGAAAACAGGAACGGGAAGAAAGGCAACGCAAGGGAAGAAAGTCGACGCAAGGGAAGGCAGGAACTGCAAGAAAGGCGACGCCTGGAAAGAAAGGCGATGCAAGGGAAAATAGGAAAGGGAAGAAAGAAGACGCAAGGGAAGAAAGGCGGCGCAAGGGAAAGCAGGAACGGGAAGAAAGGAGATGCATGGGAAGAAAGCTGACGCAAGGGAAAGCAGGAACGGGAGGAAAGTCGACGCAAGGGAAGGCAGGAACTGCAAGAAAGGCGACGCCTGGAAAGAAAGGCGATGCTAGGGAAAGTAGGAAAGGGAAGAAAGGAGACGCAAGGGAAGAAAGGCGACGCAAGGGAGGCCAGGCGATGCAAGGGAAAGCAGGAACAGGAAGAAAGGCGATGCAAGGGAATGCAGGAAAGGTAAGAAAGGCGACGCAAGGGAAGAAAGGCGACGCAGGGGTAGAAAGGCGACGCGAGGGAAAGCAGGAATGGTAAGAAAGGCGATGCAAGGGTATGAAATGCGACGCAAGGGAAAGCAGGAATGGGAAGAAAGGCGACGCAAGGGAAGAAATGCGATGCAAGGGAAAAAAGGCGATGCAAGGCAAGAAAAGCGATGCAAGGGAAGCAAGGCGACGCAAGTGAAATCAGGAAGGGGAAGAAAAGCAACGCATGGGAAAGCAGGAACGAGAAGAAATGCGACGCAAGGGAATGCAGGAACGGTAAAAAAGGCGACGCAAGGGAAGAAAGGCGACGCAGTGGTAGAAAGGCGACGCGAGGGAAAGCAGGAATGCTAAGAAAGGCGACGCAAGGGTATGAAATGCGACGCAAGGGAAAGCAGGAATGGGAAGAAAGGCGACGCAAGGGAAGAAAGGCGATGCAAGGGAAGAAAGGCGAAGCAAGGGAAGAAAGGCGATGCAAGGGAAGCAAGGCGACGCAAGGGAATTCAGGAAGGGGAAGAAAGGCGACGCAAGGGAAGAAAGGCGATGCAAGGGAAAGCAGAAATGGGAAATAAGGCGTCGGAAGGGAAAGCAGGAACGAGTAGAAAGGCGAAGCAAGGGTACGCAGGAACGAGAAGAAAGGCGTCGCAAGGAATGAAAGGCGATGCAAGGGAAAGTAGGAAAGGGAAGAAAGGAGACACAAGGGAAGAAAGGCGGCGCAAGGGAAAGCAGGAACGGGAAGAAAGGAGATGCATGGGAAGAAAGCTGACGCAAGGGAAAGCAGGAACGGGAGGAAAGGCGACGCAAGAGAAGAAAGGCGACGCAAGGGAACGCACGAACGGGAAGAAAGGAGACGGAAGGGAAGAAAGGCGATGCAAGGGAAAGGAAGAATGGGAAGAAATGCGATGCAAGGGAAGAAAGGCGACGCAGGGGAAGAAAGGCGACGCACGGAAAAGCAGGAAGGGTAAAAAAGGCGATGCAAGGGAAGAAAGGCGACGCAGGGGAAGAAAGGTGACGCAAGGGAATGCAGGAACGGGAAGAAAGGCGTGGCAAGGGAAAGCAGGAACGGTAAGAAAGGCAACGCAAGGGAAGAAAGTCGACGCAAGGGAAGGCAGGATCTGCAAGAAAGGTGACGCATGGAAAGAAAGGTGATGCAAGGGAAAGTAGGAAAGGGAAGAAAGGAGTTGCACGGGTAGAAAGCTGACGCAAGGGAAAGCTGGAACGGGAGGAAAGGTGACGCAAGGGAAAGCAGGAACGGTAAGAAAGGCGATGCAAGGGAAGAAAGGCGACGCAAGGGAAGAAAGGCGATGCATGGGAAGAAAGGCGATGCAAGGGAAGCAAGGCGACGCAAGGGAAATCAGGAACGGGAAGAAAGGCGACGTAAGGGAAGAAAGACAACGCAAGAGAAGAAAGGCGACGCAAGGGAACGCATGAACGGGAAGGAAGGCGACGCAAGGGATGGCAGGAAGGAGAAAAAAGGCGACGCAAGGAAAGAAAGGCGACGCAAGGGAAGAAAGGCGACGCACGGGAATGCTGGAAGGGGAAAAAAGGCGATGCAAGGGCAGAAAGGCGACGGAGGGGAAGAAAGGCGACGCAAGGGAAAGCAGGAACGGGAAGAAAGGCGTGGCAAGGGAAAGCAGGAACGGGAAGAAAGGCAACGCAAGGGAAGAAAGTCGAAGCAAGGGAAGGCAGGATCTGCAAGAAAGGTGACGCATGGAAAGAAAGGCGATGCAAGGGAAAGTAGGAAAGGGAAGAAAGGAGATGCACGGGAAGAAAGCTGACGCAAGGGAAAGCTGGAACGGGAGGAAAGGTGACGCAAGGGAAAGCAGGAACGGTAAGAAAGGCGATGCAAGGGAAGAAAGGCGACGCAAGGGAACAAAGGCGATGCAAGGTATGCAAGGCGACGCAAGGGAAATCAGGAAGGGGAAGAAAGGCGACGCAAGGGAAGAAATGCGATGCAAGGGAAAGCAGAAATGGGAAATAAGGCTTCGGAAGGGAAAGCAGGAACGAGAAGAAAGGCGAAGCAAGGGAAAGCAGGAATGGTAAGAAAGGCGACGCAAGGGTAGAGAGGCGATGCAAGGGAATGCTGGAATGGGAAGAAAGGCGATGCAAGGGAAAGCAGGAACGGGAAGAAAGGAGATGCATGGGAAGAAAGCTGACGCTAGGGAAAGCAGGAACGGGAGGAAATGCGACGCATGGGAAAGCAGGAACGAGAAGAAAGGTGACGCAAGGGAAAGCAGGAACGGTAAGAAAGGCGACGCAAGGGAAGAAAGGCGACGCAAGAGAAGAAAGGCGACGCAAGGGAACGCATGAACGGGAAGAAAGGCGACGGAAGGGAAGAAAGGCTATGCAAGGGACAGGAGGAACGGGTAGACAGGCTACGCAGGAGAAAGCAGGAACGGGAAGAAATGAGATGCAAGGGAAGAAAGGCGACGCAAGGGAAGAAAGGCGACGCACGGGAAAGCAGGAAGGGGAAAAAAGGCGATGCAAGGGCAGAAAGGCGACGCAGGGGAAGAAAGGTGACGCAAGGGAAAGCAGGAGCGGGAAGAAAGGCGTGGCAAGGGAAAACAGGAACGGGAAGAAAGGCAACGCAAGGGAAGAAAGTCGACGCAAGGGAAGGCAGGAACTGCAAGAAAGGCGACGCCTGGAAAGAAAGGCGATGCAAGGGAAAATAGGAAAGGGAAGAAAGAAGACGCAAGGGAAGAAAGGCGGCGCAAGGGAAAGCAGGAACGGGAAGAAAGGAGATGCATGGGAAGAAAGCTGACGCAAGGGAAAGCAGGAACGGGAGGAAAGTCGACGCAAGGGAAGGCAGGAACTGCAAGAAAGGCGACGCCTGGAAAGAAAGGCGATGCTAGGGAAAGTAGGAAAGGGAAGAAAGGAGACGCAAGGGAAGAAAGGCGACGCAAGGGAGGCCAGGCGATGCAAGGGAAAGCAGGAACAGGAAGAAAGGCGATGCAAGGGAATGCAGGAAAGGTAAGAAAGGCGACGCAAGGGAAGAAAGGCGACGCAGGGGTAGAAAGGCGACGCGAGGGAAAGCAGGAATGGTAAGAAAGGCGATGCAAGGGTATGAAATGCGACGCAAGGGAAAGCAGGAATGGGAAGAAAGGCGACGCAAGGGAAGAAATGCGATGCAAGGGAAAAAAGGCGATGCAAGGCAAGAAAAGCGATGCAAGGGAAGCAAGGCGACGCAAGTGAAATCAGGAAGGGGAAGAAAAGCAACGCATGGGAAAGCAGGAACGAGAAGAAATGCGACGCAAGGGAATGCAGGAACGGTAAAAAAGGCGACGCAAGGGAAGAAAGGCGACGCAGTGGTAGAAAGGCGACGCGAGGGAAAGCAGGAATGCTAAGAAAGGCGACGCAAGGGTATGAAATGCGACGCAAGGGAAAGCAGGAATGGGAAGAAAGGCGACGCAAGGGAAGAAAGGCGATGCAAGGGAAGAAAGGCGAAGCAAGGGAAGAAAGGCGATGCAAGGGAAGCAAGGCGACGCAAGGGAATTCAGGAAGGGGAAGAAAGGCGACGCAAGGGAAGAAAGGCGATGCAAGGGAAAGCAGAAATGGGAAATAAGGCGTCGGAAGGGAAAGCAGGAACGAGTAGAAAGGCGAAGCAAGGGTACGCAGGAACGAGAAGAAAGGCGTCGCAAGGAATGAAAGGCGATGCAAGGGAAAGTAGGAAAGGGAAGAAAGGAGACACAAGGGAAGAAAGGCGGCGCAAGGGAAAGCAGGAACGGGAAGAAAGGAGATGCATGGGAAGAAAGCTGTCGCAAGGGAAAGCAGGAACGGGAGGAAAGGCGACGCAAGGGAAAGCAGGAACGAGAAGAAAGCTGACGCAAGGGAAAGCAGGAACGGTAAGAATGGCGACGCAAGGGAAGAAAGGCGATGCAAGGGAAGAAAGGCGATGCAAGGGAAGCAAGGCGACGCAAGGGAAATCAGGAAGGGGAAGAAAGGCGACGCAAGGGTAGAAAGGTGACGCAAGGGAAAGCAGGAATGGTAAGAAAGGCGATGCAAGGGAAGAAAGGCGGTGCAGGGGAAGAAAGGCGACACAAGGGAGGCCAGGCGACGCAAGGGAAAGCAGGAACAGGAAGAAATGCGACGCACGGGAATGCAGGAACGAGAAGAAAGGCGACTCAAGGGAAAGCAGGAACGGTAAGAAAGGCGACGCAAGGGAAGAAAGGCGACGCAGGGGAAGAAAGGCGATGCGACGGAAAGCAGGAACAGGAAGAAAGGCGACGCACGGGAAAGCAGGAACAGGAAGAAAGGCGACGCTCTGCAAAGCAGGAACGAGAAGAAAGGCGACGCAAGGGAATGCAGGAACGAGAAGAAAGGCGACGCAAGGGAAGAAAGGCGACGCAGGGGAAGAAAGGCGACGCGAGGGAAAGCAGGAATGGTAAGAAAGGCGATGCAAGGGAATGAAATGCGACGCAAGGGAAAGCAGGAATGGGAAGAAAGGCGACGCAAGGGACGAAAGGAGATGCAAGGGAAGAAAGGCGATGCAAGGGAATGCTGGAATGGGAAGAAAGGCGACGCAAGGGAAGATAGGCGACGCAAGGGAATGCTGGAATGGGAAGAAAGGCGGCGCAAGGGAAGAAAGGCAACGCAACAGAAGAAAGGCGACGCAAGGGAAAGCACGAACTGGAAGAATGGTGACGGAAGGGAAGAAAGGCGATGCAAGGGAAAGGAGGCACGGGAAGAAATGCGATGCAAGGGAAGAAAGGCGACGCAAGGGAACAAAGGCGATGGAAGGTAAGCAAGGCGACGCAAGGGAAATCAGGAAGGGGAAGAAAGGCGACGCAAGGGAAGAAAGGCGATGGAAGGGAAAGCAGAAATGGGAAATAAGGCTTCGGAAGGGAAAGCAGGAACGAGAAGAAAGGCGAAGCAAGGGAAAGCAGGAATGAGAAGAAAGGCGACGCAAGGGTAGAGAGGCAATGCAAGGGAATGCTGGAATGGGAAGAAAGGCGACGCAAGGGAAAGCAGGAACGGGAAGAAAGGAGATGCATGGGAAGAAAGCTGACGCTAGGGAAAGCAGGAACGGGAGGGAAGGCGACGCAAGGGAAAGCAGGAACGAGAAGAAAGGCGACGCAAGGGGAAGCAGGAACGGAAAGAAAAGCGACGCAAGGGAAGAAAGGCGACGCAGGGGAAGAAAGGCGACGCAAGGGAAAGCAGGAATGGTAAGAAAGGCGACGCAAGGGTAGAAAGGCGAGGCAAGGGAAAGCAGGAAAGGGAAGAAAGGCAACGCAAGGGAAAGCAGGAACGAGAAGAAAGGCGACGTGCGGAAAGAAAGTCGACGCAAGGGAAAGTAGGAACGGGAAGAAAGGCGATGCAAGGGAAGATAGGCGACGCAAGCGAAATCAGGAATGGTAAGAAAGGCGACTGAAGGGTAGAAAGGCGACACAAGGGAAAGCAGGAATGGTAAGAAAGGCGACGCAAGGGAAGAAAGGCGATGCAGGGGAAGAAAGGCGACACAAGGGAGGCCAGGCGACGCAAGGGAAAGCAGGAACAGGAAGAAAGGCGACGCACGGGAAAGCAGGAACGAGAAGAAAGGCGACTCAAGGGAAAGCAGGAACGGTAAGAAAGGCGACGCAAGGGAAGAAAGGCGACGCAGGGGAAGAAAGGCGATGCAAGGGAAAGCAGAAATGGGAAATAAGGCTTCGGAAGGGAAAGCAGGAACGAGAAGAAAGGCGAAGCAAGGGAAAGCAGGAACGAGAAGAAAGGCGACGCAAGGGTAGAGAGGCAATGCAAGGGAATGCTGGAATGGGAAGAAAGGCGACGCAAGGGAAAGCAGGAACGGGAAGAAAGGAGATGCATGGGAAGAAAGCTGACGCTAGGGAAAGCAGGAACGGGAGGAAAGGCGACGCAAGGGAAAGCAGGAACGAGAAGAAAGGCGACGCAAGGGGAAGCAGGAACGGAAAGAAAAGCGACGCAAGGGAAGAAAGGCGACGCAGGGGAAGAAAGGCGACGCAAGGGAAGAACAGAGATGCAAGGGAAAGCAGGAAAGGGAAGCAAGGCGACGCAAGGGAAAGCAGGAACAGGAAGAAAGGCGATGCACGTGAAAGCTGGAACGAGAAGAAAGGCGACGCAAGGGAAAGCAGGAACGGAAAGAATAGCGATGCAAGGGAAGAAAGGCGACGCAAGGGAAGAATGGCGACACACGTGAAAGCAGGAACGGGAAGAAAGGCGTGGCAAGGGAAAGCAGGGCGACGCAAGAGAATGCAGAAACGGGAGGAAAGGCGACGCAAGGGAAAGCAGAAATGGGAAATAAGGCTTCGGAAGGGAAAGCAGGAACGAGAAGAAAGGCGAAGCAAGGGTAAGCAGGAATGGTAATAAAGGCGACGCAAGGGTAGAGAGGCGATGCAAGGGAATGCTGGAATGGGAAGAAAGGCGACGCATGGAAAGAATGGCGACGCTAGATAAAGCAGAACCGGGAAGTAAGGCGTCGGAAGGGAAAGCAGGAACGAGAAGAAAAGCGAAGCAAGGGTAAGCAGGAACGTGAACAAAGGCGGCGCACGGAAAGAAAGTCGAAGCAAGGGAAAGTAGGAACGGAAAGAAAGGCGACGCAAGGGATCGCAGGAACGAGAAGAAAGGCGACGCAAGGAATGAAAGGCGATGCAAGGGAAAGTAGGAAAGGGAAGAAAGGAGACACAAGGGAAGAAAGGCGACGCAAGGGAAAGCAGGAACGGGAAGAAAGGAGATGCATGGGAAGAAAGCTGACGCAAGGGAAAGCAGGAACGGGAGGAAAGGCGATGCAAGGGAAAGCAGGAACGAGAAGAAAGGTGACGCAAGGGAAAGCAGGAGCGGGAAGAAAGGCGATGCAAGGGAAGAAAGGCGATGCAAGGGAAGCAAGGCGATGCAAGGGATCGCAGGAAGGAGAAGAAAGGCGATGCAAGGTAAGAAAGGCGATGCAAGGAAAAGTAGGAAAGGGAAGAAAGTAGACGCAAGGGAAGAAAGGCGGCGACAGGGAAAGCAGGAACGGGAAGAAAGGAGATGCATGGGAAGAAAGCTGACGCAAGCAAAAGCAGGAATGGTAAGAATGGCGACGGAAGGGTAGAAAGGCGAGGCAAGGGAAGAAAGGCGACGCAAGGGAGGCCAGGCGACGCAAGGGGAAGCAGGAACAGGAAGAAAGGAGACGCACGGAAAAGCAGGAACGAGAAGAAAGGCGACGCAAGGGAATGCAGGAACGGTAAGAAAGACGAAGCAAGGGAAGAAAGGCGACGCAGGGGAAGAAAGGCGATGCAAGGGAAGATAGGCGACGCAAGAGAAGAAAGGCGACGCAAGGGAACGCATGAAAGGGAAGAAAGGCGACGGAAGGGAAGAAAGGCTATGCAAGGGAAGATAGGCCATGCAAGGGAAGCAAGGCGACGCAAGGGAAATCAGGAACGGGAAGAAAGGCGACGCACGGGAAAGCAGGAACGAGAAGAAAGGCGACGCAAGGTAAAGCAGGAACGGTAAGAAAGGCGACGCAAGGGAAGAAAGGCGACGCAGGGGAAGAAAGGCGACGCGAGGGAAAGCAAGAATGGTAAGAAAGGCGACGCGAGGGAAAGCAGGAATGGTAAGAAAGGCGACGCAAGGGAAAGCAGGAAAGGGAAGAAAGGCAACGCAAGGGAAAGCAGGAACGAGAAGAAAGGCGACGCGCGGAAAGAAAGTCGACGCAAGGGAAAGTAGGAACGGGAAGAAAGGCGATGCAAGGGAAGATAGGCGACGCAAGCGAAATCAGGAATGGTAAGAAAGGCGACGCAAGGGTAGAAAGGTGACGCAAGGGAAAGCAGGAATGGTAAGAAAGGCGATGCAAGGGAAGAAAGGCGATGCAGGGGAAGAAAGGCGACACAAGGGAGGCCAGGCGACGCAAGGGAAAGCAGGAACAGGAAGAAAGGCGACGCACGGGAAAGCAGGAACGAGAAGAAAGGCGACTCAAGGGAAAGCAGGAACGGTAAGAAAGGCGACGCAAGGGAAGAAAGGCGACGCAGGGGAAGAAAGGCGATGCGACGGAAAGCAGGAACAGGAAGAAAGGCGACGCACGGGAAAGCAGGAACAGGAAGAAAGGCGACGCTCTGCAAAGCAGGAACGAGAAGAAAGGCGACGCAAGGGAATGCAGGAACGAGAAGAAAGGCGACGCAAGGGAAGAAAGGCGACGCAGGGGAAGAAAGGCGACGCGAGGGAAAGCAGGAATGGTAAGAAAGGCGATGCAAGGGAATGAAATGCGACGCAAGGGAAAGCAGGAATGGGAAGAAAGGCGACGCAAGGGACGAAAGGAGATGCAAGGGAAGAAAGGCGATGCAAGGGAATGCTGGAATGGGAAGAAAGGCGACGCAAGGGAAGAAAGGCGACGCAAGGGAATGCTGGAATGGGAAGGCGGCGCAAGGGAAGAAAGGCAACGCAAAAGAAGAAAGCCGACGCAAGGGAAAGCACGAACTGGAAGAATGGTGACGGAAGGGAAGAAAGGCGATGCAAGGGAAAGGAGGAACGGGAAGAAATGCGATGCAAGGGAAGAAAGGCAACGCAAGGGAACAAAGACGATGGAAGGTAAGCAAGGCGACGCAAGGGAAATCAGGAAGGGGAAGAAAGGCGACGCAAGGAAAAGCAGCAACGGGAGGAAAGGCGACGTCAGGAAACAAAGGCGATGCAAGGGAAAGTATGAAAGGGAATAAAGGAGACGCAAGGGAAGAAAGGCGGCGCAAGGAAAAGCAGGAACGGGAAGAAAGGCGACGCATGGGAATAAAACTGACGCAAGGGAAAGCAGAAAAGGGAAGAAAGGCAACGCAAGGGAAAGCAGGAACGAGAAGAAAGGCGACGCGCGGAAAGAAAGTCGACGCAAGGCAAAGTAGGAACGAGAAGAAAGGCGACGCGCGGAAAGAAAGGCGACGCAAGGGAAAGCAGGAAAGGGAAGAAAGGCAACGCAAGGGAAAGCAGGAACGAGAAGAATGGCGACGCGCAGAAAGAAAGAAAGTCGATGCAAGGGAAAGCAGGAACGGGAAGAAAGGCGTGGAAAGGGAAAGCAGGAACGGGAAGAAAGGAGACACAAGGGAAGCAAGGCGACGCAAGGGAAGAAAGGCGATGCAAGGGAAGCAAGGCGACTCAAGGGAAATCAGGAACGGGAAGAAAGGAGAGGCAAGGGAAGAAAGGCGATGGAAGGGAAAGCAGGAACGCGAAGAAAGGCGACCCAAGGGAAAGCAGGAAAGAGAAGCAAGGCAACGCACGGAAAGAAAGTCGAAGCAAGGGAAAGTAGGAACGAGAAGAAAGATGACGCAAGGGATCGCAGGAACGAGAAGAAAAGCGACGCAAGGAAAGAAAGGCGATGTAAGGGAAAGTAGGAACGGGAAGAAAGGCGACGCAAGGGAAGAAAGGCGACGCAAGGGAAAGCAGGAACGGTAAGAAAGGCGAAGCAAGGGAAGAAAGGCGACGCAGGGGAAGAAAGGCGATGCAAGGGAAGATAGGCGACGCAAGAGAAGAAAGGCGACGCAAGGGAACGCATGAAAGGGAAGAAAGGCGACGGAAGGGAAGAAAGGCTATGCAAGGGAAGATAGGCCATGCAAGGGAAGCAAGGCGACGCAAGGGAAATCAGGAACGGGAAGAAAGGCGACGCACGGGAAAGCAGGAACGAGAAGAAAGGCGACGCAAGGTAAAGCAGGAACGGTAAGAAAGGCGACGCAAGGGAAGAAAGGCGACGCAGGGGAAGAAAGGCGACGCGAGGGAAAGCAAGAATGGTAAGAAAGGCGACGCGAGGGAAAGCAGGAATGGTAAGAAAGGCGACGCAAGGGAAAGCAGGAAAGGGAAGAAAGGCAACGCAAGGGAAAGCAGGAACGAGAAGAAAGGCGACGCGCGGAAAGAAAGTCGACGCAAGGGAAAGTAGGAACGGGAAGAAAGGCGATGCAAGGGAAGATAGGCGACGCAAGCGAAATCAGGAATGGTAAGAAAGGCGACGCAAGGGTAGAAAGGTGACGCAAGGGAAAGCAGGAATGGTAAGAAAGGCGATGCAAGGGAAGAAAGGCGATGCAGGGGAAGAAAGGCGACACAAGGGAGGCCAGGCGACGCAAGGGAAAGCAGGAACAGGAAGAAAGGCGACTCACGGGAAAGCAGGAACGAGAAGAAAGGCGACTCAAGGGAAAGCAGGAACGGTAAGAAAGGCGACGCAAGGGAAGAAAGGCGACGCAGGGGAAGAAAGGCGATGCGACGGAAAGCAGGAACAGGAAGAAAGGCGACGCACGGGAAAGCAGGAACAGGAAGAAAGGCGACGCTCTGCAAAGCAGGAACGAGAAGAAAGGCGACGCAAGGGAATGCAGGAACGAGAAGAAAGGCGACGCAAGGGAAGAAAGGCGACGCAGGGGAAGAAAGGCGACGCGAGGGAAAGCAGGAATGGTAAGAAAGGCGATGCAAGGGAATGAAATGCGACGCAAGGGAAAGCAGGAATGGGAAGAAAGGCGACGCAAGGGACGAAAGGAGATGCAAGGGAAGAAAGGCGATGCAAGGGAATGCTGGAATGGGAAGAAAGGCGACGCAAGGGAAGAAAGGCGACGCAAGGGAATGCTGGAATGGGAAGGCGGCGCAAGGGAAGAAAGGCAACGCAACAGAAGAAAGGCGACGCAAGGGAAAGCACGAACTGGAAGAATGGTGACGGAAGGGAAGAAAGGCGATGCAAGGGAAAGGAGGAACGGGAAGAAATGCGATGCAAGGGAAGAAAGGCGACGCAAGGGAACAAAGACGATGGAAGGTAAGCAAGGCGACGCAAGGGAAATCAGGAAGGGGAAGAAAGGCGACGCAAGGAAAAGCAGCAACGGGAGGAAAGGCGACGTCAGGAAACAAAGGCGATGCAAGGGAAAGTATGAAAGGGAATAAAGGAGACGCAAGGGAAGAAAGGCGGCGCAAGGAAAAGCAGGAACGGGAAGAAAGGCGACGCATGGGAATAAAACTGACGCAAGGGAAAGCAGAAAAGGGAAGAAAGGCAACGCAAGGGAAAGCAGGAACGAGAAGAAAGGCGACGCGCGGAAAGAAAGTCGACGCAAGGCAAAGTAGGAACGAGAAGAAAGGCGACGCGCGGAAAGAAAGGCGACGCAAG
This sequence comes from Lophura swinhoii, assembly GCA_030408155.1. NCBI lineage: Eukaryota > Metazoa > Chordata > Aves > Galliformes > Phasianidae > Lophura > Lophura swinhoii. Next base: position 9,579,246 of record JASCYN010000150.1, on the reverse strand, counting down.
GGAAAGCAGGAAAGGGAAGAAAGGCAACGCAAGGGAAAGCAGGAACGAGAAGAATGGCGACGCGCAGAAAGAAAGAAAGTCGATGCAAGGGAAAGCAGGAACGGGAAGAAAGGCGTGGAAAGGGAAAGCAGGAACGGGAAGAAAGGAGACACAAGGGAAGAAAGGTAATACAAGGGAAGCAAGGCGACGCAAGGGAAGAAAGGCGATGCAAGGGAAGCAAGGCGACTCAAGGGAAATCAGGAACGGGAAGAAAGGAGAGGCAAGGGAAGAAAGGCGATGGAAGGGAAAGCAGGAACGCGAAGAAAGGCGACCCAAGGGAAAGCAGGAAAGAGAAGCAAGGCAACGCACGGAAAGAAAGTCGAAGCAAGGGAAAGTAGGAACGAGAAGAAAGATGACGCAAGGGATCGCAGGAACGAGAAGAAAAGCGACGCAAGGAAAGAAAGGCGATGTAAGGGAAAGTAGGAACGGGAAGAAAGGCGACGCAAGGGAAGAAAGGCGGCGCAAGGGAAAGCAGGAACGGGAAGAAAGGAGATGCATGGGTAGAAAGGCGACGCAAGGGAAAGCAGAAACGAGAAGAAAGGCGAAGCAAGGGAAGAAAGGCGACGCCAGGGAAGTAAGGCGACGCAAGGGAAAGCAGGAACAAGAGGAAAGGCAACGCAAGGGAAAGCAGGAGCAGTAACAAAGGCGACGCAAGGGAAGAAAGGCGACGCAAGGGATGAAAGGTGACGCAAGGAAAAGCAGGAATGGTAAGAAAGGCGACGCAAGGGTAGAAAGGCGAGGCAAGGGAAAGCAGAAAAGGGAAGAAAGCCGAAGCAAGGGAGGAAAGGAGATGCAAGGGAAGAAAGGCGACGCAATGGAAGCAATGGGACGCAAGGGAAAGCAGGAACAGGAAGAAAGGCGACGCACGGGAAAGCAGGAACGAGAAGAAAGGCGACGCAAGGTAAAGCAGGAACGGTAAGAAAGGCGACGCAAGGGAAGAAAGGCGACGCAGGGGAAGAAAGCCGACGCGAGGGAAAGCAAGCATGGTAAGAAAGGCGACGCGAGGGAAAGCAGGAATGGTAAGAAAGGCGACGCAAGGGAAAGCAGGAAAGGGAAGAAAGGCAACGCAAGGGAAAGCAGGAACGAGAAGAAAGGCGTCGCGCGGAAAGAAAGTCGACGCAAGGGAAAGTAGGAACGGGAAGAAAGGCGATGCAAGGGAAGATAGGCGACGCAAGCGAAATCAGGAATGGTAAGAAAGGCGACGGAAGGGTAGAAAGGCGACGCAAGCGAAATCAGGAATGGTAAGAAAGGCGATGCAGGGGAAGAAAGGCGACACAAGGGAGGCCAGGCGACGCAAGGGAAAGCAGGAACAGGAAGAAAGGCAACGCACGGGAAAGCAGGAACGAGAAGAAAGGCGACTCAAGGGAAAGTAGGAACGGGAAGAAAGGAGACTCAAGGGAAGAAAGGCAATACAAGGGAAGCAAGGTGACGCAAGGGAAGAAAGGCGATGCAAGGGAAGCAAGGCGACTCAAGGGAAATCAGGAACGGGAAGAAAGGAGAGGCAAGGGAAGAAAGGCGATGGAAGGGAAAGCAGGAACGGGAAGAAAGGCGACGCAAGAGAAAGCAGGAACGGGAAGAAATGCGACGCAAGGGAAGATAGGCGACGCAAGGGAACGCAGGAACGGGAAGAAAGGCGATGGAAGGGAAAGCAGGAACGGGAAGAAAGGCGACGCGAGGGAAGAAAGGCGATATGCAAGGGAAGAAAGGCGATGCACGGGAAAGCAGGAAGGGGAAAAAAGGCGATGCGAGGGAAGAAAGGCGATGCAGGGGAAGAAAGGCGTGGCCAGGGAAATCAGGAACGGGAAGAAAGGCGTGGCAAGGGAAAGCAGGAACGGTAGGAAAGGCGACGCAAGGGAATAAAAAGGCAACGCAGGGGAAGAAAGGCGATGCGACTGAAAGCAGGAACAGGAAGAAAGGCAACACACGGAAAGAAAGTCGAAGCAAGGGAAAGTAGGAACGAGAAGAAAGATGACGCAAGGGATCGCAGGAACGAGAAGAAAAGCGACGCAAGTAAAGAAAGGCGATGCAAGGGAAAGTAGGAACGGGAAGAAAGGCGACGCAAGGGAAGAAAGGCGGCGCAAGGGAAAGCAGGAACGGGAAGAAAGGAGATGCATGCGTAGAAAGCTGACGCAAGGGAAAGCAGGAACGGGAGGAAAGGCGAAGCAAGGGAAGAAAGGCGACGCAAGGGAAGTAAGGCGACGCAAGGGAAAGCCGGAACGAGAGGAAAGGTTACGCAAGGGAAAGCAGGAGCAGTAACAAAGGCGACGCAAGGGAAGAAAGGCGACGCAAGGGATGAAAGGCGACGCAAGGAAAAGCAGGAATGGTAAGAAAGGCGACGCAAGGGTAGAAAGGCGAGGCAAGGGAAAGCAGAAAAGGGAAGAAAGCCGAAGCAAGGGAGGAAAGGAGATGCAAGGGAAGAAAGGCGATGCAATGGAAGCAATGCGACGCAAGGGAAAGCAGGAACAGGAAGAAAGGCGACGCACGGGAAAGCAGGAACGAGAAGAAAGGCGACGCAAGGTAAAGCAGGAACGGTAAGAAAGGCGACGCAAGGGAAGAAAGGCGACGCAGGGGAAGAAAGGCGACGCGAGGGAAAGCAGGAATGGTAAGAAAGGCGATGCAAGGGAATGAAATGCGACGCAAGGGAAAGCAGGAATGGGAAGAAAGGCGACGCAAGGGACGAAAGGAGATGCAAGGGAAGAAAGGCGATGCAAGGGAATGCTGGAATGGGAAGAAAGGCGACGCAAGGGAAGAAAGGCGACGCAAGGGAATGCTGGAATGGGAAGAAAGGCGGCGCAAGGGAAGAAAGGCAACGCAACAGAAGAAAGGCGACGCAAGGGAAAGCACGAACTGGAAGAATGGTGACGGAAGGGAAGAAAGGCGATGCAAGGGAAAGGAGGAACGGGAAGAAATGCGATGCAAGGGAAGAAAGGCGACGCAAGGGAACAAAGGCGATGGAAGGTAAGCAAGGCGACGCAAGGGAAATCAGGAAGGGGAAGAAAGGCGACGAAAGGAAAAGCAGCAACGGGAGGAAAGGCGACGTCAGGAAAGAAAGGCGATGCAAGGGAAAGTATGAAAGGGAAGAAAGGAGACGCAAGGGAAGTAAGGCGAAGCAAGGGAAAGTAGGAACGGAAAGAAAGGCGGCGCAAGGGATCGCAGGAACGAGAATAAAGGCGACGCAAGGAAAGAAAGGCGATGCAAGGCTAAGTCGGAAAGGGAATAAAGGAGACGCAAGGGAAGAAAGGCGGCGCAAGGAAAAGCAGGAACGGGAAGAAAGGCGACGCCAGGAAAGAAAGGCGATGCAAGGGAAAGTAGGAAAGGGAGGAAAGGAGACGCAAGGGAAGAAAGGCGACGCAAGGAAAAGCAGGAACGGGAAGAAAGGCGACGCATGGGAATAAAACTGACGCAAGGGAAAGCAGAAAAGGGAAGAAAGGCAACGCAAGGGAAAGCAGGAACGAGAAGAAAGGCGACGCGCGGAAAGAAAGTCGACGCAAGGCAAAGTAGGAACGAGAAGAAAGGCGACGCGCGGAAAGAAAGGCGACGCAAGGGAAAGCAGGAAAGGGAAGAAAGGCAACGCAAGGGAAAGCAGGAACGAGAAGAATGGCGACGCGCAGAAAGGAAGAAAGTCGACGCAAGGGAAAGCAGGAACGGGAAGAAAGGCGTGGAAAGGGAAAGCAGGAACGGGAAGAAAGGAGACACAAGGGAAGAAAGGTAATACAAGGGAAGCAAGGCGACGCAAGGGAAGAAAGGCGATGCAAGGGAAGCAAGGCGACTCAAGGGAAATCAGGAACGGGAAGAAAGGAGAGGCAAGGGAAGAAAGGCGATGGAAGGGAAAGCAGGAACGCGAAGAAAGGCGACCCAAGGGAAAGCAGGAAAGAGAAGCAAGGCAACGCACGGAAAGAAAGTCGAAGCAAGGGAAAGTAGGAACGAGAAGAAAGATGACGCAAGGGATCGCAGGAACGAGAAGAAAAGCGACGCAAGGAAAGAAAGGCGATGTAAGGGAAAGTAGGAACGGGAAGAAAGGCGACGCAAGGGAAGAAAGGCGGCGCAAGGGAAAGCAGGAACGGGAAGAAAGGAGATGCATGGGTAGAAAGGCGATGCAAGGGAATGCTGGAATGGGAAGAAAGGCGATGCAAGGGAAAGCAGGAACGGGAAGAAAGGAGATGCATGGGAAGAAAGCTGACGCTAGGGAAAGCAGGAACGGGAGGAAATGCGACGCATGGGGCAGCAGGAACGAGAAGAAAGGTGACGCAAGGGAAAGCAGGAACGGTAAGAAAGGCGACGCAAGGGAAGAAAGGCGACGCAAGAGAAGAAAGGCGACGCAAGGGAACGCATGAACGGGAAGAAAGGCGACGGAAGGGAAGAAAGGCTATGCAAGGGACAGGAGGAACGGGAAGACAGGCTACGCAGGAGAAAGCAGGAACGGGAAGAAATGAGATGCAAGGGAAGAAAGGCGACGCAAGGGAAGAAAGGCGACGCACGGGAAAGCAGGAAGGGGAAAAAAGGCGATGCAAGGGCAGAAAGGCGACGCAGGGGAAGAAAGGTGACGCAAGGGAAAGCAGGAGCGGGAAGAAAGGCGTGGCAAGGGAAAACAGGAACGGGAAGAAAGGCAACGCAAGGGAAGAAAGTCGACGCAAGGGAAGGCAGGAACTGCAAGAAAGGCGACGCCTGGAAAGAAAGGCGATGCAAGGGAAAATAGGAAAGGGAAGAAAGGAGACGCAAGGGAAGAAAGGCGACGCAAGGGAGGCCAGGCGATGCAAGGGAAAGCAGGAACAGGAAGAAAGGCGATGCAAGGGAATGCAGGAAAGGTAAGAAAGGCGACGCAAGGGAAGAAAGGCGACGCAGGGGTAGAAAGGCGACGCGAGGGAAAGCAGGAATGGTAAGAAAGGCGATGCAAGGGTATGAAATGCGACGCAAGGGAAAGCAGGAATGGGAAGAAAGGCGACGCAAGGGAAGAAATGCGATGCAAGGGAAAAAAGGCGATGCAAGGCAAGAAAAGCGATGCAAGGGAAGCAAGGCGACGCAAGTGAAATCAGGAAGGGGAAGAAAAGCAACGCATGGGAAAGCAGGAACGAGAAGAAATGCGACGCAAGGGAATGCAGGAACGGTAAAAAAGGCGACGCAAGGGAAGAAAGGCGACGCAGTGGTAGAAAGGCGACGCGAGGGAAAGCAGGAATGCTAAGAAAGGCGACGCAAGGGTATGAAATGCGACGCAAGGGAAAGCAGGAATGGGAAGAAAGGCGACGCAAGGGAAGAAAGGCGATGCAAGGGAAGAAAGGCGAAGCAAGGGAAGAAAGGCGATGCAAGGGAAGCAAGGCGACGCAAGGGAATTCAGGAAGGGGAAGAAAGGCGACGCAAGGGAAGAAAGGCGATGCAAGGGAAAGCAGAAATGGGAAATAAGGCGTCGGAAGGGAAAGCAGGAACGAGTAGAAAGGCGAAGCAAGTGTACGCAGGAACGAGAAGAAAGGCGTCGCAAGGAATGAAAGGCGATGCAAGGGAAAGTAGGAAAGGGAAGAAAGGAGACACAAGGGAAGAAAGGCGGCGCAAGGGAAAGCAGGAACGGGAAGAAAGGAGATGCATGGGAAGAAAGCTGTCGCAAGGGAAAGCAGGAACGGGAGGAAAGGCGACGCAAGGGAAAGCAGGAACGAGAAGAAAGCTGACGCAAGGGAAAGCAGGAACGGTAAGAATGGCGACGCAAGGGAAGAAAGGCGATGCAAGGGAAGAAAGGCGATGCAAGGGAAGCAAGGCGACGCAAGGGAAATCAGGAAGGGGAAGAAAGGCGACGCAAGGGTAGAAAGGTGACGCAAGGGAAAGCAGGAATGGTAAGAAAGGCGATGCAAGGGAAGAAAGGCGGTGCAGGGGAAGAAAGGCGACACAAGGGAGGCCAGGCGACGCAAGGGAAAGCAGGAACAGGAAGAAATGCGACGCACGGGAATGCAGGAACGAGAAGAAAGGCGACTCAAGGGAAAGCAGGAACGGTAAGAAAGGCGACGCAAGGGAAGAAAGGCGACGCAGGGGAAGAAAGGCGATGCGACGGAAAGCAGGAACAGGAAGAAAGGCGACGCACGGGAAAGCAGGAACAGGAAGAAAGGCGACGCTCTGCAAAGCAGGAACGAGAAGAAAGGCGACGCAAGGGAATGCAGGAACGAGAAGAAAGGCGACGCAAGGGAAGAAAGGCGACGCAGGGGAAGAAAGGCGACGCGAGGGAAAGCAGGAATGGTAAGAAAGGCGATGCAAGGGAATGAAATGCGACGCAAGGGAAAGCAGGAATGGGAAGAAAGGCGACGCAAGGGACGAAAGGAGATGCAAGGGAAGAAAGGCGATGCAAGGGAATGCTGGAATGGGAAGAAAGGCGACGCAAGGGAAGAGAGGCGACGCAAGGGAATGCTGGAATGGGAAGAAAGGCGGCGCAAGGGAAGAAAGGCAACGCAACAGAAGAAAGGCGACGCAAGGGAAAGCACGAACTGGAAGAATGGTGACGGAAGGGAAGAAAGGCGATGCAAGGGAAAGGAGGAACGGGAAGAAATGCGATGCAAGGGAAGAAAGGCGACGCAAGGGAACAAAGGCGATGGAAGGTAAGCAAGGCGACGCAAGGGAAATCAGGAAGGGGAAGAAAGGCGACGCAAGGGAAGAAAGGCGATGGAAGGGAAAGCAGAAATGGGAAATAAGGCTTCGGAAGGGAAAGCAGGAACGAGAAGAAAGGCGAAGCAAGGGAAAGCAGGAATGAGAAGAAAGGCGACGCAAGGGTAGAGAGGCAATGCAAGGGAATGCTGGAATGGGAAGAAAGGCGACGCAAGGGAAAGCAGGAACGGGAAGAAAGGAGATGCATGGGAAGAAAGCTGACGCTAGGGAAAGCAGGAACGGGAGGGAAGGCGACGCAAGGGAAAGCAGGAACGAGAAGAAAGGCGACGCAAGGGGAAGCAGGAACGGAAAGAAAAGCGACGCAAGGGAAGAAAGGCGACGCAGGGGAAGAAAGGCGACGCAAGGGAAAGCAGGAATGGTAAGAAAGGCGACGCAAGGGTAGAAAGGCGAGGCAAGGGAAAGCAGGAAAGGGAAGAAAGGCAACGCAAGGGAAAGCAGGAACGAGAAGAAAGGCGACGTGCGGAAAGAAAGTCGACGCAAGGGAAAGTAGGAACGGGAAGAAAGGCGATGCAAGGGAAGATAGGCGACGCAAGCGAAATCAGGAATGGTAAGAAAGGCGACTGAAGGGTAGAAAGGCGACACAAGGGAAAGCAGGAATGGTAAGAAAGGCGACGCAAGGGAAGAAAGGCGATGCAGGGGAAGAAAGGCGACACAAGGGAGGCCAGGCGACGCAAGGGAAAGCAGGAACAGGAAGAAAGGCGACGCACGGGAAAGCAGGAACGAGAAGAAAGGCGACTCAAGGGAAAGCAGGAACGGTAAGAAAGGCGACGCAAGGGAAGAAAGGCGACGCAGGGGAAGAAAGGCGATGCAAGGGAAAGCAGAAATGGGAAATAAGGCTTCGGAAGGGAAAGCAGGAACGAGAAGAAAGGCGAAGCAAGGGAAAGCAGGAACGAGAAGAAAGGCGACGCAAGGGTAGAGAGGCAATGCAAGGGAATGCTGGAATGGGAAGAAAGGCGACGCAAGGGAAAGCAGGAACGGGAAGAAAGGAGATGCATGGGAAGAAAGCTGACGCTAGGGAAAGCAGGAACGGGAGGAAAGGCGACGCAAGGGAAAGCAGGAACGAGAAGAAAGGCGACGCAAGGGGAAGCAGGAACGGAAAGAAAAGCGACGCAAGGGAAGAAAGGCGACGCAGGGGAAGAAAGGCGACGCAAGGGAAATCAGGAATGGTAAGAAAGGCGACGCAAGGGAAGAACAGAGATGCAAGGGAAAGCAGGAAAGGGAAGCAAGGCGACGCAAGGGAAAGCAGGAACAGGAAGAAAGGCGATGCACGTGAAAGCTGGAACGAGAAGAAAGGCGACGCAAGGGAAAGCAGGAACGGAAAGAATAGCGATGCAAGGGAAGAAAGGCGACGCAAGGGAAGAATGGCGACACACGTGAAAGCAGGAACGGGAAGAAAGGCGTGGCAAGGGAAAGCAGGGCGACGCAAGAGAATGCAGAAACGGGAGGAAAGGCGACGCAAGGGAAAGCAGAAATGGGAAATAAGGCTTCGGAAGGGAAAGCAGGAACGAGAAGAAAGGCGAAGCAAGGGTAAGCAGGAATGGTAATAAAGGCGACGCAAGGGTAGAGAGGCGATGCAAGGGAATGCTGGAATGGGAAGAAAGGCGACGCATGGAAAGAATGGCGATGCTAGATAAAGCAGAACCGGGAAGTAAGGCGTCGGAAGGGAAAGCAGGAACGAGAAGAAAAGCGAAGCAAGGGTAAGCAGGAACGTGAACAAAGGCGGCGCACGGAAAGAAAGTCGAAGCAAGGGAAAGTAGGAACGGAAAGAAAGGCGACGCAAGGGATCGCAGGAACGAGAAGAAAGGCGATGCAAGGAATGAAAGGCGATGCAAGGGAAAGTAGGAAAGGGAAGAAAGGAGACACAAGGGAAGAAAGGCGACGCAAGGGAAAGCAGGAACGGGAAGAAAGGAGATGCATGGGAAGAAAGCTGACGCAAGGGAAAGCAGGAACGGGAGGAAAGGCGATGCAAGGGAAAGCAGGAACGAGAAGAAAGGTGACGCAAGGGAAAGCAGGAGCGGGAAGAAAGGCGATGCAAGGGAAGAAAGGCGATGCAAGGGAAGCAAGGCGATGCAAGGGATCGCAGGAAGGAGAAGAAAGGCGATGCAAGGTAAGAAAGGCGATGCAAGGAAAAGTAGGAAAGGGAAGAAAGTAGACGCAAGGGAAGAAAGGCGGCGACAGGGAAAGCAGGAACGGGAAGAAAGGAGATGCATGGGAAGAAAGCTGACGCAAGCAAAAGCAGGAATGGTAAGAATGGCGACGGAAGGGTAGAAAGGCGAGGCAAGGGAAGAAAGGCGACGCAAGGGAGGCCAGGCGACGCAAGGGGAAGCAGGAACAGGAAGAAAGGAGACGCACGGAAAAGCAGGAACGAGAAGAAAGGCGACGCAAGGGAATGCAGGAACGGTAAGAAAGGCGAAGCAAGGGAAGAAAGGTGACGCAGGGGAAGAAAGGCGATGCAAGGGAAGATAGGCGACGCAAGAGAAGAAAGGCGACGCAAGGGAACGCATGAAAGGGAAGAAAGGCGACGGAAGGAAAGAAAGGCTATGCAAGGGAAGATAGGCCATGCAAGGGAAGCAAGGCGACGCAAGGGAAATCAGGAACGGGAAGAAAGGCGACGCACGGGAAAGCAGGAACGAGAAGAAAGGCGACGCAAGGTAAAGCAGGAACGGTAAGAAAGGCGACGCAAGGGAAGAAAGGCGACGCAGGGGAAGAAAGGCGACGCGAGGGAAAGCAAGAATGGTAAGAAAGGCGACGCGAGGGAAAGCAGGAATGGTAAGAAAGGCGACGCAAGGGAAAGCAGGAAAGGGAAGAAAGGCAACGCAAGGGAAAGCAGGAACGAGAAGAAAGGCGACGCGCGGAAAGAAAGTCGACGCAAGGGAAAGTAGGAACGGGAAGAAAGGCGATGCAAGGGAAGATAGGCGACGCAAGCGAAATCAGGAATGGTAAGAAAGGCGACGCAAGGGTAGAAAGGTGACGCAAGGGAAAGCAGGAATGGTAAGAAAGGCGATGCAAGGGAAGAAAGGCGATGCAGGGGAAGAAAGGCGACACAAGGGAGGCCAGGCGACGCAAGGGAAAGCAGGAACAGGAAGAAAGGCGACGCACGGGAAAGCAGGAACGAGAAGAAAGGCGACTCAAGGGAAAGCAGGAACGGTAAGAAAGGCGACGCAAGGGAAGAAAGGCGACGCAGGGGAAGAAAGGCGATGCGACGGAAAGCAGGAACAGGAAGAAAGGCGACGCACGGGAAAGCAGGAACAGGAAGAAAGGCGACGCTCTGCAAAGCAGGAACGAGAAGAAAGGCGACGCAAGGGAATGCAGGAACGAGAAGAAAGGCGACGCAAGGGAAGAAAGGCGACGCAGGGGAAGAAAGGCGACGCGAGGGAAAGCAGGAATGGTAAGAAAGGCGATGCAAGGGAATGAAATGCGACGCAAGGGAAAGCAGGAATGGGAAGAAAGGCGACGCAAGGGACGAAAGGAGATGCAAGGGAAGAAAGGCGATGCAAGGGAATGGTGGAATGGGAAGAAAGGCGACGCAAGGGAAGAAAGGCGACGCAAGGGAATGCTGGAATGGGAAGGCGGCGCAAGGGAAGAAAGGCAACGCAACAGAAGAAAGGCGACGCAAGGGAAAGCACGAACTGGAAGAATGGTGACGGAAGGGAAGAAAGGCGATGCAAGGGAAAGGAGGAACGGGAAGAAATGCGATGCAAGGGAAGAAAGGCGACGCAAGGGAACAAAGACGATGGAAGGTAAGCAAGGCGACGCAAGGGAAATCAGGAAGGGGAAGAAAGGCGACGCAAGGAAAAGCAGCAACGGGAGGAAAGGCGACGTCAGGAAACAAAGGCGATGCAAGGGAAAGTATGAAAGGGAATAAAGGAGACGCAAGGGAAGAAAGGCGGCGCAAGGAAAAGCAGGAACGGGAAGAAAGGCGACGCATGGGAATAAAACTGACGCAAGGGAAAGCAGAAAAGGGAAGAAAGGCAACGCAAGGGAAAGCAGGAACGAGAAGAAAGGCGACGCGCGGAAAGAAAGTCGACGCAAGGCAAAGTAGGAACGAGAAGAAAGGCGACGCGCGGAAAGAAAGGCGACGCAAGGGAAAGCAGGAAAGGGAAGAAAGGCAACGCAAGGGAAAGCAGGAACGAGAAGAATGGCGACGCGCAGAAAGAAAGAAAGTCGATGCAAGGGAAAGCAGGAACGGGAAGAAAGGCGTGGAAAGGGAAAGCAGGAACGGGAAGAAAGGAGACACAAGGGAAGCAAGGCGACGCAAGGGAAGAAAGGCGATGCAAGGGAAGCAAGGCGACTCAAGGGAAATCAGGAACGGGAAGAAAGGAGAGGCAAGGGAAGAAAGGCGATGGAAGGGAAAGCAGGAACGCGAAGAAAGGCGACCCAAGGGAAAGCAGGAAAGAGAAGCAAGGCAACGCACGGAAAGAAAGTCGAAGCAAGGGAAAGTAGGAACGAGAAGAAAGATGACGCAAGGGATCGCAGGAACGAGAAGAAAAGCGACGCAAGGAAAGAAAGGCGATGTAAGGGAAAGTAGGAACGGGAAGAAAGGCGACGCAAGGGAAGAAAGGCGACGCAAGGGAAAGCAGGAACGGTAAGAAAGGCGAAGCAAGGGAAGAAAGGCGACGCAGGGGAAGAAAGGCGATGCAAGGGAAGATAGTCGACGCAAGAGAAGAAAGGCGACGCAAGGGAACGCATGAAAGGGAAGAAAGGCGACGGAAGGGAAGAAAGGCTATGCAAGGGAAGATAGGCCATGCAAGGGAAGCAAGGCGACGCAAGGGAAATCAGGAACGGGAAGAAAGGCGACGCACGGGAAAGCAGGAACGAGAAGAAAGGCGACGCAAGGTAAAGCAGGAACGGTAAGAAAGGCGACGCAAGGGAAGAAAGGCGACGCAGGGGAAGAAAGGCGACGCGAGGGAAAGCAAGAATGGTAAGAAAGGCGACGCGAGGGAAAGCAGGAATGGTAAGAAAGGCGACGCAAGGGAAAGCAGGAAAGGGAAGAAAGGCAACGCAAGGGAAAGCAGGAACGAGAAGAAAGGCGACGCGCGGAAAGAAAGTCGACGCAAGGGAAAGTAGGAACGGGAAGAAAGGCGATGCAAGGGAAGATAGGCGACGCAAGCGAAATCAGGAATGGTAAGAAAGGCGACGCAAGGGTAGAAAGGTGACGCAAGGGAAAGCAGGAATGGTAAGAAAGGCGATGCAAGGGAAGAAAGGCGATGCAGGGGAAGAAAGGCGACACAAGGGAGGCCAGGCGACGCAAGGGAAAGCAGGAACAGGAAGAAAGGCGACTCACGGGAAAGCAGGAACGAGAAGAAAGGCGACTCAAGGGAAAGCAGGAACGGTAAGAAAGGCGACGCAAGGGAAGAAAGGCGACGCAGGGGAAGAAAGGCGACGCGAGGGAAAACAAGAATGGTAAGAAAGGCGACGCGAGGGAAAGCAGGAATGGTAAGAAAGGCGACGCAAGGGAAAGCAGGAAAGGGAAGAAAGGCAACGCAAGGGAAAGCAGGAACGAGAAGAAAGGCGACGCGCGGAAAGAAAGTCGACGCAAGGGAAAGTAGGAACGGGAAGAAAGGCGATGCAAGGGAAGATAGGCGACGCAAGCGAAATCAGGAATGGTAAGAAAGGCGACGCAAGGGTAGAAAGGTGACGCAAGGGAAAGCAGGAATGGTAAGAAAGGCGATGCAAGGGAAGAAAGGCGATGCAGGGGAAGAAAGGCGACACAAGGGAGGCCAGGCGACGCAAGGGAAAGCAGGAACAGGAAGAAAGGCGACGCACGGGAAAGCAGGAACGAGAAGAAAGGCGACTCAAGGGAAAGCAGGAACGGTAAGAAAGGCGACGCAAGGGAAGAAAGGCGACGCAGGGGAAGAAAGGCGATGCGACGGAAAGCAGGAACAGGAAGAAAGGCGACGCACGGGAAAGCAGGAACAGGAAGAAAGGCGACGCTCTGCAAAGCAGGAACGAGAAGAAAGGCGACGCAAGGGAATGCAGGAACGAGAAGAAAGGCGACGCAAGGGAAGAAAGGCGACGCAGGGGAAGAAAGGCGACGCGAGGGAAAGCAGGAATGGTAAGAAAGGCGATGCAAGGGAATGAAATGCGACGCAAGGGAAAGCAGGAATGGGAAGAAAGGCGACGCAAGGGACGAAAGGAGATGCAAGGGAAGAAAGGCGATGCAAGGGAATGGTGGAATGGGAAGAAAGGCGACGCAAGGGAAGAAAGGCGACGCAAGGGAATGCTGGAATGGGAAGGCGGCGCAAGGGAAGAAAGGCAACGCAACAGAAGAAAGGCGACGCAAGGGAAAGCACGAACTGGAAGAATGGTGACGGAAGGGAAGAAAGGCGATGCAAGGGAAAGGAGGAACGGGAAGAAATGCGATGCAAGGGAAGAAAGGCGACGCAAGGGAACAAAGACGATGGAAGGTAAGCAAGGCGACGCAAGGGAAATCAGGAAGGGGAAGAAAGGCGACGCAAGGAAAAGCAGCAACGGGAGGAAAGGCGACGTCAGGAAACAAAGGCGATGCAAGGGAAAGTATGAAAGGGAATAAAGGAGACGCAAGGGAAGAAAGGCGGCGCAAGGAAAAGCAGGAACGGGAAGAAAGGCGACGCATGGGAATAAAACTGACGCAAGGGAAAGCAGAAAAGGGAAGAAAGGCAACGCAAGGGAAAGCAGGAACGAGAAGAAAGGCGACGCGCGGAAAGAAAGTCGACGCAAGGCAAAGTAGGAACGAGAAGAAAGGCGACGCGCGGAAAGAAAGGCGACGCAAGGGAAAGCAGGAAAGGGAAGAAAGGCAACGCAAGGGAAAGCAGGAACGAGAAGAATGGCGACGCGCAGAAAGAAAGAAAGTCGATGCAAGGGAAAGCAGGAACGGGAAGAAAGGCGTGGAAAGGGAAAGCAGGAACGGGAAGAAAGGAGACACAAGGGAAGCAAGGCGACGCAAGGGAAGAAAGGCGATGCAAGGGAAGCAAGGCGACTCAAGGGAAATCAGGAACGGGAAGAAAGGAGAGGCAAGGGAAGAAAGGCGATGGAAGGGAAAGCAGGAACGCGAAGAAAGGCGACCCAAGGGAAAGCAGGAAAGAGAAGCAAGGCAACGCACGGAAAGAAAGTCGAAGCAAGGGAAAGTAGGAACGAGAAGAAAGATGACGCAAGGGATCGCAGGAACGAGAAGAAAAGCGACGCAAGGAAAGAAAGGCGATGTAAGGGAAAGTAGGAACGGGAAGAAAGGCGACGCAAGGGAAGAAAGGCGACGCAAGGGAAAGCAGGAACGGTAAGAAAGGCGAAGCAAGGGAAGAAAGGCGACGCAGGGGAAGAAAGGCGATGCAAGGGAAGATAGTCGACGCAAGAGAAGAAAGGCGACGCAAGGGAACGCATGAAAGGGAAGAAAGGCGACGGAAGGGAAGAAAGGCTATGCAAGGGAAGATAGGCCATGCAAGGGAAGCAAGGCGACGCAAGGGAAATCAGGAACGGGAAGAAAGGCGACGCACGGGAAAGCAGGAACGAGAAGAAAGGCGACGCAAGGTAAAGCAGGAACGGTAAGAAAGGCGACGCAAGGGAAGAAAGGCGACGCAGGGGAAGAAAGGCGACGCGAGGGAAAGCAAGAATGGTAAGAAAGGCGACGCGAGGGAAAGCAGGAATGGTAAGAAAGGCGACGCAAGGGAAAGCAGGAAAGGGAAGAAAGGCAACGCAAGGGAAAGCAGGAACGAGAAGAAAGGCGACGCGCGGAAAGAAAGTCGACGCAAGGGAAAGTAGGAACGGGAAGAAAGGCGATGCAAGGGAAGATAGGCGACGCAAGCGAAATCAGGAATGGTAAGAAAGGCGACGCAAGGGTAGAAAGGTGACGCAAGGGAAAGCAGGAATGGTAAGAAAGGCGATGCAAGGGAAGAAAGGCGATGCAGGGGAAGAAAGGCGACACAAGGGAGGCCAGGCGACGCAAGGGAAAGCAGGAACAGGAAGAAAGGCGACTCACGGGAAAGCAGGAACGAGAAGAAAGGCGACTCAAGGGAAAGCAGGAACGGTAAGAAAGGCGACGCAAGGGAAGAAAGGCGACGCAGGGGAAGAAAGGCGACGCGAGGGAAAGCAAGAATGGTAAGAAAGGCGACGCGAGGGAAAGCAGGAATGGTAAGAAAGGCGACGCAAGGGAAAGCAGGAAAGGGAAGAAAGGCAACGCAAGGGAAAGCAGGAACGAGAAGAAAGGCGACGCGCGGAAAGAAAGTCGACGCAAGGGAAAGTAGGAACGGGAAGAAAGGCGATGCAAGGGAAGATAGGCGACGCAAGCGAAATCAGGAATGGTAAGAAAGGCGACGCAAGGGTAGAAAGGTGACGCAAGGGAAAGCAGGAATGGTAAGAAAGGCGATGCAAGGGAAGAAAGGCGATGCAGGGGAAGAAAGGCGACACAAGGGAGGCCAGGCGACGCAAGGGAAAGCAGGAACAGGAAGAAAGGCGACGCACGGGAAAGCAGGAACGAGAAGAAAGGCGACTCAAGGGAAAGCAGGAACGGTAAGAAAGGCGACGCAAGGGAAGAAAGGCGACGCAGGGGAAGAAAGGCGATGCGACGGAAAGCAGGAACAGGAAGAAAGGCGACGCACGGGAAAGCAGGAACAGGAAGAAAGGCGACGCTCTGCAAAGCAGGAACGAGAAGAAAGGCGACGCAAGGGAATGCAGGAACGAGAAGAAAGGCGACGCAAGGGAAGAAAGGCGACGCAGGGGAAGAAAGGCGACGCGAGGGAAAGCAGGAATGGTAAGAAAGGCGATGCAAGGGAATGAAATGCGACGCAAGGGAAAGCAGGAATGGGAAGAAAGGCGACGCAAGGGACGAAAGGAGATGCAAGGGAAGAAAGGCGATGCAAGGGAATGGTGGAATGGGAAGAAAGGCGACGCAAGGGAAGAAAGGCGACGCAAGGGAATGCTGGAATGGGAAGGCGGCGCAAGGGAAGAAAGGCAACGCAACAGAAGAAAGGCGACGCAAGGGAAAGCACGAACTGGAAGAATGGTGACGGAAGGGAAGAAAGGCGATGCAAGGGAAAGGAGGAACGGGAAGAAATGCGATGCAAGGGAAGAAAGGCGACGCAAGGGAACAAAGACGATGGAAGGTAAGCAAGGCGACGCAAGGGAAATCAGGAAGGGGAAGAAAGGCGACACAAGGAAAAGCAGCAACGGGAGGAAAGGCGACGTCAGGAAACAAAGGCGATGCAAGGGAAAGTATGAAAGGGAATAAAGGAGACGCAAGGGAAGAAAGGCGGCGCAAGGAAAAGCAGGAACGGGAAGAAAGGCGACGCATGGGAATAAAACTGACGCAAGGGAAAGCAGAAAAGGGAAGAAAGGCAACGCAAGGGAAAGCAGGAACGAGAAGAAAGGCGACGCGCGGAAAGAAAGTCGACGCAAGGCAAAGTAGGAACGAGAAGAAAGGCGACGCGCGGAAAGAAAGGCGACGCAAGGGAAAGCAGGAAAGGGAAGAAAGGCAACGCAAGGGAAAGCAGGAACGAGAAGAATGGCGACGCGCAGAAAGAAAGAAAGTCGATGCAAGGGAAAGCAGGAACGGGAAGAAAGGCGTGGAAAGGGAAAGCAGGAACGGGAAGAAAGGAGACACAAGGGAAGCAAGGCGACGCAAGGGAAGAAAGGCGATGCAAGGGAAGCAAGGCGACTCAAGGGAAATCAGGAACGGGAAGAAAGGAGAGGCAAGGGAAGAAAGGCGATGGAAGGGAAAGCAGGAACGCGAAGAAAGGCGACCCAAGGGAAAGCAGGAAAGAGAAGCAAGGCAACGCACGGAAAGAAAGTCGAAGCAAGGGAAAGTAGGAACGAGAAGAAAGATGACGCAAGGGATCGCAGGAACGAGAAGAAAAGCGACGCAAGGAAAGAAAGGCGATGTAAGGGAAAGTAGGAACGGGAAGAAAGGCGACGCAAGGGAAGAAAGGCGACGCAAGGGAAAGCAGGAACGGTAAGAAAGGCGAAGCAAGGGAAGAAAGGCGACGCAGGGGAAGAAAGGCGATGCAAGGGAAGATAGTCGACGCAAGAGAAGAAAGGCGACGCAAGGGAACGCATGAAAGGGAAGAAAGGCGACGGAAGGGAAGAAAGGCTATGCAAGGGAAGATAGGCCATGCAAGGGAAGCAAGGCGACGCAAGGGAAATCAGGAACGGGAAGAAAGGCGACGCACGGGAAAGCAGGAACGAGAAGAAAGGCGACGCAAGGTAAAGCAGGAACGGTAAGAAAGGCGACGCAAGGGAAGAAAGGCGACGCAGGGGAAGAAAGGCGACGCGAGGGAAAGCAAGAATGGTAAGAAAGGCGACGCGAGGGAAAGCAGGAATGGTAAGAAAGGCGACGCAAGGGAAAGCAGGAAAGGGAAGAAAGGCAACGCAAGGGAAAGCAGGAACGAGAAGAAAGGCGACGCGCGGAAAGAAAGTCGACGCAAGGGAAAGTAGGAACGGGAAGAAAGGCGATGCAAGGGAAGATAGGCGACGCAAGCGAAATCAGGAATGGTAAGAAAGGCGACGCAAGGGTAGAAAGGTGACGCAAGGGAAAGCAGGAATGGTAAGAAAGGCGATGCAAGGGAAGAAAGGCGATGCAGGGGAAGAAAGGCGACACAAGGGAGGCCAGGCGACGCAAGGGAAAGCAGGAACAGGAAGAAAGGCGACTCACGGGAAAGCAGGAACGAGAAGAAAGGCGACTCAAGGGAAAGCAGGAACGGTAAGAAAGGCGACGCAAGGGAAGAAAGGCGACGCAGGGGAAGAAAGGCGATGCGACGGAAAGCAGGAACAGGAAGAAAGGCGACGCACGGGAAAGCAGGAACAGGAAGAAAGGCGACGCTCTGCAAAGCAGGAACGAGAAGAAAGGCGACGCAAGGGAATGCAGGAACGAGAAGAAAGGCGACGCAAGGGAAGAAAGGCGACGCAGGGGAAGAAAGGCGACGCGAGGGAAAGCAGGAATGGTAAGAAAGGCGATGCAAGGGAATGAAATGCGACGCAAGGGAAAGCAGGAATGGGAAGAAAGGCGACGCAAGGGACGAAAGGAGATGCAAGGGAAGAAAGGCGATGCAAGGGAATGCTGGAATGGGAAGAAAGGCGACGCAAGGGAAGAAAGGCGACGCAAGGGAATGCTGGAATGGGAAGGCGGCGCAAGGGAAGAAAGGCAACGCAACAGAAGAAAGGCGACGCAAGGGAAAGCACGAACTGGAAGAATGGTGACGGAAGGGAAGAAAGGCGATGCAAGGGAAAGGAGGAACGGGAAGAAATGCGATGCAAGGGAAGAAAGGCGACGCAAGGGAACAAAGACGATGGAAGGTAAGCAAGGCGACGCAAGGGAAATCAGGAAGGGGAAGAAAGGCGACGCAAGGAAAAGCAGCAACGGGAGGAAAGGCGACGTCAGGAAACAAAGGCGATGCAAGGGAAAGTATGAAAGGGAATAAAGGAGACGCAAGGGAAGAAAGGCGGCGCAAGGAAAAGCAGGAACGGGAAGAAAGGCGACGCATGGGAATAAAACTGACGCAAGGGAAAGCAGAAAAGGGAAGAAAGGCAACGCAAGGGAAAGCAGGAACGAGAAGAAAGGCGACGCGCGGAAAGAAAGTCGACGCAAGGCAAAGTAGGAACGAGAAGAAAGGCGACGCGCGGAAAGAAAGGCGACGCAAGGGAAAGCAGGAAAGGGAAGAAAGGCAACGCAAGGGAAAGCAGGAACGAGAAGAATGGCGACGCGCAGAAAGAAAGAAAGTCGATGCAAGGGAAAGCAGGAACGGGAAGAAAGGCGTGGAAAGGGAAAGCAGGAACGGGAAGAAAGGAGACACAAGGGAAGAAAGGTAATACAAGGGAAGCAAGGCGACGCAAGGGAAGAAAGGCGATGCAAGGGAAGCAAGGCGACTCAAGGGAAATCAGGAACGGGAAGAAAGGAGAGGCAAGGGAAGAAAGGCGATGGAAGGGAAAGCAGGAACGCGAAGAAAGGCGACCCAAGGGAAAGCAGGAAAGAGAAGCAAGGCAACGCACGGAAAGAAAGTCGAAGCAAGGGAAAGTAGGAACGAGAAGAAAGATGACGCAAGGGATCGCAGGAACGAGAAGAAAAGCGACGCAAGGAAAGAAAGGCGATGTAAGGGAAAGTAGGAACGGGAAGAAAGGCGACGCAAGGGAAGAAAGGCGGCGCAAGGGAAAGCAGGAACGGGAAGAAAGGAGATGCATGGGTAGAAAGGCGACGCAAGGGAAAGCAGAAACGAGAAGAAAGGCGAAGCAAGGGAAGAAAGGCGACGCCAGGGAAGTAAGGCGACGCAAGGGAAAGCAGGAACAAGAGGAAAGGCAACGCAAGGGAAAGCAGGAGCAGTAACAAAGGCGACGCAAGGGAAGAAAGGCGACGCAAGGGATGAAAGGTGACGCAAGGAAAAGCAGGAATGGTAAGAAAGGCGACGCAAGGGTAGAAAGGCGAGGCAAGGGAAAGCAGAAAAGGGAAGAAAGCCGAAGCAAGGGAGGAAAGGAGATGCAAGGGAAGAAAGGCGACGCAATGGAAGCAATGGGACGCAAGGGAAAGCAGGAACAGGAAGAAAGGCGACGCACGGGAAAGCAGGAACGAGAAGAAAGGCGACGCAAGGTAAAGCAGGAACGGTAAGAAAGGCGACGCAAGGGAAGAAAGGCGACGCAGGGGAAGAAAGCCGACGCGAGGGAAAGCAAGCATGGTAAGAAAGGCGACGCGAGGGAAAGCAGGAATGGTAAGAAAGGCGACGCAAGGGAAAGCAGGAAAGGGAAGAAAGGCAACGCAAGGGAAAGCAGGAACGAGAAGAAAGGCGACGCGCGGAAAGAAAGTCGACGCGAGGGAAAGTAGGAACGGGAAGAAAGGCGATGCAAGGGAAGATAGGCGACGCAAGCGAAATCAGGAATGGTAAGAAAGGCGACGGAAGGGTAGAAAGGCGACGCAAGGGAAAGCAGGAATGGTAAGAAAGGCGACGCAAGGGAAGAAAGGCGATGCAGGGGAAGAAAGGCGACACAAGGGAGGCCAGGCGACGCAAGGGAAAGCAGGAACAGGAAGAAAGGCAACGCACGGGAAAGCAGGAACGAGAAGAAAGGCGACTCAAGGGAAAGTAGGAACGGGAAGAAAGGAGACTCAAGGGAAGAAAGGCAATACAAGGGAAGCAAGGTGACGCAAGGGAAGAAAGGCGATGCAAGGGAAGCAAGGCGACTCAAGGGAAATCAGGAACGGGAAGAAAGGAGAGGCAAGGGAAGAAAGGCGATGGAAGGGAAAGCAGGAACGGGAAGAAAGGCGACGCAAGAGAAAGCAGGAACGGGAAGAAATGCGACGCAAGGGAAGATAGGCGACGCAAGGGAACGCAGGAACGGGAAGAAAGGCGATGGAAGGGAAAGCAGGAACGGGAAGAAAGGCGACGCGAGGGAAGAAAGGCGATATGCAAGGGAAGAAAGGCGATGCACGGGAAAGCAGGAAGGGGAAAAAAGGCGATGCGAGGGAAGAAAGGCGATGCAGGGGAAGAAAGGCGTGGCCAGGGAAATCAGGAACGGGAAGAAAGGCGTGGCAAGGGAAAGCAGGAACGGTAGGAAAGGCGACGCAAGGGAATAAAAAGGCAACGCAGGGGAAGAAAGGCGATGCGACTGAAAGCAGGAACAGGAAGAAAGGCAACACACGGAAAGAAAGTCGAAGCAAGGGAAAGTAGGAACGAGAAGAAAGATGACGCAAGGGATCGCAGGAACGAGAAGAAAAGCGACGCAAGTAAAGAAAGGCGATGCAAGGGAAAGTAGGAACGGGAAGAAAGGCGACGCAAGGGAAGAAAGGCGGCGCAAGGGAAAGCAGGAACGGGAAGAAAGGAGATGCATGCGTAGAAAGCTGACGCAAGGGAAAGCAGGAACGGGAGGAAAGGCGACGCAAGGGAAAGCAGGAACGAGAAGAAAGGCGAAGCAAGGGAAGAAAGGCGACGCAAGGGAAGTAAGGCGACGCAAGGGAAAGCCGGAACGAGAGGAAAGGTTACGCAAGGGAAAGCAGGAGCAGTAACAAAGGCGACGCAAGGGAAGAAAGGCGACGCAAGGGATGAAAGGCGACGCAAGGAAAAGCAGGAATGGTAAGAAAGGCGACGCAAGGGTAGAAAGGCGAGGCAAGGGAAAGCAGAAAAGGGAAGAAAGCCGAAGCAAGGGAGGAAAGGAGATGCAAGGGAAGAAAGGCGATGCAATGGAAGCAATGCGACGCAAGGGAAAGCAGGAACAGGAAGAAAGGCGACGCACGGGAAAGCAGGAACGAGAAGAAAGGCGACGCAAGGTAAAGCAGGAACGGTAAGAAAGGCGACGCAAGGGAAGAAAGGCGACGCAGGGGAAGAAAGGCGACGCGAGGGAAAGCAGGAATGGTAAGAAAGGCGATGCAAGGGAATGAAATGCGACGCAAGGGAAAGCAGGAATGGGAAGAAAGGCGACGCAAGGGACGAAAGGAGATGCAAGGGAAGAAAGGCGATGCAAGGGAATGCTGGAATGGGAAGAAAGGCGACGCAAGGGAAGAAAGGCGACGCAAGGGAATGCTGGAATGGGAAGAAAGGCGGCGCAAGGGAAGAAAGGCAACGCAACAGAAGAAAGGCGACGCAAGGGAAAGCACGAACTGGAAGAATGGTGACGGAAGGGAAGAAAGGCGATGCAAGGGAAAGGAGGAACGGGAAGAAATGCGATGCAAGGGAAGAAAGGCGACGCAAGGGAACAAAGGCGATGGAAGGTAAGCAAGGCGACGCAAGGGAAATCAGGAAGGGGAAGAAAGGCGACGAAAGGAAAAGCAGCAACGGGAGGAAAGGCGACGTCAGGAAAGAAAGGCGATGCAAGGGAAAGTATGAAAGGGAAGAAAGGAGACGCAAGGGAAGTAAGGCGAAGCAAGGGAAAGTAGGAACGGAAAGAAAGGCGGCGCAAGGGATCGCAGGAACGAGAATAAAGGCGACGCAAGGAAAGAAAGGCGATGCAAGGCTAAGTCGGAAAGGGAATAAAGGAGACGCAAGGGAAGAAAGGCGGCGCAAGGAAAAGCAGGAACGGGAAGAAAGGCGACGCCAGGAAAGAAAGGCGATGCAAGGGAAAGTAGGAAAGGGAGGAAAGGAGACGCAAGGGAAGAAAGGCGACGCAAGGAAAAGCAGGAACGGGAAGAAAGGCGACGCATGGGAATAAAACTGACGCAAGGGAAAGCAGAAAAGGGAAGAAAGGCAACGCAAGGGAAAGCAGGAACGAGAAGAAAGGCGACGCGCGGAAAGAAAGTCGACGCAAGGCAAAGTAGGAACGAGAAGAAAGGCGACGCGCGGAAAGAAAGGCGACGCAAGGGAAAGCAGGAAAGGGAAGAAAGGCAACGCAAGGGAAAGCAGGAACGAGAAGAATGGCGACGCGCAGAAAGGAAGAAAGTCGACGCAAGAGAAAGCAGGAACGGGAAGAAAGGCGTGGAAAGGGAAAGCAGGAACGGGAAGAAAGGAGACACAAGGGAAGAAAGGTAATACAAGGGAAGCAAGGCGACGCAAGGGAAGAAAGGCGATGCAAGGGAAGCAAGGCGACTCAAGGGAAATCAGGAACGGGAAGAAAGGAGAGGCAAGGGAAGAAAGGCGATGGAAGGGAAAGCAGGAACGCGAAGAAAGGCGACCCAAGGGAAAGCAGGAAAGAGAAGCAAGGCAACGCACGGAAAGAAAGTCGAAGCAAGGGAAAGTAGGAACGAGAAGAAAGATGACGCAAGGGATCGCAGGAACGAGAAGAAAAGCGACGCAAGGAAAGAAAGGCGATGAAAGGGAAAGTAGGAACGGGAAGAAAGGCGACGCAAGGGAAGAAAGGCGGCGCAAGGGAAAGCAGGAACGGGAAGAAAGGAGATGCATGGGTAGAAAGGCGATGCAAGGGAATGCTGGAATGGGAAGAAAGGCGATGCAAGGGAAAGCAGGAACGGGAAGAAAGGAGATGCATGGGAAGAAAGCTGACGCTAGGGAAAGCAGGAACGGGAGGAAATGCGACGCATGGGAAAGCAGGAACGAGAAGAAAGGTGACGCAAGGGAAAGCAGGAACGGTAAGAAAGGCGACGCAAGGGAAGAAAGGCGACGCAAGAGAAGAAAGGCGACGCAAGGGAACGCATGAACGGGAAGAAAGGCGACGGAAGGGAAGAAAGGCTATGCAAGGGACAGGAGGAACGGGAAGACAGGCTACGCAGGAGAAAGCAGGAACGGGAAGAAATGAGATGCAAGGGAAGAAAGGCGACGCAAGGGAAGAAAGGCGACGCACGGGAAAGCAGGAAGGGGAAAAAAGGCGATGCAAGGGCAGAAAGGCGACGCAGGGGAAGAAAGGTGACGCAAGGGAAAGCAGGAGCGGGAAGAAAGGCGTGGCAAGGGAAAACAGGAACGGGAAGAAAGGCAACGCAAGGGAAGAAAGTCGACGCAAGGGAAGGCAGGAACTGCAAGAAAGGCGACGCCTGGAAAGAAAGGCGATGCAAGGGAAAATAGGAAAGGGAAGAAAGAAGACGCAAGGGAAGAAAGGCGGCGCAAGGGAAAGCAGGAACGGGAAGAAAGGAGATGCATGGGAAGAAAGCTGACGCAAGGGAAAGCAGGAACGGGAGGAAAGTCGACGCAAGGGAAGGCAGGAACTGCAAGAAAGGCGACGCCTGGAAAGAAAGGCGATGCTAGGGAAAGTAGGAAAGGGAAGAAAGGAGACGCAAGGGAAGAAAGGCGACGCAAGGGAGGCCAGGCGATGCAAGGGAAAGCAGGAACAGGAAGAAAGGCGATGCAAGGGAATGCAGGAAAGGTAAGAAAGGCGACGCAAGGGAAGAAAGGCGACGCAGGGGTAGAAAGGCGACGCGAGGGAAAGCAGGAATGGTAAGAAAGGCGATGCAAGGGTATGAAATGCGACGCAAGGGAAAGCAGGAATGGGAAGAAAGGCGACGCAAGGGAAGAAATGCGATGCAAGGGAAAAAAGGCGATGCAAGGCAAGAAAAGCGATGCAAGGGAAGCAAGGCGACGCAAGTGAAATCAGGAAGGGGAAGAAAAGCAACGCATGGGAAAGCAGGAACGAGAAGAAATGCGACGCAAGGGAATGCAGGAACGGTAAAAAAGGCGACGCAAGGGAAGAAAGGCGACGCAGTGGCAGAAAGGCGACGCGAGGGAAAGCAGGAATGCTAAGAAAGGCGACGCAAGGGTATGAAATGCGACGCAAGGGAAAGCAGGAATGGGAAGAAAGGCGACGCAAGGGAAGAAAGGCGATGCAAGGGAAGAAAGGCGAAGCAAGGGAAGAAAGGCGATGCAAGGGAAGCAAGGCGACGCAAGGGAATTCAGGAAGGGGAAGAAAGGCGACGCAAGGGAAGAAAGGCGATGCAAGGGAAAGCAGAAATGGGAAATAAGGCGTCGGAAGGGAAAGCAGGAACGAGTAGAAAGGCGAAGCAAGGGTACGCAGGAACGAGAAGAAAGGCGTCGCAAGGAATGAAAGGCGATGCAAGGGAAAGTAGGAAAGGGAAGAAAGGAGACACAAGGGAAGAAAGGCGGCGCAAGGGAAAGCAGGAACGGGAAGAAAGGAGATGCATGGGAAGAAAGCTGTCGCAAGGGAAAGCAGGAACGGGAGGAAAGGCGACGCAAGGGAAAGCAGGAACGAGAAGAAAGCTGACGCAAGGGAAAGCAGGAACGGTAAGAATGGCGACGCAAGGGAAGAAAGGCGATGCAAGGGAAGAAAGGCGACGCAAGGGAAGAAAGGCGACGCACGGAAAGCAGGAAAGGGAAGAAAGGCAACGCAAGGGAAAGCAGGAACGAGAAGAAAGGCGACGCGCGGAAAGAAAGGCGACGCAAGGGAAGATAGGCGACGCAAGGGAAAGCAGGAATGGTAAGAAAGGCGACGGAAGGGTAACAAATGCGACACAAGGGAAAGCAGGAATGGTAAGAAAGGCGACGCTAGGGAAGAAATGCGATGCAAGGGAAGAAAGGCGACGCAAGGGAGGCCAGGCGACGCAAGGGAAAGCAGGAACAGGAAGAAAGGCGACGCACGGGAAAGCAGGAACGAGAAGAAAGGCGACGCAAGGGAATGCAGGAAAGGTAAGAAAGGCGATGCAAGGGAAGAAAGGCGACGCAGTGGTAGAAAGGCGACGCGAGGGAAAGCAGGAATGGTAAGAAAGGCGATGCAAGGGTATGAAATGCGACGCAAGGGAAAGCAGGAATGGGAAGCAAGGCGACGCAAGGGAAGAAAGGCGATGCAAGGGAAGAAAGGCGACGCAAGGGAAGAAAGGCGACGCAAGGGAAGAAAGGCAATGCAAGGGAAAGCAGAAATGGGAAATAAGGCTTCGGAAGGGAAAGCAGGAACGAGAAGAAAGGCGAAGCAAGGGTAAGCAGGAATGGTAAGAAAGGCGACGCAAGGGTAGAGAGGCGATGCAAGGGTAGGCAGGAATGGGAAGAAAGGCGACGCATGGAAAGAATGGCGACGCTAGAGAAAGCAGAAACGGGAAGTAAGGCGTCGGAAGGGAAAGCAGGAACGAGTAGAAAGGCGAAGCAAGGGTAAGCAGGAATGTGAACAAAGGCGGCGCACGGAAAGAAAGTCGAAGCAAGGGATCGCAGGAACGAGAAGAAAGGTGACGCTAGGAATGAAAGGCGATGCAAGGGAAAGTAGGAACGGGAAGAAAGGAGATGCATGGGAAGAAAGCTGACGCAAGGGAAAGCAGGAACAGGAGGAAAGGCGACGCAAGGGAAAGCAGGAACGAGAAGAAAGGTGACGCAAGGGAAAGCAGGAGCGGTAAAAAAGGCGACGCAAGGGAAGAAAGGCGACGCAAGGGAAGAAAGGCGACGCAAGGGAAAGCAGGAGCGGTAAGAAAGGCGACGCAAGGGAAGAAAGGCAATGCAAGGGAAAGCAGGAAAGGGAAGAAAGGCGAAGCAAGGGAAGCAAGGCGACGCAAGGGAAAGCAAGAACAGGAAGAAAGGCGACGCACGGGAAAGCAGGAACGAGAAGAAAGGCGACGCAAGGTAAAGCAGGAATGGAAAGAAAAGCGACGCAAGGGAAGAAAGGCGACGCAGGGGAAGAAAGGCGACGCGAGGGAAAGCAGGAAAGGGAAGAAAGGCAACGCAAGGGAAAGCAGGAACGAGAAGAAAGGCGACGCGCGGAAAGAAAGTCGACGCAAGGGAAAGTAGGAACGGGAAGAAAGGCGATGCAAGGGAAGATAGGCGACGCAAGCGAAATCAGGAATGGTAAGAAAGGCGACGGAAGGGTAGAAAGGCGACGCAAGGGAAAGCAGGAATGGTAAGAAAGGCGACGCAAGGGAAGAAAGGCGATGCAGGGGAAGAAAGGCGACACAAGGGAGGCCAGGCGACGCAAGGGAAAGCAGGAACAGGAAGAAAGGCAACGCACGGGAAAGCAGGAACGAGAAGAAAGGCGACTCAAGGGAAAGTAGGAACGGGAAGAAAGGAGACTCAAGGGAAGAAAGGCAATACAAGGGAAGCAAGGTGACGCAAGGGAAGAAAGGCGATGCAAGGGAAGCAAGGCGACTCAAGGGAAATCAGGAACGGGAAGAAAGGAGAGGCAAGGGAAGAAAGGCGATGGAAGGGAAAGCAGGAACGGGAAGAAAGGCGACGCAAGAGAAAGCAGGAACGGGAAGAAATGCGACGCAAGGGAAGATAGGCGACGCAAGGGAACGCAGGAACGGGAAGAAAGGCGATGGAAGGGAAAGCAGGAACGGGAAGAAAGGCGACGCGAGGGAAGAAAGGCGATATGCAAGGGAAGAAAGGCGATGCACGGGAAAGCAGGAAGGGGAAAAAAGGCGATGCGAGGGAAGAAAGGCGATGCAGGGGAAGAAAGGCGTGGCCAGGGAAATCAGGAACGGGAAGAAAGGCGTGGCAAGGGAAAGCAGGAACGGTAGGAAAGGCGACGCAAGGGAATAAAAAGGCAACGCAGGGGAAGAAAGGCGATGCGACTGAAAGCAGGAACAGGAAGAAAGGCAACACACGGAAAGAAAGTCGAAGCAAGGGAAAGTAGGAACGAGAAGAAAGATGACGCAAGGGATCGCAGGAACGAGAAGAAAAGCGACGCAAGTAAAGAAAAGCGATGCAAGGGAAAGTAGGAACGGGAAGAAAGGCGACGCAAGGGAAGAAAGGCGGCGCAAGGGAAAGCAGGAACGGGAAGAAAGGAGATGCATGCGTAGAAAGCTGACGCAAGGGAAAGCAGGAACGGGAGGAAAGGCGACGCAAGGGAAAGCAGGAACGAGAAGAAAGGCGAAGCAAGGGAAGAAAGGCGACGCAAGGGAAGTAAGGCGACGCAAGGGAAAGCCGGAACGAGAGGAAAGGTTACGCAAGGGAAAGCAGGAGCAGTAACAAAGGCGACGCAAGGGAAGAAAGGCGACGCAAGGGATGAAAGGCGACGCAAGGAAAAGCAGGAATGGTAAGAAAGGCGACGCAAGGGTAGAAAGGCGAGGCAAGGGAAAGCAGAAAAGGGAAGAAAGCCGAAGCAAGGGAGGAAAGGAGATGCAAGGGAAGAAAGGCGATGCAATGGAAGCAATGCGACGCAAGGGAAAGCAGGAACAGGAAGAAAGGCGACGCACGGGAAAGCAGGAACGAGAAGAAAGGCGACGCAAGGTAAAGCAGGAACGGTAAGAAAGGCGACGCAAGGGAAGAAAGGCGACGCAGGGGAAGAAAGGCGACGCGAGGGAAAGCAGGAATGGTAAGAAAGGCGATGCAAGGGAATGAAATGCGACGCAAGGGAAAGCAGGAATGGGAAGAAAGGCGACGCAAGGGACGAAAGGAGATGCAAGGGAAGAAAGGCGATGCAAGGGAATGCTGGAATGGGAAGAAAGGCGACGCAAGGGAAGAAAGGCGACGCAAGGGAATGCTGGAATGGGAAGAAAGGCGGCGCAAGGGAAGAAAGGCAACGCAACAGAAGAAAGGCGACGCAAGGGAAAGCACGAACTGGAAGAATGGTGACGGAAGGGAAGAAAGGCGATGCAAGGGAAAGGAGGAACGGGAAGAAATGCGATGCAAGGGAAGAAAGGCGACGCAAGGGAACAAAGGCGATGGAAGGTAAGCAAGGCGACGCAAGGGAAATCAGGAAGGGGAAGAAAGGCGACGAAAGGAAAAGCAGCAACGGGAGGAAAGGCGACGTCAGGAAAGAAAGGCGATGCAAGGGAAAGTATGAAAGGGAAGAAAGGAGACGCAAGGGAAGTAAGGCGAAGCAAGGGAAAGTAGGAACGGAAAGAAAGGCGGCGCAAGGGATCGCAGGAACGAGAATAAAGGCGACGCAAGGAAAGAAAGGCGATGCAAGGCTAAGTCGGAAAGGGAATAAAGGAGACGCAAGGGAAGAAAGGCGGCGCAAGGAAAAGCAGGAACGGGAAGAAAGGCGACGCCAGGAAAGAAAGGCGATGCAAGGGAAAGTAGGAAAGGGAGGAAAGGTGACACAAGGGAAGTAAGGCGACGCAAGGAAAAGCAGGAACGGGAAGAAAGGCGACGCATGGGAATAAAACTGACGCAAGGGAAAGCAGAAAAGGGAAGAAAGGCAACGCAAGGGAAAGCAGGAACGAGAAGAAAGGCGACGCGCGGAAAGAAAGTCGACGCAAGGCAAAGTAGGAACGAGAAGAAAGGCGACGCGCGGAAAGAAAGGCGACGCAAGGGAAAGCAGGAAAGGGAAGAAAGGCAACGCAAGGGAAAGCAGGAACGAGAAGAATGGCGACGCGCAGAAAGGAAGAAAGTCGACGCAAGAGAAAGCAGGAACGGGAAGAAAGGCGTGGAAAGGGAAAGCAGGAACGGGAAGAAAGGAGACACAAGGGAAGAAAGGTAATACAAGGGAAGCAAGGCGACGCAAGGGAAGAAAGGCGATGCAAGGGAAGCAAGGCGACTCAAGGGAAATCAGGAACGGGAAGAAAGGAGAGGCAAGGGAAGAAAGGCGATGGAAGGGAAAGCAGGAACGCGAAGAAAGGCGACCCAAGGGAAAGCAGGAAAGAGAAGCAAGGCAACGCACGGAAAGAAAGTCGAAGCAAGGGAAAGTAGGAACGAGAAGAAAGATGACGCAAGGGATCGCAGGAACGAGAAGAAAAGCGACGCAAGGAAAGAAAGGCGATGAAAGGGAAAGTAGGAACGGGAAGAAAGGCGACGCAAGGGAAGAAAGGCGGCGCAAGGGAAAGCAGGAACGGGAAGAAAGGAGATGCATGGGTAGAAAGGCGATGCAAGGGAATGCTGGAATGGGAAGAAAGGCGATGCAAGGGAAAGCAGGAACGGGAAGAAAGGAGATGCATGGGAAGAAAGCTGACGCTAGGGAAAGCAGGAACGGGAGGAAATGCGACGCATGGGAAAGCAGGAACGAGAAGAAAGGTGACGCAAGGGAAAGCAGGAACGGTAAGAAAGGCGACGCAAGGGAAGAAAGGCGACGCAAGAGAAGAAAGGCGACGCAAGGGAACGCATGAACGGGAAGAAAGGCGACGGAAGGGAAGAAAGGCTATGCAAGGGACAGGAGGAACGGGAAGACAGGCTACGCAGGAGAAAGCAGGAACGGGAAGAAATGAGATGCAAGGGAAGAAAGGCGACGCAAGGGAAGAAAGGCGACGCACGGGAAAGCAGGAAGGGGAAAAAAGGCGATGCAAGGGCAGAAAGGCGACGCAGGGGAAGAAAGGTGACGCAAGGGAAAGCAGGAGCGGGAAGAAAGGCGTGGCAAGGGAAAACAGGAACGGGAAGAAAGGCAACGCAAGGGAAGAAAGTCGACGCAAGGGAAGGCAGGAACTGCAAGAAAGGCGACGCCTGGAAAGAAAGGCGATGCAAGGGAAAATAGGAAAGGGAAGAAAGAAGACGCAAGGGAAGAAAGGCGGCGCAAGGGAAAGCAGGAACGGGAAGAAAGGAGATGCATGGGAAGAAAGCTGACGCAAGGGAAAGCAGGAACGGGAGGAAAGTCGACGCAAGGGAAGGCAGGAACTGCAAGAAAGGCGACGCCTGGAAAGAAAGGCGATGCTAGGGAAAGTAGGAAAGGGAAGAAAGGAGACGCAAGGGAAGAAAGGCGACGCAAGGGAGGCCAGGCGATGCAAGGGAAAGCAGGAACAGGAAGAAAGGCGATGCAAGGGAATGCAGGAAAGGTAAGAAAGGCGACGCAAGGGAAGAAAGGCGACGCAGGGGTAGAAAGGCGACGCGAGGGAAAGCAGGAATGGTAAGAAAGGCGATGCAAGGGTATGAAATGCGACGCAAGGGAAAGCAGGAATGGGAAGAAAGGCGACGCAAGGGAAGAAATGCGATGCAAGGGAAAAAAGGCGATGCAAGGCAAGAAAAGCGATGCAAGGGAAGCAAGGCGACGCAAGTGAAATCAGGAAGGGGAAGAAAAGCAACGCATGGGAAAGCAGGAACGAGAAGAAATGCGACGCAAGGGAATGCAGGAACGGTAAAAAAGGCGACGCAAGGGAAGAAAGGCGACGCAGTGGTAGAAAGGCGACGCGAGGGAAAGCAGGAATGCTAAGAAAGGCGACGCAAGGGTATGAAATGCGACGCAAGGGAAAGCAGGAATGGGAAGAAAGGCGACGCAAGGGAAGAAAGGCGATGCAAGGGAAGAAAGGCGAAGCAAGGGAAGAAAGGCGATGCAAGGGAAGCAAGGCGACGCAAGGGAATTCAGGAAGGGGAAGAAAGGCGACGCAAGGGAAGAAAGGCGATGCAAGGGAAAGCAGAAATGGGAAATAAGGCGTCGGAAGGGAAAGCAGGAACGAGTAGAAAGGCGAAGCAAGGGTACGCAGGAACGAGAAGAAAGGCGTCGCAAGGAATGAAAGGCGATGCAAGGGAAAGTAGGAAAGGGAAGAAAGGAGACACAAGGGAAGAAAGGCGGCGCAAGGGAAAGCAGGAACGGGAAGAAAGGAGATGCATGGGAAGAAAGCTGTCGCAAGGGAAAGCAGGAACGGGAGGAAAGGCGACGCAAGGGAAAGCAGGAACGAGAAGAAAGCTGACGCAAGGGAAAGCAGGAACGGTAAGAATGGCGACGCAAGGGAAGAAAGGCGATGCAAGGGAAGAAAGGCGACGCAAGGGAAGAAAGGCGACGCACGGAAAGCAGGAAAGGGAAGAAAGGCAACGCAAGGGAAAGCAGGAACGAGAAGAAAGGCGACGCGCGGAAAGAAAGGCGACGCAAGGGAAGATAGGCGACGCAAGGGAAAGCAGGAATGGTAAGAAAGGCGACGGAAGGGTAACAAATGCGACACAAGGGAAAGCAGGAATGGTAAGAAAGGCGACGCTAGGGAAGAAATGCGATGCAAGGGAAGAAAGGCGACGCAAGGGAGGCCAGGCGACGCAAGGGAAAGCAGGAACAGGAAGAAAGGCGACGCACGGGAAAGCAGGAACGAGAAGAAAGGCGACGCAAGGGAATGCAGGAAAGGTAAGAAAGGCGATGCAAGGGAAGAAAGGCGACGCAGTGGTAGAAAGGCGACGCGAGGGAAAGCAGGAATGGTAAGAAAGGCGATGCAAGGGTATGAAATGCGACGCAAGGGAAAGCAGGAATGGGAAGCAAGGCGACGCAAGGGAAGAAAGGCGATGCAAGGGAAGAAAGGCGACGCAAGGGAAGAAAGGCGACGCAAGGGAAGAAAGGCAATGCAAGGGAAAGCAGAAATGGGAAATAAGGCTTCGGAAGGGAAAGCAGGAACGAGAAGAAAGGCGAAGCAAGGGTAAGCAGGAATGGTAAGAAAGGCGACGCAAGGGTAGAGAGGCGATGCAAGGGTAGGCAGGAATGGGAAGAAAGGCGACGCATGGAAAGAATGGCGACGCTAGAGAAAGCAGAAACGGGAAGTAAGGCGTCGGAAGGGAAAGCAGGAACGAGTAGAAAGGCGAAGCAAGGGTAAGCAGGAATGTGAACAAAGGCGGCGCACGGAAAGAAAGTCGAAGCAAGGGATCGCAGGAACGAGAAGAAAGGTGACGCTAGGAATGAAAGGCGATGCAAGGGAAAGTAGGAACGGGAAGAAAGGAGATGCATGGGAAGAAAGCTGACGCAAGGGAAAGCAGGAACAGGAGGAAAGGCGACGCAAGGGAAAGCAGGAACGAGAAGAAAGGTGACGCAAGGGAAAGCAGGAGCGGTAAAAAAGGCGACGCAAGGGAAGAAAGGCGACGCAAGGGAAGAAAGGCGACGCAAGGGAAAGCAGGAGCGGTAAGAAAGGCGACGCAAGGGAAGAAAGGCAATGCAAGGGAAAGCAGGAAAGGGAAGAAAGGCGAAGCAAGGGAAGCAAGGCGACGCAAGGGAAAGCAAGAACAGGAAGAAAGGCGACGCACGGGAAAGCAGGAACGAGAAGAAAGGCGACGCAAGGTAAAGCAGGAATGGAAAGAAAAGCGACGCAAGGGAAGAAAGGCGACGCAGGGGAAGAAAGGCGACGCGAGGGAAAGCAGGAAAGGGAAGAAAGGCAACGCAAGGGAAAGCAGGAACGAGAAGAAAGGCGACGCGCGGAAAGAAAGTCGACGCAAGGGAAAGTAGGAACGGGAAGAAAGGCGATGCAAGGGAAGATAGGCGACGCAAGCGAAATCAGGAATGGTAAGAAAGGCGACGGAAGGGTAGAAAGGCGACGCAAGGGAAAGCAGGAATGGTAAGAAAGGCGACGCAAGGGAAGAAAGGCGATGCAGGGGAAGAAAGGCGACACAAGGGAGGCCAGGCGACGCAAGGGAAAGCAGGAACAGGAAGAAAGGCAACGCACGGGAAAGCAGGAACGAGAAGAAAGGCGACTCAAGGGAAAGTAGGAACGGGAAGAAAGGAGACTCAAGGGAAGAAAGGCAATACAAGGGAAGCAAGGTGACGCAAGGGAAGAAAGGCGATGCAAGGGAAGCAAGGCGACTCAAGGGAAATCAGGAACGGGAAGAAAGGAGAGGCAAGGGAAGAAAGGCGATGGAAGGGAAAGCAGGAACGGGAAGAAAGGCGACGCAAGAGAAAGCAGGAACGGGAAGAAATGCGACGCAAGGGAAGATAGGCGACGCAAGGGAACGCAGGAACGGGAAGAAAGGCGATGGAAGGGAAAGCAGGAACGGGAAGAAAGGCGACGCGAGGGAAGAAAGGCGATATGCAAGGGAAGAAAGGCGATGCACGGGAAAGCAGGAAGGGGAAAAAAGGCGATGCGAGGGAAGAAAGGCGATGCAGGGGAAGAAAGGCGTGGCCAGGGAAATCAGGAACGGGAAGAAAGGCGTGGCAAGGGAAAGCAGGAACGGTAGGAAAGGCGACGCAAGGGAATAAAAAGGCAACGCAGGGGAAGAAAGGCGATGCGACTGAAAGCAGGAACAGGAAGAAAGGCAACACACGGAAAGAAAGTCGAAGCAAGGGAAAGTAGGAACGAGAAGAAAGATGACGCAAGGGATCGCAGGAACGAGAAGAAAAGCGACGCAAGTAAAGAAAGGCGATGCAAGGGAAAGTAGGAACGGGAAGAAAGGCGACGCAAGGGAAGAAAGGCGGCGCAAGGGAAAGCAGGAACGGGAAGAAAGGAGATGCATGCGTAGAAAGCTGACGCAAGGGAAAGCAGGAACGGGAGGAAAGGCGACGCAAGGGAAAGCAGGAACGAGAAGAAAGGCGAAGCAAGGGAAGAAAGGCGACGCAAGGGAAGTAAGGCGACGCAAGGGAAAGCCGGAACGAGAGGAAAGGTTACGCAAGGGAAAGCAGGAGCAGTAACAAAGGCGACGCAAGGGAAGAAAGGCGACGCAAGGGATGAAAGGCGACGCAAGGAAAAGCAGGAATGGTAAGAAAGGCGACGCAAGGGTAGAAAGGCGAGGCAAGGGAAAGCAGAAAAGGGAAGAAAGCCGAAGCAAGGGAGGAAAGGAGATGCAAGGGAAGAAAGGCGATGCAATGGAAGCAATGCGACGCAAGGGAAAGCAGGAACAGGAAGAAAGGCGACGCACGGGAAAGCAGGAACGAGAAGAAAGGCGACGCAAGGTAAAGCAGGAACGGTAAGAAAGGCGACGCAAGGGAAGAAAGGCGACGCAGGGGAAGAAAGGCGACGCGAGGGAAAGCAGGAATGGTAAGAAAGGCGATGCAAGGGAATGAAATGCGACGCAAGGGAAAGCAGGAATGGGAAGAAAGGCGACGCAAGGGACGAAAGGAGATGCAAGGGAAGAAAGGCGATGCAAGGGAATGCTGGAATGGGAAGAAAGGCGACGCAAGGGAAGAAAGGCGACGCAAGGGAATGCTGGAATGGGAAGAAAGGCGGCGCAAGGGAAGAAAGGCAACGCAACAGAAGAAAGGCGACGCAAGGGAAAGCACGAACTGGAAGAATGGTGACGGAAGGGAAGAAAGGCGATGCAAGGGAAAGGAGGAACGGGAAGAAATGCGATGCAAGGGAAGAAAGGCGACGCAAGGGAACAAAGGCGATGGAAGGTAAGCAAGGCGACGCAAGGGAAATCAGGAAGGGGAAGAAAGGCGACGAAAGGAAAAGCAGCAACGGGAGGAAAGGCGACGTCAGGAAAGAAAGGCGATGCAAGGGAAAGTATGAAAGGGAAGAAAGGAGACGCAAGGGAAGTAAGGCGAAGCAAGGGAAAGTAGGAACGGAAAGAAAGGCGGCGCAAGGGATCGCAGGAACGAGAATAAAGGCGACGCAAGGAAAGAAAGGCGATGCAAGGCTAAGTCGGAAAGGGAATAAAGGAGA
Organism: Lophura swinhoii; assembly: GCA_030408155.1. NCBI lineage: Eukaryota > Metazoa > Chordata > Aves > Galliformes > Phasianidae > Lophura > Lophura swinhoii. Next base: position 9,545,105 of record JASCYN010000150.1, on the reverse strand, counting down.
CGCAAGGGAAGAAAGGCGGCGCAAGGAAAAGCAGGAACGGGAAGAAAGGCGACGCCAGGAAAGAAAGGCGATGCAAGGGAAAGTAGGAAAGGGAGGAAAGGAGACGCAAGGGAAGAAAGGCGACGCAAGGAAAAGCAGGAACGGGAAGAAAGGCGACGCATGGGAATAAAACTGACGCAAGGGAAAGCAGAAAAGGGAAGAAAGGCAACGCAAGGGAAAGCAGGAACGAGAAGAAAGGCGACGCGCGGAAAGAAAGTCGACGCAAGGCAAAGTAGGAACGAGAAGAAAGGCGACGCGCGGAAAGAAAGGCGACGCAAGGGAAAGCAGGAAAGGGAAGAAAGGCAACGCAAGGGAAAGCAGGAACGAGAAGAATGGCGACGCGCAGAAAGGAAGAAAGTCGACGCAAGAGAAAGCAGGAACGGGAAGAAAGGCGTGGAAAGGGAAAGCAGGAACGGGAAGAAAGGAGACACAAGGGAAGAAAGGTAATACAAGGGAAGCAAGGCGACGCAAGGGAAGAAAGGCGATGCAAGGGAAGCAAGGCGACTCAAGGGAAATCAGGAACGGGAAGAAAGGAGAGGCAAGGGAAGAAAGGCGATGGAAGGGAAAGCAGGAACGCGAAGAAAGGCGACCCAAGGGAAAGCAGGAAAGAGAAGCAAGGCAACGCACGGAAAGAAAGTCGAAGCAAGGGAAAGTAGGAACGAGAAGAAAGATGACGCAAGGGATCGCAGGAACGAGAAGAAAAGCGACGCAAGGAAAGAAAGGCGATGAAAGGGAAAGTAGGAACGGGAAGAAAGGCGACGCAAGGGAAGAAAGGCGGCGCAAGGGAAAGCAGGAACGGGAAGAAAGGAGATGCATGGGTAGAAAGGCGATGCAAGGGAATGCTGGAATGGGAAGAAAGGCGATGCAAGGGAAAGCAGGAACGGGAAGAAAGGAGATGCATGGGAAGAAAGCTGACGCTAGGGAAAGCAGGAACGGGAGGAAATGCGACGCATGGGAAAGCAGGAACGAGAAGAAAGGTGACGCAAGGGAAAGCAGGAACGGTAAGAAAGGCGACGCAAGGGAAGAAAGGCAACGCAAGAGAAGAAAGGCGACGCAAGGGAACGCATGAACGGGAAGAAAGGCGACGGAAGGGAAGAAAGGCTATGCAAGGGACAGGAGGAACGGGAAGACAGGCTACGCAGGAGAAAGCAGGAACGGGAAGAAATGAGATGCAAGGGAAGAAAGGCGACGCAAGGGAAGAAAGGCGACGCACGGGAAAGCAGGAAGGGGAAAAAAGGCGATGCAAGGGCAGAAAGGCGACGCAGGGGAAGAAAGGTGACGCAAGGGAAAGCAGGAGCGGGAAGAAAGGCGTGGCAAGGGAAAACAGGAACGGGAAGAAAGGCAACGCAAGGGAAGAAAGTCGACGCAAGGGAAGGCAGGAACTGCAAGAAAGGCGACGCCTGGAAAGAAAGGCGATGCAAGGGAAAATAGGAAAGGGAAGAAAGAAGACGCAAGGGAAGAAAGGCGGCGCAAGGGAAAGCAGGAACGGGAAGAAAGGAGATGCATGGGAAGAAAGCTGACGCAAGGGAAAGCAGGAACGGGAGGAAAGTCGACGCAAGGGAAGGCAGGAACTGCAAGAAAGGCGACGCCTGGAAAGAAAGGCGATGCTAGGGAAAGTAGGAAAGGGAAGAAAGGAGACGCAAGGGAAGAAAGGCGACGCAAGGGAGGCCAGGCGATGCAAGGGAAAGCAGGAACAGGAAGAAAGGCGATGCAAGGGAATGCAGGAAAGGTAAGAAAGGCGACGCAAGGGAAGAAAGGCGACGCAGGGGTAGAAAGGCGACGCGAGGGAAAGCAGGAATGGTAAGAAAGGCGATGCAAGGGTATGAAATGCGACGCAAGGGAAAGCAGGAATGGGAAGAAAGGCGACGCAAGGGAAGAAATGCGATGCAAGGGAAAAAAGGCGATGCAAGGCAAGAAAAGCGATGCAAGGGAAGCAAGGCGACGCAAGTGAAATCAGGAAGGGGAAGAAAAGCAACGCATGGGAAAGCAGGAACGAGAAGAAATGCGACGCAAGGGAATGCAGGAACGGTAAAAAAGGCGACGCAAGGGAAGAAAGGCGACGCAGTGGTAGAAAGGCGACGCGAGGGAAAGCAGGAATGCTAAGAAAGGCGACGCAAGGGTATGAAATGCGACGCAAGGGAAAGCAGGAATGGGAAGAAAGGCGACGCAAGGGAAGAAAGGCGATGCAAGGGAAGAAAGGCGAAGCAAGGGAAGAAAGGCGATGCAAGGGAAGCAAGGCGACGCAAGGGAATTCAGGAAGGGGAAGAAAGGCGACGCAAGGGAAGAAAGGCGATGCAAGGGAAAGCAGAAATGGGAAATAAGGCGTCGGAAGGGAAAGCAGGAACGAGTAGAAAGGCGAAGCAAGGGTACGCAGGAACGAGAAGAAAGGCGTCGCAAGGAATGAAAGGCGATGCAAGGGAAAGTAGGAAAGGGAAGAAAGGAGACACAAGGGAAGAAAGGCGGCGCAAGGGAAAGCAGGAACGGGAAGAAAGGAGATGCATGGGAAGAAAGCTGTCGCAAGGGAAAGCAGGAACGGGAGGAAAGGCGACGCAAGGGAAAGCAGGAACGAGAAGAAAGCTGACGCAAGGGAAAGCAGGAACGGTAAGAATGGCGACGCAAGGGAAGAAAGGCGATGCAAGGGAAGAAAGGCGACGCAAGGGAAGAAAGGCGACGCACGGAAAGCAGGAAAGGGAAGAAAGGCAACGCAAGGGAAAGCAGGAACGAGAAGAAAGGCGACGCGCGGAAAGAAAGGCGACGCAAGGGAAGATAGGCGACGCAAGGGAAAGCAGGAATGGTAAGAAAGGCGACGGAAGGGTAACAAATGCGACACAAGGGAAAGCAGGAATGGTAAGAAAGGCGACGCTAGGGAAGAAATGCGATGCAAGGGAAGAAAGGCGACGCAAGGGAGGCCAGGCGACGCAAGGGAAAGCAGGAACAGGAAGAAAGGCGACGCACGGGAAAGCAGGAACGAGAAGAAAGGCGACGCAAGGGAATGCAGGAAAGGTAAGAAAGGCGATGCAAGGGAAGAAAGGCGACGCAGTGGTAGAAAGGCGACGCGAGGGAAAGCAGGAATGGTAAGAAAGGCGATGCAAGGGTATGAAATGCGACGCAAGGGAAAGCAGGAATGGGAAGCAAGGCGACGCAAGGGAAGAAAGGCGATGCAAGGGAAGAAAGGCGACGCAAGGGAAGAAAGGCGACGCAAGGGAAGAAAGGCAATGCAAGGGAAAGCAGAAATGGGAAATAAGGCTTCGGAAGGGAAAGCAGGAACGAGAAGAAAGGCGAAGCAAGGGTAAGCAGGAATGGTAAGAAAGGCGACGCAAGGGTAGAGAGGCGATGCAAGGGTAGGCAGGAATGGGAAGAAAGGCGACGCATGGAAAGAATGGCGACGCTAGAGAAAGCAGAAACGGGAAGTAAGGCGTCGGAAGGGAAAGCAGGAACGAGTAGAAAGGCGAAGCAAGGGTAAGCAGGAATGTGAACAAAGGCAGCGCACGGAAAGAAAGTCGAAGCAAGGGATCGCAGGAACGAGAAGAAAGGTGACGCTAGGAATGAAAGGCGATGCAAGGGAAAGTAGGAACGGGAAGAAAGGAGATGCATGGGAAGAAAGCTGACGCAAGGGAAAGCAGGAACAGGAGGAAAGGCGACGCAAGGGAAAGCAGGAACGAGAAGAAAGGTGACGCAAGGGAAAGCAGGAGCGGTAAAAAAGGCGACGCAAGGGAAGAAAGGCGACGCAAGGGAAGAAAGGCGACGCAAGGGAAAGCAGGAGCGGTAAGAAAGGCGACGCAAGGGAAGAAAGGCAATGCAAGGGAAAGCAGGAAAGGGAAGAAAGGCGAAGCAAGGGAAGCAAGGCGACGCAAGGGAAAGCAAGAACAGGAAGAAAGGCGACGCACGGGAAAGCAGGAACGAGAAGAAAGGCGACGCAAGGTAAAGCAGGAATGGAAAGAAAAGCGACGCAAGGGAAGAAAGGCGACGCAGGGGAAGAAAGGCGACGCGAGGGAAAGCAGGAGCGGTAAGAAAGGCGACGCAAGGGAAGAAAGGCAACGCAAGGGAAAGCAGGAAAGGGAAGAAAGGCGACGCAATGGAAGCAAGGCGACGCAAGGGAAAGCAAGAACAGGAAGAAAGGCGACGCACGGGAAAGCAGGAACGAGAAGAAAGGCGACGCAAGGTAAAGCAGGAACGGAAAGAAAAGCGACGCAAGGGAAGAAAGGCGACGCAGGGGAAGAAAGGCGACGCGAGGGAAAGCAAGAATGGTAAGAAAGGCGACGCGAGGGAAAGCAGGAATGGCAAGAAAGGCGACGCAAGGGAAAGCAGGAAAGGGAAGAAAGGCAACGGAAGGGAAAGCAGAAACGAGAAGAAAGGCGACGCGCGGAAAGAAAGTCGACGCAAGGCAAAGTAGGAACGGGAAGAAAAGCGATGCAAGGGAAGATAGGCGACGCAAGCGAAATCAGGAATGGTAAGAAAGGCGACGGAAGGGTAGAAAGGCGACGCAAGGGAAAGCAGGAACGGTAAGAAAGGCGACGCAAGGGAAGAAAGGCGATGCAAGGGAAGAAAGGCGACACAAGGGAGGCCAGGCGACGCAAGGGAAAGCAGGAACAGAAAGAAAGGCGACGCACGGGAAAGCAGGATCGAGAAGAATGGCGGTGCAAGGGAATGCAGGAACGGTAAGAAAGGCGACGCAAGGGAAGAAAGGCGACGCAGGGGAAGAAAGGCGATGCGAGGGAAAGCAGGAACAGGAAGAAAGGCGACGCACGGGAAAGCAGGAACAGGAAGAAAGGCGACGCTCTGGAAAGCAGGAACGAGAAGAAAGGCGACGCAAGGGAATGCAGGAACGGTAAGAAAGGCGACGCAAGGGAAGAAAGGCGACGCAGGGGAAGAAAGGCGATGCGAGGGAAAGCAGGAATGGTAAGAAAGGCGATGCAAGGGAATGAAATGCGACGCAAGGGAAAGCAGGAATGGGAAGAAAGGCTACGCAAGGGACGAAAGGCGATGCAAGGGAAGAAAGGCGATGCAAGGGAAAGCAGAAATGGTAAGAAAGGCGGCGCAAGGGAAGAAAGGCAACGCAAGAGAAGAAAGGCGACGGAAGGGAACGCACGAACGGGAAGAAAGGCGACGGAAGGGAAGAAAGGCGATGCAAGGGAAAGGAGGAACGGGAAGAAATGCGATGCAAGGGAAGAAAGGCGACGCAAGGGAAGAATGGCGACACAGGGGAAAGCAGGAACAGGAAGAAAGGCGTGGCAAGGGAAAGCAGGGCGACGCAAGAGAATGCAGAAACGGGAAGTAAGGCGTCGGAAGGGAAAGCAGGAACGAGAAGAAAGGCGAAGCAAGGTTAAGCAGGAACGGGAAGAAAGGCGATGCAAGGGAAAGGAGGAACGGTAAGAAAGGCGACGCAAGGAAAGAAAGGCGACGCAAGGGAAAGCAGGAACGAGAAGAAAGGCGACGCAAGGGAAGAAAGGCGACGCAAGGGAAGATACGCAACGCAAGGTAAAGCAGGAATGGTAAGAAAGGCGACGGAAGGGTAGAAAGGCGACACACGGAAAGCAGGAATGGGAAGTAAGGCGACGCAAGGAAAGAAAGGCGATGCAAGGGAAAGTAGGAAAGGGAAGAAAGGAGATGAATAGGAAGAAAGCTGACGCAAGGGAAAGCAGGAACGGGAGGAAAGGTGACGGAAGGGAAAGCAGAAACGGTAAGAAAGGCTACGCAGGGAAAGAAAGGCGACGCAAGGGAAGAAAGGCGACGCACGGAAAGCAGGAAAGGGAAGAAAGGCAACGCAAGGGAAAGCAGGAACGAGAAGAAAGGCGACGCAAGGGAAGATAGGCGACGCAAGGGAAAGCAGGAATGGTAAGAAAGGCGACGGAAGGGTAAGAAATGCGACACAAGGGAAAGCAGGAATGGTAAGAAAGGCGACGCTAGGGAAGAAAGGCGATGCAAGGGAAGAAAGGCGACACAAGGGAGGCCAGGCGACGCAAGGGAAAGCAGGAACAGGAAGAAAGGCGACGCACGGGAAAGCAGGAACGAGAAGAAATGCGAATCAAGGGAATGCAGGAACGGTAAGAAAGGCGATGCAATGGAAGAAAGGCGACGCAGTGGTAGAAAGGCGACGCGAGGGAAAGCAGGAATGGTAAGAAAGGCGATGCAAGGGTATGAAATGCGACGCAAGGGAAAGCAGGAATGGGAAGCAAGGCGACGCAAGGGAAGAAAGGCGATGCAAGGGAAGAAAGGCGACGCAAGGGAAGAAAGGCGATGCAAGGGAAGCAAGGCGACGCAAGGGTAATCAGGAAGGGGAAGAAAGGCGACGCAAGGGAAGAAAGGCGATGCAAGGGAAAGCAGAAATGGGAAATAAGGCTTCGGAAGGGGAAGCAGGAACGAGAAGAAAGCCGAAGCAAGGGTAAGCAGGAATGGTAAGAAAGGCGACGCAAGGGTAGAGAGGCGAGGCAAGGGTAGGCAGGAATGGGAAGAAAGGCGACGCATGGAAAGAATGGCGACGCTAGAGAAAGCAGAAACGGGAAGTAAGGCGTCGGAAGGGAAAGCAGGAACGAGTAGAAAGGCGAAGCAAGGGTAAGCAGGAACGTGAACAAAGGCGGCGCACGGAAAGAAAGTCGAAGCAAGGGAAAGTAGGAACGGAAAGAAAGGCGATGCAAGGGAAGATAGGCGACGCAAGCGAAATCAGGAATGGTAAGAAAGGCGACGGAAGGGTAGAAAGGCGGCGCAAGGGAAAGCAGGAACGGGAAGAAAGGAGATGCATGGGAAGAAAGCTGACGCAAGGGAAAGCAGGAACGGGAGGAAAGGCGACGCAAGGGAAAGCAGGAACAAGAAGAAAGGTGACGCAAAGGAAAGCAGTAGCGGTATCAAAGGCGACGCAAGGGAAGAAAGGCGACGCAAGGGAAGAAAGGCGACGCAAGGGAAAGCAGGTGCGGTAAGAAAGGCGACGCAAGGGAAGAAAGGCGACGCAAGGGAAAGCAGGAAAGGGAAGAAAGGCGAAGCAAGGGGAGAAATGCGACGCAAGGGAAGAAAGGCGACGCAATGGAAGCAAGGCGACGCAAGGGAAAGCAAGAACAGGAAGAAAGACGACGCACGGGAAAGCAGGAACGAGAAGAAAGGCGACGCAAGGTAAAGCAGGAACGGAAAGAAAAGCGACGCTAGGGAAGAAAGGCGACGCAGGGGATGAAAGGCGACGCGAGGGAAAGCAAGAATGGTAAGAAAGGCGACGCGAGGTAAAGCAGGAATGGTAAGAAAGGCGACGCAAGGGAAAGCAGGAAAGGGAAGAAAGGCAACGCAAGGGAAAGCAGGAACGAGAAGAAAGGCGACGCGCGGAAAGAAAGTCGACGCAAGGCAAAGTAGGTACGGGAAGAAAGGCGATGCAAGGGAAGATAGGCAACGCAAGCGAAATCAGGAATGGTAAGAAAGGCGACGGAAGGGTAGAAATGCGACGCAAGGGAGAGCAGGAATGGTAAGAAAGGCGACGCAAGGGAAGAAAGGCGATGCAGGGGAAGAAAGGCGACACAAGGGAGGCCAGGCGACGCAAGGAAAAGCAGGAACAGGAAGAAAGGCGACGCACGGGAAAGCAGGATCGAGAAGAAAGGCGACGCAAGGGAATGCAGGAACGGTAAGAATGGCGACGCAAGGGAAGAAAGGCGACGCAAGGGAAGAAAGGCGACGCAAGGGAAAGCAGGAATGGTAAGAAAGGCGATGCAAGGGTATGAAATGCGACGCAAGGGAAAGCAGGAATGGGAAGAAAGGCGACGCAAGGGAAGAAAGGCGAAGCAAGGGTCGAAAGGCGATGCAAGGGAAGCAAGGCGACGCAAGGGTAATCAGGAAGGGGAAGAAAGGCGACGCAAGGGAAGAAAGGCGACGCAAGGGATATCAGGAACGGGAGGAAAGGCGATGCTAGGGAAAGCAGGAATGGTAAGAAAGGCGACGGAAGGGTAGAAAGGCGTCGCAAGGGAAAGCAGGAATGGTAAGAAAGGCGACGCAAGGGAAGAAAGGCGATGCAAGGGAAGACAGGAGACGCAAGGAAGGCCAGGTGACGCAAGCGAAATCAGGAACAGGAAGAAAGGCCACGCAAGGGAAGAAAGGCGACGCAAGGGAACACACGAACAGGAAGAAAGGCGACGGAAAGGAAGAAAGGCGATGCAAGGGAAAGGAGGAACGGGAAGAAAGCGACGCAAGAGAAAGCAGGAACGGGAAGAAATGCGATGCAAGGGAAGAAAGGCGACGCAGGGGAAGAAAGGCGACGCACGGGAAAGCAGGAACGGGAAGAAAGGCGTGGCAAGGGAAAGCAGGAACGGGAAGAAAGGCAAAGCAAGAGAAGAAAGTCGAAGCAAGGGAAGGCAGGATCTGCAAGAAAGGTGACGCATGGAAAGAAAGGCGATGCAAGGGAAAGTAGGAAAGGGAAGAAAGGAGATGCACGGGAAGAAAGCTGAAGCAAGGGAAAGCTGGAACGGGAGGAAAGGTGACGCAAGGGAAAGCAGGAACGGTAAGAAAAGCGTCGCAAGGGATCGCAGGAATGAGAAGAAAGGCGACGCAAGGAATGAAAGGAGATGCAAGGGAAAGTAGGAAAGGGAAGAAAGGAGACACAAGGGAAGAAAGGCGGCGCAAGGGAAAGCAGGAACGGGAAGAAAGGAGATGCATGGGAAGAAAGCTGACGCAAGGGAAAGCAGGAACGGGAGGAAAGGCGACACAAGGGAAAGCAGGAACGAGAAGAAAGGTGACGCAAGGGAATGCAGGAACGGTAAGAAAGGCGATGCAAGGGAAGAAAGGCGACGCAAGGGAACAAAGGCGATGCAAGGTAAGCAAGGCGACGCAAGAGAAATCAGGATGGGGAAGAAAGGCAACGCAAGGGAAGAAAGGCGATGCAAGGGAAAGCAGAAATGGGAAATAAGGCTTCGGAAGGGAAAGCAGGAACGAGAAGAAAGGCGAAGCAAGGGTAAGCAGGAATGGTAAGAAAGGCGACGCAAGAGTAGAGAGGCGATGCAAGGGAATGCTGGAATGGGAAGAAAGGCGACGCAAGGGAAAGCAGGAACGGGAAGAAAGGAGATGCATGGGAAGAAAGCTGACGCTAGGGAAAGCAGGAACGGGAGGAAAGGCGACGCATGGGAAAGCAGGAACGCGAAGGAAGGTGACGCAAGGGAAAGCAGGATCGAGAAGAAAGGCGATGCAAGGGAATGCAGGAACGGTAAGAAAGGCGACGCAAGGGAAGAAAGGCGACGCAGGGGAAGAAAGGCGATGCGAGGGAAAGCAGGAACAGGAAGAAAGGCGACGCACGGGAAAGCAGGAACAGGAAGAAAGGCGACGCTCTTGAAAGCAGGAACGAGAAGAAAGGCGACGCGAGGGAATGCAGGAACGGTAAGAAAGGCGACGCAAGGGAAGAAAGGCGACGCAAGGGAAAGCAGGAATGGGACGAAAGGCGATGCAAGGGACGAAAGGCGATGCAAGGGAAGAAAGGCGCTGCAAGGGAATGCTGGAATGGTAAGAAAGGCTACGCAAGGGAAGAAAGGCGACGCAAGGGAAAGCAGAAATGGTAAGAAAGGCGGCGCAAGGGAAGAAAGGCAACGCAAGAGAAGAAAGGCGACGGAAGGGAATGGCACGAAAGGGAAGAAAGGCGACGGAAGGGAAGAAAGGCGATGCAAGGGAAAGGAGAAACGGGAAGAAATGCGACGCAAGGAAGAATGGCGACACACGGGAAAGCAGGAACAGGAAGAAAGGCGTGGCAAGGGAAAGCAGGAACGGGAAGAAAGGCGATGCAAGGGAAAGGAGGAACGGTAAGAAAGGTGATGCAAGGAAAGAAAGGCTACGCAAGCGAAGAAAGGCGACGCAAGGGAAAGCAGGAACTGGAAGAAAGGCGAAGCAAGGGAAGGAAGTTGAAGCAAGGGAAAGTAGGAACGGGAAGAAAGACGACGCAAGGGATGGCAGGAAGGAGAAGAAAGGCGACGCAAGGAAAGAAAGGCGACGCAAGGGAAGATACGCAATGCAAGGTAAAGCAGGAATGGTAAGAAAGGTGACGGAAGGGTAGAAAGGCGACGCACGGAAAGCAGGAATGGGAAGAAAGGCGACGCAAGGGAAAGAGAGGCGATGCAAGGGAAAGTAGGAAAGGGAAGAAAGGAGATGAATGGGAAGAAAGCTGACGCAAGGGAAAGCAGGAACGAGAAGAAAGGCGGCGCGCGGAAAGAAAGTCGACGCAAGGGAAAGTAGGAATGGGAAGAAAGGCGACCGAAGGGAAGATAGGCGACGCAAGGGAAAGCAGGAATGGTAAGAAAGGCGACGGAAGGGTAAGAAATGCGACACAAGGGAAAGCAGGAATGGTAAGAAAGGCGACGCAAGGGAAGAAAGGCGATGCAAGGGAAGAAATGCGACGCAAGGGAGGCCAGGCGACGCAAGGGAAAGCAGGAACAGGAAGACAGGCGACGCACGGGAAAGCAGGAACGAGAAGAAATGCGACGCAAGGGAATGCAGGAAAGGTAAGAAAGGCGACGCAAGGGAAGAAAGGCGACGCAAGGGAAGAAAGGCGACGCGAGGGAAAGCAGGAATGGTAAGAAAGGCGATGCAAGGGTATGAAATGCGACGCAAGGGAAAGCAGGAATGGTAAGAAAGGCGACGCAAGGGAAGAAAGGCGAAGCAAGGGAAGAAAGGCGATGCAAGGGAAGCAAGGCGACGCAAGGGTAATCAGGAAGGGGAAGAAAGGCGACGCAAGGGAAGAAAGGCGACGCAAGGGAAAGCAGAAATGGTAAGAAAGGCGACGGAAGGGTAGAAAGGCGACGCAAGGGAAAGCAGGAATGGTAAGAAAGGCGACGCAAGGGAAGAAAGGCGATGCACGGGAAGACAGGAGACGCAAGGAAGGCCAGGCGACGCAAGCGAAATCAGGAACAGGAAGAAAGGCGACGCAAGGGAAGAAAGGCGACGCAAGGGAACGCACGAACAGGAAGAAAGGCGACGGAAGGGAAGAAAGGCGATGCAAGGGAAAGGAGGAACGGGAAGACAGGCGACGCAAGAGAAAGCAGGAACGGGAAGAAACGCGATGCAAGGGAAGAAAGGCGACGCAGGGGAAGAAAGGCGACGCAAGGGAAAGCAGGAACGGGAAGAAAGGCGTGGCAAGGGAAAGCAGGAACGGGAAGAAAGGCAAAGCAAGGGAAGAAAGTCGAAGCAAGGGAAGGCAGGATCTGCAAGAAAGGTGACGCATGGAAAGAAAGGCGATGCAAGGGAAAGTAGGAAAGGGAAGAATGGAGATGCACGGGAAGAAAGCTGACGCAAGGGAAAGCTGGAACGGTAAGAAAAGCGTCGCAAGGGATCGCAGGAACGAGAAGAAAGGCGACGCAAGGAATGAAAGGAGATGCAAGGCAAAGTAGGAAAGGGAAGAAAGGACACGCTAGGGAAGAAAGGCGGTGCAAGGGAAAGCAGAAACGGGAAGAATGGAGATGCATGGGAAGAAAGCTGACGCAAGGGAAAGCAGGAACGGGAGGAAAGGCGACACAAGGGAAGAAAGGCGACGCAAGGGAACAAAGGCGATGCAAGGTAAGCAAGGCGACGCAAGGGAAATCAGGAAGGGGAAGAAAGGCGACGCAAGGGAAGAAAGGCGATGCAAGGGAAAGCAGAAATGGGAAATAAGGCTTCGGAAGGGAAAGCAGGAACGTGAAGAAAGGCGAAGCAAGGGTAAGCAGGAATGGTAAGAAAGGCGACGCAAGGGTAGAGAGGCGATGCAAGGGAATGCTGGAATGGGAAGAAAGGCGACGCAAGGGAAAGCAGGAACGGGAAGAAAGGAGATGCATGGGAAGAAAGATGACGCTAGGTAAAGCAGGAACGGGAGGAAAGGCGACGCATGGGAAAGCAGGAACGAGAAGAAAGGTGACGCAAGGGAAAGCAGGAACGGTAAGAAAGGCGACGCAAGGGAAGAAAGGCGACGCAAGGGAAGAAAGGCGACGCAGGGGAAGGAAGGCGATGCGAGGGAAAGCAAGAATGGTAAGAAAGGCGACGCGAGGGAAAGCAGGAATGGTAAGAAAGGCGACGCAAGGGAAAGCAGGAAAGGGAAGAAAGGCAACGGAAGGGAAAGCAGGAACGAGAAGAAAGGCGACGCGCGGAAAGAAAGTCGACGCAAGGCAAAGTAGGAACGGGAAGAAAGGCGATGCAAGGGAAGATAGGCGACGCAAGCGAAATCAGGAATGGTAAGAAAGGCGACGGAAGGGTAGAAAGGCGACGCAAGGGAAAGCAGGAATGGTAAGAAAGGCGACGCAAGGGAAGAAAGGCGACGCAAGGGAAGAAAGGCGACACAAGGGAGGCCAGGCGACGCAAGGGAAAGCAGGAACAGGAGGAAAGGCGACGCACGGGAAAGCAGGATCGAGAAGAAAGGCGATGCAAGGGAATGCAGGAACGGTAAGAAAGGCGACGCAACGGTAGAAAGGCGACGCAGGGGAAGAAAGGCGATGCGAGGGAAAGCAGGAACAGGAAGAAAGGCGACGCACGGGAAAGCAGGAACAGGAAGAAAGGCGACGCTCTGGAAAGCAGGAACGAGAAGAAAGGCGACGCAAGGGAATGCAGGAACGGTAAGAAAGGCGACGCAAGGGAAGAAAGGCGACGCAGGGGAAGAAAGGCGACGCGAGGGAAAGCAGGAATGGTAAGAAAGGCGACGGAAGGGAATGAAATGCGACGCAAGGGAAAGCAGGAATGGGATGAAAGGCGATGCAAGGGACGAAAGGCGATGCAAGGGAAGAAAGGCGATGCAAGGGAATGCTGGAATGGTAAGAAAAGCGACGCAAGGGAAGAAAGGCGACGCAAGGGAAAGCAGAAATGGTAAGAAAGGCGGCGCAAGGGAAGAAAGGCAACGCAAGAGAAGAAAGGCGACGGAAGGGAATGGCACGAACGGGAAGAAAGGCGACGGAAGGGAAGAAAGGCGATGCAAGGGAAAGGAGGAACGGGAAGAAATGCGATGCAAGGGAAGAAAGGCGACGCAAGGGAAGAATGGCGACACACGGGAAAGCAGGAACGGGAAGAAAGGCGTGGCAAGGGAAAGCAGGGCGACGCAAGAGAATGCATAAACGGGAAGTAAGGCGTCGGAAGGGAAAGCAGGAACGAGAAGAAAGGCGAAGCAAGGTTAAGCAGGAACGGGAAGAAAGGCGATGCAAGGGAAAGGAGGAACGGTAAGAAAGGCGATGCAAGGAAAGAAAGGCTTCGCAAGCGAAGAAAGGCGACGCAAGGAAAAGCAGGAACTGGAAGAAAGGCGAAGCATGGGAAGGAAGTTGAAGCAAGGGAAAGTAGGAACGGGAAGAAAGACGACGCAAGGGATGGCAGGAAGGAGAAGAAAGGCGACGCAAGGAAAGAAAGGCGACGCAAGGGAAGAAAGGCGACGCAAGGGAAGATACGCAATGCAAGGTAAAGCAGGAATGGTAAGAAAGGTGACGGAAGGGTAGAAAGGCGACGCACGGAAAGCAGGAATGGGAAGAAAGGCGACGCAAGGAAAGAAAGGCGATGCAAGGGAAAGTAGGAAAGGGAAGAAAGGAGATGAATGGGAAGAAAGCTGACGCAAGGGAAAGCAGGAACGAGAAGAAAGGCGACGCGCGGAAAGAAAGTCGATGCAAGGGAAAGAAGGAATGGGAAGAAAGGCGACCGAAGGGAAGATAGGCGACACAAGGGAAAGCAGGAATGGTAAGAAAGGCGACGGAAGGGTAAGAAATGCGACACAAGGGAAAGCAGGAATGGTAAGAAAGGCGACGCAAGGGAAGAAAGGCGACGCAAGGGAAGAAAGGCGACGCAAGGGAACGCACGGACAGGAAGAAAGGCGACGGAAGGGAAGAAAGGCGATGCAAGGGAAAGGAGGAACGGGAAGACAGGCGACGCAAGAGAAAGCAGGAACGGGAAGAAATGCGATGCAAGGGAAGAAAGGCGACGCAGGGGAAGAAAGGCGACGCAAGGGAAAGCAGGAACGGGAAGAAAGGCGTGGCACGGGAAAGCAGGAACGGGAAGAAAGGCAACGCAAGGGAAGAAAGTCGAAGCAAGGTAAGGCAGGATCTGCAAGAAAGGTGACGCATGGAAAGAAAGGCGATGCAAGGGAAAGTAGGAAAGGGAAGAATGGAGATGCACGGGAAGAAAGCTGACGCAAGGGAAAGCTGGAACGGTAAGAAAAGCGTCGCAAGGGATCGCAGGAACGAGAAGAAAGGCGACGCAAGGAATGAAAGGAGATGCAAGGGAAAGTAGGAAAGGGAAGAAAGGAGACGCAAGGGAAGAAAGGCGGCGCAAGGGAAAGCAGAAACGGGAAGAATGGAGGTGCATGGGAAGAAAGCTGACGCAAGGGAAAGCAGGAACGGGAGGAAAGGCGACGCAAGGGAAAGCAGGAACGAGAAGAAAGGTGACGCAAGGGAATGCAGGAACGGTAAGAAAGGCGATGCAAGGGAAGAAAGGCGACGCAAGGGAACAAAGGCGATGCAAGGTAAGCAAGGCGACGCAAGGGAAATCAGGAAGGGGAAGAAAGGCAACGCAAGGGAAGAAAGGCGATGCAAGGGAAAGCAGAAATGGGAAATAAGGCTTCGGAAGGGAAAGCAGGAACGAGAAGAAAGGCGATGCAAGGGTAAGCAGGAATGGTAAGAAAGGCGACGCAAGGGTAGAGAGGCGATGCAAGGGAATGCTGGAATGGGAAGAAAGGCGACGCAAGGGAAAGCAGGAACGGGAAGAAAGGAGATGCATGGGAAGAAAGCTGACGCTAGGGAAAGCAGGAACGGGAGGAAAGGCGACGCATGGGAAAGCAGGAACGAGAAGAAAGGTGACGCAAGGGAAAGCAGGAACGGTAAGAAAGGCGACGCAAGGGAAGGAAGGCGATGCAAGGGAAGAAAGGCGACACACGGGAAAGCAGGAACGGGAAGAAAGGCGTGGCAAGGGAAAGCAGGGCGACGCAAGAGAAAGCAGAAACGGGAAGTAAGGCGTCGGAAGGGAAAGCAGGAACGAGAAGAAAGGCGAAGCAAGGGTAAGCAGGAACGGGAAGAAAGGCGATGCAAGGGAAAGGAGGAACGGTAAGAAAGGCGTTGCAAGGGAAGAAAGGCTACGCAAGCGAAGAAAGGCGACGCAAGGGAAAGCAGGAACTGGAAGAAAGGCGACGCAAGGGAAGGAAGTTGAAGGAAGGGAAAGTAGGAACGGGAAGAAAGGCGACGCAAGGGATGGCAGGAAGGAGAAGAAAGGCGACGCAAGGAAAGAAAGGCGACGCAAGGGAAGAAAGGCGACGCACGGGAATGCTGGAAGGGGAAAAAAGGCGATGCAAGGGAAGAAAGGCGACGCAGGGGTAGAAAGGCGACGCAAGGGAAAGCAGGAACGGGAAGAAAGGCGTGGCAAGGGAAAGCAGGAACGGGAAGAAAGGCAACGCAAGGGAAGAAAGTCGAAGCAAGGGAAGGCAGGATCTGCAAGAAAGGTGACGCATGGAAAGAAAGGCGATGCAAGGGAAAGTAGGAAAGGGAAGAAAGGAGATGCACGGGAAGAAAGCTGATGCAAGGGAAAGCTGGAACGGGAGGAAAGGTGACGCAAGGGAAAGCAGGAACGGTAAGAAAGGCGATGCAAGGGAAGAAAGGCGACGCAAGGGAACAAAGACGATGCAAGGTAAGCATGGCGACGCAAGGGAAATCAGGAAGGGGAAGAAAGGCGACGCATGGGAAGAAAGGCGATGCAAGGGAAAGCAGAAATGGGAAATAAGGCTTCGGAAGGGGAAGCAGGAACGAGAAGAAAGGCGAAGCAAGGGTAAGCAGGAATGGGAAGAAAGGCGACGCAAGGGAAAGCAGGAACGGGAAGAAAGGAGATGCATGGGAGAAAGCTGACGCTAGGGAAAGCAGGAACGGGAGGAAAGGCGACGCATGGGAAAGCAGGAACGAGAAGAAAGGTGACGCAAGGGAAAGCAGGAACGGTAAGAAAGGCGACGCAAGGGAAGAAAGGCGACGCAAGGAAAGAAAGGCGATGCAAGGGAAAGTAGGAAAGGGAAGAAAGTAGACGCAAGGGAAGAAAGGCGATGCAAGGGAAAGCAGGAACGGGAGGAAAGGTGATGCAAGGGAAAGCAGGAACGGTAAGAAAGGCAACGCAAGGGAAGAAAGTCGAAGCAAGGGAAGGCAGGATCTGCAAGAAAGGTGACGCATGGAAAGAAAGGCGATGCAAGGGAAAGTAGGAAAGGGAAGAAAGGAGATGCACGGGAAGAAAGCTGACGCAAGGGAAAGCTGGAACGGGAGGAAAGGTGACGCAACGGAAAGCAGGAACAGGAAGAAAGGCGACGCAAGGGATCGCAGGAACGAGAAGATATGCGCCGCAAGGAATGAAAGGCGATGCAAGGGAATAAAGACGATGCAAGGGAAGAAAGGCGACGCAAGGGAAAGTAGGAAAGGGAAGAAAGGAGACGCAAGGGAAGAAAGGCGATGCAAGGGAAAGCAGGAACGGGAGGAAAGGCGTGGCACGGGAAAGCAGGAACGGGAAGAAAGGCAACGCAAGGGAAGAAAGTCGAAGCAAGGGAAGGCAGGATCTGCAAGAAAGGTGACGCATGGAAAGAAAGGCGATGCAAGGGAAAGTAGGAAAGGGAAGAATGGAGATGCACGGGAAGAAAGCTGACGCAAGGGAAAGCTGGAACGGTAAGAAAAGCGTCGCAAGGGATCGCTGGAACGAGAAGAAAGGCGACGCAAGGAATGAAAGGAGATGCAAGGGAAAGTAGGAAAGGGAAGAAAGGAGACGCAAGGGAAGAAAGGCGGCGCAAGGGAAAGCAGAAACGGGAAGAATGGAGATGCATGGGAAGAAAGCTGACGCAAGGGAAAGCAGGAACGGGAGGAAAGGCGACGCAAGGGAAAGCAGGAACGAGAAGAAAGGTGACGCAAGGGAATGCAGGAACGGTAAGAAAGGCGATGCAAGGGAAGAAAGGCGACGCAAGGGAACAAAGGCGATGCAAGGTAAGCAAGGCGACGCAAGGGAAATCAGGAAGGGGAAGAAAGGCAACGCAAGGGAAGAAAGGCGATGCAAGGGAAAGCAGAAATGGGAAATAAGGCTTCGGAAGGGAAAGCAGGAACGAGAAGAAAGGCGAAGCAAGGGTAAGCAGGAATGGTAAGAAAGGTGACGCAAGGGTAGAGAGGCGATGCAAGGGAATGCTGGAATGGGAAGAAAGGCGACGCAAGGGAAAGCAGGAACGGGAAGAAAGGCGATGCAAGGGAAAGGAGGAACGGTAAGAAAGGCGATGCAAGGGAAGAAAGGCTACGCAAGTGAAGAAAGGCGACGCAAGGGATCGCAGGAAGAAGAAGAAAGGCGATGCAAGGAAAGAAAGGCGACGCAAGGGAAGAAAGGCGACGCACGGAAATGCTGGAAGGGGAAAAAAGGCGATGCAAGGGAAGAAAGGAGACGCAGCAGAAGAAAGGCGACGCAAGGGAAAGCAGGAACGGGAAGAAAGGCGTGGCAAGGGAAAGCAGGAAAGGGAAGAAAGGCGTGGCAAGGGAAAGCAGGGCGACGCATGAGAAAGCAGAAATGGGAAGTAAGGCGTCGGAGGGGAAAGCAGGAACGAGTAGAAAGGCGAAGCAAGGGTAAGCAGGAACGTGAACAAAGGCGGCGCACAGAAAGAAAGTCGAAGCAAGGGAAAGTAGGAACGGAAAGAAAGGCGACGCAAGGGATCGCAGGAACGAGAAGAAAGGCGACGCAAGGAATGAAAGGCGATGCAAGGGAAAGTAGGAAAGGGAAGAAAGGAGACACAAGGGAAGAAAGGCGGCGCAAGGGAAAGCAGAAACGGGAAGAAAGGAGATGCATAGGAAGAAAGCTGACGCAAGGGAAAGCAGGAACGGGAGGAAAGGCGACGCAAGAGAAGAAAGGAGACGCAAGGGAACGCACGAACGGGAAGAAAGGCGACGGAAGGGAAGAAAGGCGATGCAAGGGAAGAAAGACGATGCAAGGGAAGAAAGGCGACGCAAGGAAGGCCAGGCGACGCAAGGGAAAGCAGGAACAGGAAGAAAGGCGACGCAAGGGAAGAAAGGCGATGCAAGGGAAGAAAGGCGACGCAAGGGAAGAAAGGCGATGCATGGGAAGAAAGGCGATGCAAGGGAAGCAAGGCGACGCAAGGGAATTCAGGAACGAGAAGAAAGACGACGTAAGGGAAGAAAGACAACGCAAGAGAAGAAAGGCGACGCAAGGGAACGCATGAACGGGAAGAAAGGCGACGCAAGGGATGGCAGGAAGGAGAAGAAAGGCGACGCAAGGAAAGAAAGGCGACGCAAGGGAAGAAAGGCGACGCACGGGAATGCTGGAAGGGGAAAAAAGGCGATGCAAGGGAAGAAAGGCGACGCAGGGGAAGAAAGGTGACGCAAGGGAAAGCAGGAACGGGAAGAAAGGCGTGGCAAGGGAAAGCAGGAACGGGAAGAAAGGCAACGCAAGAAAAGAAAGTCGAAGCAAGGGAAGGCAGGATCTGCAAGAAAGGTGACGCATGGAAAGAAAGGCGATGCAAGGGAAAGTAGGAAAGGGAAGAAAGGAGATGCACGGGAAGAAAGCTGACGAAAAGGAAAAGCTGGAACGGGAGGAAAGGTGACGCAAGGGAAAGCAGGAACGGTAAGAAAGGCGATGCAAGGGAAGAAAGGCGACGCAAGGGAACAAAGACGATGCAAGGTATGCAAGGCGACGCAAGGGAAATCAGGAAGGGGAAGAAAGGCGACGCAAGGGAAGAAATGCGATGCAAGGGAAAGCAGAAATGGGAAATAAGGCTTCGGAAGGGAAAGCAGGAACGAGAAGAAAGGCGAAGCAAGGGTAAGCAGGAATGGTAAGAAAGGCGACGCAAGGGTAGAGAGGCGACGCAAGGGAATGCTGGAATGGGAAGAAAGGCGACGCAAGGGAAAGCAGGAACGGGAAGAAAGGAGATGCATGGGAAGAAAGCTGACGCTAGGGAAAGCAGGAACGGGAGGAAAGGCGACGCATGGGAAAGCAGGAACGAGAAGAAAGGTGACGCAAGGGAAAGCAGGAACGGTAAGAAAGGCGACGCAAGGGAAGAAAGGCGACGCAAGGAAAGAAAGGCGATGCAAGGGAAAGTAGGAAAGGGAAGAAAGTAGACGCAAGGGAAGAAAGGCGATGCAAGGGAAAGCAGGAACGGGAGGAAAGGTGATGCAAGGGAAAGGAGAAACGGTAAGAAAGGCTACGCAAGGGAAGAAAGGCGACGCAAGGGAAGAAAGGCGACGCACGGAAAGCAGGAAAGGGAAGAAAGGCAACGCAAGGGAAAGCAGGAAAGAAAAGAAAGGCGACGCGCGGAAAGAAAGTCGACGCAAGGGAAAGTAGGAACGGGAAGAAAGGCGACGCAAGAGAAGATAGGCGACGCAAGGGAAAGCAGGAATGGGAAGAAAGGCAACGGAAGGGTAAGAAATGCGACACAAGGGAAAGCAGGAATGGTTAGAAAGGCGACGCAAGGGAAGAAAGGCGAAGCAAGGGAAGAAAGGCGACGCAAGGGAAGGAAGGCGATGCAAGGGAAGAAAGGCGATACAAGGGAAGAAAGGCGATGCAAGGGAAAGCAGGAACGGGAAGAAAGGCGTGGCAAGGGAAAGCAGGAAAGGGAAGAAAGGCGGCGCAAGGGAAAGCAGAAACGGGAAGAAAGGAGATGCATGGGAAGAAAGCTGACGCAAGGGAAAGCAGGAACGGGAGGAAAGGCGACGCAAGAGAAGAAAGGCGACGCAAGGGAACGCACGAACGGGAAGAAAGGCGATGCAAGGGAAGAAAGGCGATGCAATGGAAGAACGGCGACGCAGGGAAAGAAAGGCGACGCACGGGAAAGCAGGAAGGGTAAAAAAGGCGATGCAAGGGCAGAAAGGCGACGCAGGGGAAGAAAGGCGACGCAAGGGAAAGCAGGAACGGGAAGAAAGGCGTGGCAAGGGAAAGCAGGAACGGTAAGAAAGGCAACGCAAGGGAAGAAAGTCGAAGCAAGGGAAGGCAGGATCTGCAAGAAAGGTGACGCATGGAATGAAAGGCGATGCAAGGGAAAGTAGGAAAGGGAAGAAAGGAGATGCACGGGAAGTAAGCTGACGCAAGGGAAAGCTGGAACGGGAGGAAAGGTGACACAAGGGAAAGCAGGAACAGGAAGAAAGGCGACGCAAGGGATCGCAGGAACGAGAAGAAAGGCGACGCAAGGAATGAAAGGCGATGCAAGGGAAGAAAGACGATGCAAGGCAAGAAAGGCGACGCAAGGAAGGCCAGGCGACGCAAGGGAAAGCAGGAACAGGAAGAAAGGCGACGCAAGAGAAGAAATGCGACGCAGGGGAAGAAAGGCGACGCGAGGGAAAGCGGGAATGGTAAGAAAGGCGATGCAAGGGTATAAAATGCGACGCAAGGGAAAGCAGGAACGGTAAGAAAGGCGACGCAAGGGGAGAAAGGCGACGCAAGGAAAGAAAGGCGATGCAAGGGAAAGTAGGAAAGGGAAGAAAGTAGACGCAAGGGAAGAAAGGCGATGCAAGGGAAAGCAGGAACGGGAGGAAAGGTGATGCAAGGGAAAGCAGAAACGGTAAGAAAGGCTACGCAAGGGAAGAAAGGCGACGCAAGGGAAGAAAGGCGACGCACGGAAAGCAGGAAAGGGAAGAAAGGCAACGCAAGGGAAAGCAGGAAAGAAAAGAAAGGCGACGCGCGGAAAGAAAGTCGACGCAAGGGAAAGTAGGAACGGGAAGAAAGGCGACGCAAGAGAAGATAGGCGACGCAAGGGAAAGCAGGAATGGTAAGAAAGGCAACGGAAGGGTAAGAAATGCGACACAAGGGAAAGCAGGAATGGTTAGAAAGGCGACGCAAGGGAAGAAAGGCGAAGCAAGGGAAGAAAGGCGACGCAAGGGAAGGAAGGCGATGCAAGGGAAGAAAGGCGACGCAAGGGAAGGAAGGCGATGCAAGGGAAGAAAGGCGATACAAGGGAAGAAAGGCGATGCAAGGGAAAGCAGGAACGGGAAGAAAGGCGTGGCAAGGGAAAGCAGGAAAGGGAAGAAAGGCGTGGCAAGGGAAAGCAGGAAAGGGAAGAAAGGCGTGGCAAGGGAAAGCAGGAACGGTAAGAAAGGCAACGCAAGGGAAAAAAGTCGAAGCAAGGGAAGGCAGGATCTGCAAGAAAGGTGACGCATGGAATGAAAGGCGATGCAAGGGAAAGTAGGAAAGGGAAGAAAGGAGATGCACGGGAAGTAAGCTGACGCAAGGGAAAGCTGGAACGGGAGGAAAGGTGACACAAGGGAAAGCAGGAACAGGAAGAAAGGCGACGCAAGGGATCGCAGGAACGAGAAGAAAGGCGACGCAAGGAATGAAAGGCGATGCAAGGGAAGAAAGACGATGCAAGGCAAGAAAGGCGACGCAAGGAAGGCCAGGCGACGCAAGGGAAAGCAGGAACAGGAAGAGAGGCGACGCAAGAGAAGAAATGCGACGCAGGGGAAGAAAGGCGACGCGAGGGAAAGCGGGAATGGTAAGAAAGGCGATGCAAGGGTATAAAATGCGACGCAAGGGAAAGCAGGAATGGGAAGAAAGGCGACGCAAGGAAAGAAAGGCGATGCAAGGGAAGAAAGGTGACGCTAGGGAAGAAAGGCGATGCATGGGAAGAAAGGCGATGCATGGGAAGAAAGGCGATGCAAGGGAAGCAAGGCGACGCAAGGGAAATCAGGAACGGGAAGAAAGGCGACGCAAGGGAAGAAAGGCGACGCAAGGGAAAGCAGGAATGGGAAGAAAGGCGACGCAAGGGAAAGCAGAAATGGGAAATAAGGCTTCGGAAGGGAAAGCAGGAACGAGAAGAAAGGCGAAGCAAGGGTAAGCAGGAATGGTAAGAAAGGCGACGCAAGGGTAGAGAGGCGATGCAAGGGAATGCTGGAATGGGAAGAAAGGCGACGCAAGGGAAAGCAGGAACGGGAAGAAAGGGGATGCAAGGAATGAAAGGCGATGCAAGGGAAAGTAGGAAAGGGAAGAAAGGAGACACAAGGGAAGAAAGGCGGCGCAAGGGAAAGCAGGAACGGGAAAAAAGGAGATGCATGGGAAGAAAGCTGATGCAAGGGAAAGCAGGAACGGGAGGAAAGGCGATGCAAGGGAAAGCAAGAACGAGAAGAAAGGTGACGCAAGGTAAAGCAGGAACGGTAAGAAAGGCGACGCAAGGGAAGAAAGGCGATGCAAGGGAAGAAAGGCGATGCAAGGGAAGAAAGGCGATGCAAGGGAAGCAAGGCGACGCAAGGTGAATCAGGAAGGGGAAGAAAGGCGACGCAAGGGAAGAAAGGCGATGCAAGGGAAAGCAGAAATGGGAAATAAGGCTTCGGAATGGAAAGCAGGAAAGAGAAGAAAGGCGAAGCAAGGGTAAGCAGGAATGGTAAGAAAGGCGACGCAAGGGTAGAGAGGCGATGCAAGGGAATGCTTGAATGGGTAGAAAGGAGATGCATGGGAAGAAAGCTGACGCAAGGGAAAGCAGGAACGGGAGGAAAGGCGACGCAAGGGAAAGCAGGAACGAGAAGAAAGGTGACGTAAGGAAAGCAGGAACGGTAAGAAAGGCGACGCAAGGGAAGAAAGGTGACGCAAGGGAAGAAAGGCGACGCAAGGGAAAGCAGGAATGGTAAGAAAGGCGACGCAAGGGTAGAAAGACGAGGCAAGGGAAAGCAGGAAAGGGAATAAAGGCGACGCAAGGGAAGAAAGGAGATGCAAGGGAAGAAAGGCGACGCAAGGGAAGCAAGGCGACGCAAGGGAAAGCAGGAACGAGAAGAAAGGCGACGCAAGGGAAAGCAGGAACGGAAAGAAAAGCGACGCAAGGGAAGATAGGCGACGCAAGCGAAAGAAGGAATGGTAAGAAAGGCGACGGAAGGGTAGAAAGGCGACGCAAGGGAAAGTAGGAACGGGTAGAAAGGCGATGCAAGGGAAGATAGGCGACGCAAGCGAAAGCAGGAATGGTAAGAAAGGCGACGGAAGGGTAGAAAGGCGACGCAAGGGAAAGCAGGAACAGGAAGAAAGGCGACGCACGGGAAAGCAGGAACGAGAAGTAAGGCGACGCAAGGGAAAGCAGGAACGGTAAGAAAGGCGACGCAAGGGAAGAAAGGCGAGGCTGGGGAAGAAAGGCGGCGCGAGGGAAGCAAGGCGACGCACGGGAAATCAGGAACGAGAAGTAAGGCGACGCAAGGGAAAGCAGGAACGGTAAGAAAGGCGACGCAAGGGAAGAAAGGCGAGGCAAGGGAAGAAAGGCGGCGCGAGGGAAGCAAGGCGACGCAAGGGAAATCAGGAACGGGTAGAAAGGCGATGCAAGGGAAAGCAGGAATGGTAAGAAAGGCGACGCAAGGGTAGAAAGGCGATGCAAGGGAAAGCAGGAAAGGGAAGAACGGCGAAGCAAGGGAAGAAAGGCGACGCAAGGGAAGAAAGGCGACGCAATCGAAGCCAGGCGACGCAAGGGAAAGCAGGAACAGGAAGAAAGGCGACGCACGGGAAAGCAGGAACGATAAGAAAGGCGACGCAAGGTAAAGCAGGAACCGATAGAAAAGCGACGCAAGGGAAGAAAGGCGACGCAGGGGATGAAAGGCGACGCGAGGGAAAGCAAGAATGGTAAGAAAGGCGGCGCGAGGGAAAGCCGGAATAGTAAGAAAGGCGACGCAAGGGAAAGCAGGAAAGGGAAGAAAGGAGATGCTTGGGAAGAAAGGTGACGCTAGGGAAAGCAGGAACGGGAGGAAAGGCGACGCTAGGGAAAGCAGGAACGAGAAGAAAGGTGACGCAAGGGAAAGCAGGAACGGTTAGAAAGGCGACGCAAGGGAAGAAAGGCGACGCAAGGGAAAGTAGGAATGGTAAGAAAGGCGATGCAAGGGTAGAAAAGCGAGGCAAGGGAAAGCAGGAAAGGGAAGAAAGGCGACGCAAGGGAAGAACAGAGATGCAAGGGAAGAAAAGCGACGCAAGGGAAGCAAGGCGACGCAAGGGAAAGCAGGAACAGGAAGAAAGGCGACGCACGGGAAAGCAGGAACGAGAAGAAAGGCGACGCAAGGGAAAGCAGGAACGGAAAGAAAAGCGACGCAAGGGAAGAAAGGCGACGCAGCGGTAGGAAGGCGACGCAAGGGAAAGCAAGAATGGTAAGAAAGGCGACGCGAGGGAAAGCAGGAATGGTAAGAAAGGCGACGCAAGCAAAAACAGGAAAGGGAAGAAAGGCAACGCAAGGGAAAACAGGAACGGGTAGAAAGGCGATGCAAGGGAAGATAGGCGACGCAAGCGAAATCAGGAATGGTAAGAAAGGCGACGGAAGGGTAGAAAGGCGACGCAAGGGAAAGCAAGAATGGTAAGAAAGGCGACGCAAGGGAAGAAAGGCGATGCAAGGGAAGAAAGGCGACGCAAGGAAGGCCAGGCGACGCAAGGGAAGGCAGGAACAGGAAGAAAGGCGACGCACGAGAAAGCAGGAACGAAAAGAAAGGCGACGCAATGGAATGCAGGAACGGTAAGAAAGGCGACGCAAGGGAAGAAAGGCGACGCAGGGGAAGAAAGGCGACGCAGGGGAAGCAAGGCGACGCAAGGGAAAGCAGGAATGGTAAGAAAGGCGACGGAAGTGTTGAAAGGCGACGCAAGGGAAAGCAGGAATGGTAAGAAAGGCGACGCAAGGGTAGAAAGGCGACGCAAGGGAAAGCAGGAAAGGGAAGAAAGGCGAAGCAAGGGAAGAAAGGCGACGCAAGGGAAGAAAGGCGATGCAAGGGATAGCAGAAATGGGAAATAAGGCTTCGGAAGGGAAAGCAGGAACGAGAAGAAAGGCGAAGCAAGGGTAAGCAGGAATGGTAAGAAAGGCGACGCAAGGGAAGAAAGGCGATGCAAGGAAAGAAAGGCGATGCAAGGGAAGCAAGGGGACGCAAGGGAAATCAGGAACGGGAAGAAAGGCGACGCTAGGGAAGAAAGGGCACGCAAGAGAAGAAAGGCGATGCAAGGGAACGCACGAACGGGAAGAAAGGCGACGGAAGGGAAGAAAGGCGATGCAAGGGAAAGGAGGAACGGGAAGACAGGCTACGCAAGAGGAAGCAGGAACGGGAAGAAATGCGATGCAAGGGAAGAAAGGCCACGCATGGGAAAGCAGGAAGGGGAAAAAAGGCGATGCAAGGGAAGAAAGGCGACGCAGGGGAAGAAAGGTGACGCAAGGGAAAGCAGGAACGGGAAGAAAGGCGGCGCAAGGGAAAGCAGGAACGGGAAGAAAGGAGATGCATGGGAAGAAAGCAGACGCAAGGGAAAGCAGGAACGGGAGGAAAGGTGACGCAAGGGAAAGCAGGAACGGTAAGAAAAGCGACGCAAGGGATCGCAGGAACGAGAAGAAAGGCGACGCAAGGAATGAAAGGCGATGCAAGGAAAAGTAGGAAAGGGAAGAAAGGAGACACAAGGGAAGAAAGGCGGCGCAAGGGAAAGCAGGAATGGTAAGAAAGACGATGGAAGGGTAGAAAGGCGACGCAAGGGAAAGCAGGAATGGTAAGAACGGCGACGCAATGGAAGAAAAGCGACGCAAGGGAGGCCAGGCGACGCAAGGGAAAGCAGGAACAGGTAGAAAGGCGACGCAAGGGAAAGCAGGAACTAGAAGAAAGGCGAAGCAAGGGAATGCAGGAACGGTAAGAAAGGCGACGCAAGGGAAGAAAGGCGAAGCAAGGGAAGAAAGGCGACGCGAGGGAAAGCAGGACTGGTAAGAAAGGCGATGCAAGGGTATGAAATGCGACGCAAGGGAAAGCAGGAATGGGAAGAAAGGCGACGCAAGGGTAGAAAGGCGATGCAAGGGGAGAAAGGCGATGCAAGGGAAGCAAGGCGACGCAAGGGAAAGCAGGAACAGGAAGAAAGGCGACGCACGGGAATGGAGGAACAGGAAGAAAGGCGACGCAAGGGAAGAAAGGCGACGCAGGGGAAGAAAGGCGACGCGAGGGAAAGCAGGAATGGTAAGAAAGGCGATGCAAGGGTATGAAATGCGACGCAAGGTAAAGCAGGAATGGGAAGAAAGGAGATGCAAGGTAAGCAAGGCAATGCAAGGGAAAGCAGAAATGGGAAATAAGGATTCGGAAGGGAATGCAGGAACGAGAAGAAAGGCGAAGCAAGGGTAAGCAGGAATGGTAAGAAAGGCGACGCAAGGGTAGAGAGGCGATGCAAGGGAATGCTGGAATGGGAAGAAAGGCGACGCATGGAAAGAATGGCGACGCTAGAGAAAGCAGAAACGGGAAGTAAGGCGTCGGAAGGGATCGCAGGAACGAGAAGAAAGGCGACGCAAGGAATGAAAGGCGATGCAAGGGAAAGCAGGAACGGGAAGAAAGGAGATGCATGGGAAGAAAGCTGACGCAAGGGAAAGCAGGAACGGGAGGAAAGGCGACGCTAGGGAAAGCAGGAACGAGAAGAAAGGTGACGCAAGGGAAAGCAGGAAAGGGAAGAAAGGAGATGCTTGGGAAGAAAGGTGACGCTAGGGAAAGCAGGAACGGGAGGAAAGGCGACGCTAGGGAAAGCAGGAACGAGAAGAAAGGTGACGCAAGGGAAAGCAGGAACGGTTAGAAAGGCGACGCAAGGGAAGAAAGGCGACGCAAGGGAAAGTAGGAATGGTAAGAAAGGCGATGCAAGGGTAGAAAAGCGAGGCAAGGGAAAGCAGGAAAGGGAAGAAAGGCGACGCAAGGGAAGAACAGAGATGCAAGGGAAGAAAAGCGACGCAAGGGAAGCAAGGAGACGCAAGGGAAAGCAGGAACAGGAAGAAAGGCGACGCACGGGAAAGCAGGAACGAGAAGAAAGGCGACGCAAGGGAAAGCAGGAACGGAAAGAAAAGCGACGCAAGGGAAGAAAGGCGACGCAGCGGTAGGAAGGCGACGCAAGGGAAAGCAAGAATGGTAAGAAAGGCGACGCGAGGGAAAGCAGGAATGGTAAGAAAGGCGACGCAAGCAAAAACAGGAAAGGGAAGAAAGGCAACGCAAGGGAAAACAGGAACGGGTAGAAAGGCGATGCAAGGGAAGATAGGCGACGCAAGCGAAATCAGGAATGGTAAGAAAGGCGACGGAAGGGTAGAAAGGCGACGCAAGGGAAAGCAAGAATGGTAAGAAAGGCGACGCAAGGGAAGAAAGGCGATGCAAGGGAAGAAAGGCGACGCAAGGAAGGCCAGGCGACGCAAGGGAAGGCAGGAACAGGAAGAAAGGCGACGCACGAGAAAGCAGGAACGAAAAGAAAGGCGACGCAATGGAATGCAGGAACGGTAAGAAAGGCGACGCAAGGGAAGAAAGGCGACGCAGGGGAAGAAAGGCGACGCAGGGGAAGCAAGGCGACGCAAGGGAAAGCAGGAATGGTAAGAAAGGCGACGGAAGTGTTGAAAGGCGACGCAAGGGAAAGCAGGAATGGTAAGAAAGGCGACGCAAGGGTAGAAAGGCGACGCAAGGGAAAGCAGGAAAGGGAAGAAAGGCGAAGCAAGGGAAGAAAGGCGACGCAAGGGAAGAAAGGCGATGCAAGGGATAGCAGAAATGGGAAATAAGGCTTCGGAAGGGAAAGCAGGAACGAGAAGAAAGGCGAAGCAAGGGTAAGCAGGAATGGTAAGAAAGGCGACGCAAGGGAAGAAAGGCGATGCAAGGAAAGAAAGGCGATGCAAGGGAAGCAAGGGGACGCAAGGGAAATCAGGAACGGGAAGAAAGGCGACGCTAGGGAAGAAAGGGAACGCAAGAGAAGAAAGGCGATGCAAGGGAACGCACGAACGGGAAGAAAGGCGACGGAAGGGAAGAAAGGCGATGCAAGGGAAAGGAGGAACGGGAAGACAGGCTACGCAAGAGGAAGCAGGAACGGGAAGAAATGCGATGCAAGGGAAGAAAGGCGACGCAAGGGAAGAAAGGCCACTCATGAAAAAGCAGGAAGGGGAAAAAAGGCGATGCAAGGGAAGAAAGGCGACGCAGGGGAAGAAAGGTGACGCAAGGGAAAGCAGGAACGGGAAGAAAGGCGGCGCAAGGGAAAGCAGGAACGGGAAGAAAGGAGATGCATGGGAAGAAAGCAGACGCAAGGGAAAGCAGGAACGGGAGGAAAGGTGACGCAAGGGAAAGCAGGAACGGTAAGAAAAGCGACGCAAGGGATCGCAGGAACGAGAAGAAAGGCGACGCAAGGAATGAAAGGCGATGCAAGGAAAAGTAGGAAAGGGAAGAAAGGAGACACAAGGGAAGAAAGGCGGCGCAAGGGAAATCAGGAATGGTAAGAAAGACGATGGAAGGGTAGAAAGGCGACGCAAGGGAAAGCAGGAATGGTAAGAACGGCGACGCAAGGGAAGAAAAGCGACGCAAGGGAAGAAAGGCGACGCGAGGGAAAGCAGGACTGGTAAGAAAGGCGATGCAAGGGTATGAAATGCGACGCAAGGGAAAGCAGGAATGGGAAGAAAGGCGACGCAAGGGTAGAAAGGCGATGCAAGGGGAGAAAGGCGATGCAAGGGAAGCAAGGCGACGCAAGGGAAAGCAGGAACAGGAAGAAAGGCGACGCACGGGAATGGAGGAACAGGAAGAAAGGCGACGCAAGGGAAGAAAGGCGACGCAGGGGAAGAAAGGCGACGCGAGGGAAAGCAGGAATGGTAAGAAAGGCGATGCAAGGGTATGAAATGCGACGCAAGGTAAAGCAGGAATGGGAAGAAAGGAGATGCAAGGTAAGCAAGGCAATGCAAGGGAAAGCAGAAATGGGAAATAAGGATTCGGAAGGGAATGCAGGAACGAGAAGAAAGGCGAAGCAAGGGTAAGCAGGAATGGTATGAAAGGCGACGCAAGGGTAGAGAGGCGACGCAAGGGAATGCTGGAATGGGAAGAAAGGCGACGCATGGAAAGAATGGCGACGTTAGAGAAAGCAGAAACGGGAAGTAAGGCGTCGGAAGGGATCGCAGGAACGAGAAGAAAGGCGACGCAAGGAATGAAAGGCGATGCAAGGGAAAGCAGGAACGGGAAGAAAGGAGATGCATGGGAAGAAAGCTGACGCAAGGGAAAGCAGGAACGGGAGGAAAGGCGACGCAAGGGAAAGCAGGAACGAGAAGAAAGGTGACGCAAGGGAAAGGAGGTACGGTAAGAAAGGCGACGCAAGGGAAGAAAGGCGATGCAAGGGAAGAAAGGCGATGCAAGGGAAGCAAGGCGACGGAAGGGAAATCAGGAAGGGGAGGAAAGGCGACGCAAGGGAAGAAAGGCGATGCAAGGGAAAGCAGAAATGGGAAATAAGGCTTCGGAAGGGAAAGCAGGAACGAGAAGAAAGGCGAAGCAAGGGTAAGCAGGAATGGTAAGAAAGGCGACGCAAGGGAAGAAAGGCGATGCAAGGGAAGAAATGCGATGCAAGGGAAGCAAGGCGACGCAAGGGAAATCAGGAAGGGGAGGAAAGGCGATGCAAGGGAAGAAAGGCGATGCAAGGGAAGCAAGGCGACGCAAGGGAAATCAGGAACGGGAAGAAAGGCGACGCAAGTGAAGAAAGGCAACGCAAGAGAAGAAAGGCGATGCAAGGGAACGCACGAACGGGAAGAAAGGCGACGGAAGGGAAGAAAGGCGATGCAAGGGAAAGGAGGAACGGGAAGAAAGGCTACGCAAGAGAAAGCAGGAACGGGAAGAAATGCGATGCAAGGGAAGAAAGGCGACGCAAGGGATGCAAGGCGACGCAAGGGAAAGCAGGAACAGGAAGAAAGGCGTCGCACGGGAAGAAAGGCGACGCAGGGGAAGAAAGTCGACGCAAGGGAAGGCAGGAGCTGCAAGAAAGGCGACGCATGGAAGCAAAGGCGATGCAAGGGAAGGCAGGAACTGCAAGAAAGGCGATGCATGGAAAGAAAGGCGATGCAAGAGATAGTAGGAAAGGGAAGAAAGGCGACGCATGGAAAGAATGGCGACGCTAGAGAAAGCAGAAACGGGAAGTAGGGCGTCGGAAGAGAAAGCAGGAACGAGAAGAAAGGCGGCGCACGGAAAGAAAGTCGAAGCAAGGGAATGTAGGAACGGAAAGAAAGATGACGCAAGGGATCGCAGGAACGAGAAGAAAGGCGACGCAAGGAATGAAAGGCGAGGCAAGGGAAAGTAGGAAAGGAAAGAAAGGAGACACAAGGGAAGAAAGGCGGCGCAAGGGAAAGCAGGAACGGGAAGAAAGGAGATGCATGGGAAGAAAGCTGACGCAAGGGAAAGCAGGAACGGGAGGAAAGGCGACGCAAGGGAAAGCAGGAACGAGAAGAAAGGCAACGGAAGGGTAGAAAGGCTATGCAAGGACAAGCAGGAATTGTTAGAAAGGCGACGCAAGGGAAGAAAGGCGATGCAAGGGTAGAAAGACGATGCAAGGGAAGAAAGGCGATGCAAGGGAAGAAATGCGACGCACAGAAAGCAGGAAAGGGAAGAAAGGCGACGCAAGGGAAGAAAGGCAACGCAAGAGAAGAAAGGCGATGCAAGGGAACGCACGAACGGGAAGAAAGGCGACGGAAGGGAAGAAAGGCGATGCAAGGGAAAGGAGGAACGGGAAGACAGGCTACGCAAGAGAAAGCAGGAACGGGAAGAAATGCGATGCAAGGGAAGAAAGGCGACGCAGGGGAAGAAAGGTGACGCATGGGAAAGCAGGAACGGGAAGAAAGGCGTGGCAAGGGAAAGCAGGAACAGGAAGAAAGGCAATGCAAAAGAAGAAAGTCGTCGCAAGGGAAGGCAGGAACTGCAAGAAAGGCGACGCATGGAAAGAAAGGCGATGCAAGAGAAAGTAAGAAAGGGAAGAAAGGCGACGCAAGGGAAAGCAGGAACGGGAAGAAAGGAGATGCATGGGAAGAAAGCTGACGCAAGGGAAAGCAGGAACGGGAGGAAAGGTGACGCAAGGGAAAGCAGGAACGGTAAGAAAGACGACGGAAGGGTAGAAAGGCGACGCAAGGGAAAGCAGGAATGGTAAGAACGGCGACGCAAGGGAAGAAAGGCGATGCAAGGGAAGAAAGGCGACGCAAGGGAGGCCAGGCGACGCAAGGGAAAGCAGGAACAGGAAGAAAGGCGACGCAAGGGAAGAAAGGCGAAGCAAGGGAAGAAAGGCGACGCGAGGGAAAGCAGGAATGGTAAGAAAGGCGATGCAAGGGTATGAAATGCGACGCAAGGAAAAGCAGGAATGGGAAGAAAGGCGATGCAAGGGTAGAAAGGCGATGCAAGGGGAGAAAGGCGATGCAAGGGAGGCCTGGCGACGCAAGGGAAAGCAGGAACAGGAAGAAAGGCGACGCACGGGAATGGAGGGACGAGAAGAAAGGCAACGCAAGGGAAGAAAGGCGAAGCAGGGGAAGAAAGGCGACACGAGGGAAAGCAGGAATGGTAAGAAAGGCGATGCAAGGGTATGAAATGCGACGCAAGGGAAAGCAGGAATGGGAAGAAAGGCGACGCAAGGGAAGAAAGGCGATGCAAGGGAAGAAAGGCGATGCAAGGGAAGAAAGGCGATGCAAGGGAAAGCAGAAATGGGAAATAAGGCTTCGGAAGGGAAAGCAGGAACGAGAAGAAAGGCGAAGCAAGGGTAAGCAGGAATGGTAAGAAAGGCGACGCAAGGGTAGAGAGGCGATGCAAGGGAATGCTGGAATGGGAAGAAAGGCGACGCATGGAAAGAATGGCGACACTAGAGAAAGCAGAAACGGGAAGTAAGGCGTCGGAAGGGAAAGCTGGAACGAGAAGAAAGGCGGCGCACGGAAAGAAAGTCGAAGCAAGGGAAAGTAGGAACGGAAAGAAAGATGACGCAAGGGATCGCAGGAACGAGAAGAAAGGCGACGCAAGGAATGAAAGGCGATGCAAGGGAAAGTAGGAAAGGGAAGAAAGGAGACACAAGGGAAGAAAGGCGGCGCAAGGGAAAGCAGGAACGGGAAGAAAGGAGATGCATGGGAAGAAAGCTGACGCAAGGGAAAGCAGGAACGGGAGGAAAGGCGACGCAAGGGAAAGCAGGAACGAGAAGAAAGGTGACGCAAGGGAAAGGAGGTACGGTATGAAAGGCGACGCAAGGGAAGAAAGGCGATGCAAGGGAAGAAAGGCGATGCAAGGGAAGCAAGGCGACGGAAGGGAAATCAGGAAGGGGAGGAAAGGCGACCCAAGGGAAGAAAGGCGATGCAAGGGAAAGCAGAAATGGGAAATATGGCTCCGGAAGGGAAAGCAGGAACGAGAAGAAAGGTAAAGCAAAGGTAAGCAGGAATGGTAAGAAAGGCGACGCAAGGGAAGAAAGGCGATGCAAGGGAAGCAAGGCGACGCAAGGGAAATCAGGAACGGGAAGAAAGGCGACGCAAGGGAAGAAAGGCAACGCAAGAGAAGAAAGGCGATGCAAGGGAACGCACGAACGGGAAGAAAGGCGACGGAAGGGAAGAAAGGCGATGCAAGGGAAAGGGGGAACGGGAAGACAGGCTACGCAAGAGAAAGCAGGAACTGGAAGAAATGCGATGCAAGGGAAGAAAGGCGACGCAAGGGAAGAAAGGCCACGCACGGGAAAGCAGGAAGGGGAAAAAAGGCGATGCAAGGGAAGAAAGGCGACGCAGGGGAAGAAAGGTGACACAAGGGAAAGCAGGAACGGGAAGAAAGGCGTGGCAAGGGAAAGCAGGAACGGGAAGAAAGGCAACGCAAGGGAAGAAAGTCGACGCAAGGGAAGGCAGGAACTGCAAGAAAGGCGACGCATGGAAAGAAAGGCGATGCAAGAGAAAGTAGGAAAGGGAAGAAAGGCGACGCAAGGGAAGAAAGGCGGCGCAAGGGAAAGCAGGAACGGGAAGAAAGGAGATGCATGGGAAGAAAGCTGACGCAAGGGAAAGCAGGAACGGGAGGAAAGGTGACGCAAGGGAAAGCAGGAACGGTAAGAAAAGCGACGCAAGGGATCGCTGGAACGAGTAGAAAGGCGACGCAAGGAATGAAAGGCGATGCAAGGAAAAGTAGGAAAGGGAAGAAAGGAGACACAAGGGAAGAAAGGCGGCGCAAGGGAAAGCAGGAATGGTAAGAAAGACGACGGAAGGGTAGAAAGGCGACGCAAGGGAAAGCAGGAATGGTAAGAACGGCGACGCAAGGGAAGAAAGGCGACGCAAGGGAGGCCAGGCGACGCAAGGGAAAGAAGGAACAGGAAGAAAGGCGACGCAAGGGAAGAAAGGCGAAGCAAGGGAAGAAAGGCGACGCGAGGGAAAGCAGGAATGGTAAGAAAGGCGATGCAAGGGTATGAAATGCGACGCAAGGAAAAGCAGGAATGGGAAGAAAGGCGATGCAAGGGTAGAAAGGCGATGCAAGGGAGGCCTGGCGACGCAAGGGAAAGCAGGAACAGGAAGAAAGGCGACGCACGGGAATGGAGGGACGAGAAGAAAGGCGACGCAAGGGAAGAAAGGCGACGCAGGGGAAGAAAGGCGACACGAGGGAAAGCAGGAATGGTAAGAAAGGCGATGCAAGGGTCTGAAATGCGACGCAAGGGAAAGCAGGAATGGGAAGAAAGGCGACGCAAGGGAAGAAAGGCGATGCAAGGGAAGAAAGGCGATGCAAGGGAAGGAAGGCGATGCAAGGGAAAGCAGAAATGGGAAAGAAGGCTTCGGAAGGGAAAGCAGGAACGAGAAGAAAGGCGAAGCAAGGGTAAGCAGGAATGGTAAGAAAGGCGACGCAAGGGTAGAGAGGCGATGCAAGGGAATGCTGGAATGGGAAGAAAGGCGACGCATGGAAAGAATGGCGACACTAGAGAAAGCAGAAACGGGAAGTAAGGCGTCGGAAGGGAAAGCAGGAACGAGAAGAAAGGCGGCGCACGGAAAGAAAGTCGAAGCAAGGGAATGTAGGAACGGAAAGAAAGATGACGCAAGGGATCGCAGGAACGAGAAGAAAGGCGACGCAAGGAATGAAAGGCGAGGCAAGGGAAAGTAGGAAAGGGAAGAAAGGAGACACAAGGGAAGAAAGGCGGCGCAAGGGAAAGCAGGAACAGGAAGAAAGGAGATGCATGGGAAGAAAGCTGACGCAAGGGAAAGCAGGAACGGGAGGAAAGGCGACGCAAGGGAAAGCAGGAACGAGAAGAAAGGTGACGCAAGGGAAAGGAGGTACGGTATGAAAGGCGACGCAAGGGAAGAAAGGCGATGCAAGGGAAGAAAGGCGATGCAAGGGAAGCAAGGCGACGGAAGGGAAATCAGGAAGGGGAGGAAAGGCGACGCAAGGGAAGAAAGGCGATGCAAGGGAAAGCAGAAATGGGAAATATGGCTCCGGAAGGGAAAGCAGGAACGAGAAGAAAGGCAAAGCAAGGGTAAGCAGGAATGGTAAGAAAGGCGACACAAGGGAAGAATGGCGATGCAAGGGAAGAAAGGCGATGCAAGGGAAGCAAGGCGACGCAAGGGAAATCAGGAACGGGAAGAAAGGCGACGCAAGGGAAGAAAGGCAACGCAAGAGAAGAAAGGCGATGCAAGGGAACGCACGAACGGGAAGAAAGGCGACGGAAGGGAAGAAAGGCGATGCAAGGGAAAGGGGGAACGGGAAGACAGGCTACGCAAGAGAAAGCAGGAACTGGAAGAAATGCGATGCAAGGGAAGAAAGGCGACGCAAGGGAAGAAAGGCCACGCACGGGAAAGCAGGAAGGGGAAAAAAGGCGATGCAAGGGAAGAAAGGCGACGCAGGGGAAGAAAGGTGACGCAAGGGAAAGCAGGAACGGGAAGAAAGGCGTGGCAAGGGAAAGCAGGAACGGGAAGAAAGGCAACGCAAGGGAATAAAGTCGACGCAAGGGAAGGCAGGAACTGCAAGAAAGGCGACGCATGGAAAGAAAGGCGATGCAAGAGAAAGTAGGAAAGGGAAGAAAGGCGACACAAGGGAAGAAAAGCGGCGCAAGGGAAAGCAGGAACGGGAAGAAAGGAGATGCATGGGAAGAAAGCTGACGCAAGGGAAAGCAGGAACGGGAGGAAAGGCGACGCAAGGGAAAGCAGGAGCGAGAAGAAAGGTGACGCAAGGGAAAGCAGGAATGGTAAGAAAGGCGACGCAAGGGAAAGCAGGAACGGTAAGAAAGGCGATGCAAGGGAAGAAAGGCGACGCAAGGGAAGAAACGCAACGCAAGGTTAAGCAGGAATGGTAAGAAAGGCGACGGAAGGGTAGAAAGGCGATGCAAGGGAAAGTAGGAAAGGGAAGAAAGGAGATGAATAGGAAGAAAGCTGACGCAAGGGAAAGCAGGAACGGGAGGAAAGGTGACGCAAGGGAAAGCAGAAACGGTAAGAAAGGCTACGCAGGGAAAGAAAGGCGACGCAAGGGAAGAAAGGCGTCGCACGGAAAGCAGGAAAGGGAAGAAAGGCAACGCAAGGGAAAGCAGGAACGAGAAGAAAGGCGACACGCGGAAAGAAAGTCGACGCAAGGCAAAGTAGGAACGGGAAGAAAGGCGACGCAAGGGAAGATAGGCGACGCAAGCGAAATCAGGAATGGTAAGAAAGGCGACGGAAGGGTACGAAATGCGACACAAGGGAAAGCAGGAATGGTAAGAAAGGCGACGCTAGGGAAGAAAGGCGATGCAAGGGAAGAAAGGCGACGCAAGGGAGGCCAGGCGACGCAAGGGAAAGCAGGAACAGGAAGAAAGGCGACGCACGGGAAAGCAGGAACGAGAAGAAAGGCGACGCAAGGGAATGCAGGAACGGTAAGAAAGGCGAAGCAAGGGAAGAAAGGCGACGCAGTGGTAGAAAGGCGACGCGAGGGAAAGCAGGAATGGTAAGAAAGGCGATGCAAGGGTATGAAATGCGACGCAAGGGAAAGCAGGAATGGGAAGCAAGGCGACGCAAGGGAAGAAAGGCGACGCAAGGGAAGAAAGGCGACGCAAGGGAAACAAGGCGACGCAAGGGAAGCAAGGCGACGCAAGGGTAATCAGGAAGGGGAAGAAAGGCGACTCAAGGGAAGAAAGGCAATGCAAGGGAAAGCAGAAATGGGAAATAAGGCTTCGGAAGGGAAAGCAGGAACGAGAAGAAAGGCGAAGCAAGGGTAAGCAGGAATGGTAAGAAAGGCGACGCAAGGGTAGAGAGGCGATGCAAGGGTAGGCAGGAATGGGAAGAAAGGCGACGCGTGGAAAGAATGGCGACGCTAGAGAAAGCAGAAACGGGAAGTAAGGCGTCGGAAGGGAAAGAAGGAACGAGTAGAAAGGCGAAGCAAGGGTAAGCAGGAACGTGAACAAAGGCGGCGCACGGAAAGAAAGTCGAAGCAAGGGAAAGCAGGAACGGGAGGAAAGGCGACGCAAGGGATTGCAGGAACGAGAAGAAAGGTGACGCTAGGCATGAAAGGCGATGCAAGGGAAAGTAGGAAAGGGAAGAAAGGAGACACAAGGGAAGAAAGACGGTGCAAGGGAAAGCAGGAACGGGAAGAAAGGCGATGCATGGGAAGAAAGCTGACGCAAGGGAAAGCAGGAAAAGGAGGAAAGGCGACGCAAGGGAAAGCAGGAACGAGAAGAAAGGTGACGCAAGGGAAAGCAGGAGCGGTAACAAAGGCGACGCAAGGGAAGAAAGGCGACGCAAGGGAAAGCAGGAAAGGGAAGAAAGGCGAAGCAAGGGAAGAAAGGCGACGCAAGGGAAGAAAGGCGACGCAAGGGAAAGCAGGAAAGGGAAGAAAGGCGAAGCAAGGGAAGAAAGGCGACGCAAGGGAAGAAAGGCGACGCAATGGAAGCAAGGCGACGCAAGGGAAAGCAAGAACAGGAAGAAAGGCGACGCACGGGAAAGCAGGAACGAGAAGAAAGGCGACGCAAGGTAAAGCAGGAACGGAAAGAAAAGCGACGCAAGGGAAGAAAGGCGACACAGGGGAAGAAAGGCGACGCGAGGGAAAGCAAGAATGGTAAGAAAGGCGACGCGAGGGAAAGCAGGAATGGTAAGAAAGGCGACGCAAGGGAAAGCAGGAAAGGGAAGAAAGGCAACGGAAGGGAAAGCAGAAACGAGAAGAAAGGCGACGCGCGGAAAGAAAGTCGACGCAAGGCAAAGTAGGAACGGGAAGAAAGGTGATGCAAGGGAAGATAGGCGACGCAAGCGAAATCAGGAATGGTAAGAAAGGCGACGGAAGGGTAGAAAGGCAACGCAAGGGAAAGCAGGAATGGTAAGAAAGGCGACGCAAGGGAAGAAAGGCGATGCAAGGGAAGAAAGGCGATGCAAGGGAGGCCAGGCGACGCAAGGGAAAGCAGGAACAGGAAGAAAGGCGACGCACGGGAAAGCAGGATCGAGAAGAATGGCGGTGCAAGGGAATGCAGGAACGGTAAGAAAGGCGACGCAAGGGAAGAAAGGCAACGCAGGGGAAGAAAGACGATGCGAGGCAAAGCAGGAACAGGAAGAAAGGCGACGCACGGGAAAGCAGGAACAGGAAGAAAGGCGACGCTCTGGAAAGCAGGAACGAGAAGAAAGGCGACGCTCTGGAAAGCAGGAACGAGAAGAAAGGCGACGCAAGGGAATGCAGGAACGGTAAGAAAGGCGACGCAAGGGAATGAAATGCGACGCAAGGGAAAGCAGGAATGGGAAGAAAGGCTACGCAAGGGACGAAAGGCGATGGAAGGGAAGAAAGGCGATGCAAGGGAATGCTGGAATGGGAAGAAAGGCGACGCAAGGGAAGAAAGGCGACGCAAGGGAAAGCAGAAATGGTAAGAAAGGCGGCGCAAGGGAAGAAAGGCAACGCAAGAGAAGAAAGGCGACGGAAGGGAACGCACGAACGGGAAGAAAGGCGACGGAAGGGAAGAAAGGCGATGCAAGGGAAAGGAGGAACGGGAAGAAATGCGATGCAAGGGAAGAAAGGCGACGCAAGGGAAGAATGGCGACACACGGGAAAGCAGGAACAGGAAGAAAGGCGTGGCAAGGGAAAGCAGGGCGACGCAAGAGAATGCAGAAACGGGAAGTAAGGCGTCGGAAGGGAAAGCAGGAACGAGAAGAAAGGCGATGCAAGGGAAAGGAGGAATGGTAAGAAAGGCGACGCAAGGAATGAAAGGCGACGCACGGGAAAGCAGGAACGAGAAGAAATGCGACGCAAGGGAATGCAGGAACGGTAAGAAAGGCGATGCAAGGGAAGAAAGGCGACGCAGGGGAAGAAAGGCGACGCGAGGGAAAGCAGGAATGGTAAGAAAGGCGATGCAAGGGTATGAAATGCGACGCAAGGGAAAGCAGGAATGGGAAGCAAGGCGACGCAAGGGAAGAAAGGCGATGCAAGGGAAGAAAGGCGACGCAAGGTAAGAAAGGCGATGCAAGGGAAGCAAGGCGACGCAAGGGTAATCAGGAAGGGGAAGAAAGGCGACTCAAGGGAAGAAAGGCAATGCAAGGGAAAGCAGAAATGGGAAATAAGGCTTCGGAAGGGAAAGCAGGAACGAGAAGAAAGGCGAAGCAAGGGTAAGCAGGAATGGTAAGAAAGGCGACGCAAGGGTAGAGAGGCGGTGCAAGGGTAGGCAGGAATGGGAAGAAAGGCGACGCATGGAAAGAATGGCAACGCTAGAGAAAGCAGAAACGGGAAGTAAGGCGTCGGAAGGGAAAGCAGGAACGAGTAGAAAGGCGAAGCAAGGGTAAGCAGGAACGTGAACAAAGGCGGCGCACGGAAAGAAAGTCGAAGCAAGGGAAAGTAGGAACGGAAAGAAAGGCGATGCAAGGGAAGATAGGCGACGCAAGCGAAATCATGAATGGTAAGAAAGGCGACGGAAGGGTAGAAAGGCGACGCCAGGGAAAGCAGGAATGGTAAGAAAGGCGACGCAAAGGAAGAAAGGCGATGCAGGGGAAGAAAGGCGACACAAGGGAGGCCAGGCGACGCAAGGGAAAGCAGGAACAGGAAGAAAGGCGACGCACGGGAAAGCAGGAACGAGATGAAAGGCGATGCAAGGGAATGCAGGAACGGTAAGAAAGGCGACGCAAGGGAAGAAAGGCGACGCAGGGGAAGAAAGGCGATGCGAGGGAAAGCAGGAACAGGAAGAAAGGCGACGCACGGGAAAGCAGGAACAGGAAGAAAGGCGACGCTCTGGAAAGCAGGAACGAGAAGAAAGGTGACGCAAGGGTAGAGAGGCGATGCAAGGGTAGGCAGGAATGGGAAGAAAGGCGACGCGTGGAAAGAATGGCGACGCTAGAGAAAGCAGAAACGGGAAGTAAGGCGTCGGAAGGGAAAGCAGGAACGAGAAGAAAGGCGGCGCACGGAAAGAAAGTCGAAGCAAGGGAATGTAGGAACGGAAAGAAAGATGACGCAAGGGATCGCAGGAACGAGAAGAAAGGCGACGCAAGGAATGAAAGGCGAGGCAAGGGAAAGTAGGAAAGGGAAGAAAGGAGACACAAGGGAAGAAAGGCGGCGCAAGGGAAAGCAGGAACGGGAAGAAAGGAGATGCATGGGAAGAAAGCTGACGCAAGGGAAAGCAGGAACGGGAGGAAAGGCGACGCAAGGGAAAGCAGGAACGAGAAGAAAGGTGACGCAAGGGAAAGCAGGAATGGTAAGAAAGGCGACGCAAGGGAAGAAAGGCGATGCAAGGGAAGAAAGGCGATGCAAGGGAAGCAAGGCGACGGAAGGGAAATCAGGAAGGGGAGGAAAGGCGACGCAAGGGAAGAAAGGCGATGCAAGGGAAAGCAGAAATGGGAAATATGGCTCCGGAAGGGAAAGCAGGAACGAGAAGAAAGGCAAAGCAAGGGTAAGCAGGAATGGTAAGAAAGGCGACGCAAGGGAAGAAAGGCGATGCAAGGGAAGAAAGGCGATGCAAGGGAAGCAAGGCGACGCAAGGGAAATCAGGAACGGGAAGAAAGGCGACGCAAGGGAAGAAAGGCAACGCAAGAGAAGAAAGGCGATGCAAGGGAACGCACGAACGGGAAGAAAGGCGACGGAAGGGAAGAAAGGCGATGCAAGGGAAAGGGGGAACGGGAAGACAGGCTACGCAAGAGAAAGCAGGAACTGGAAGAAATGCGATGCAAGGGAAGAAAGGCGACGCAAGGGAAGAAAGGCCACGCACGGGAAAGCAGGAAGGGGAAAAAAGGCGATGCAAGGGAAGAAAGGCGACGCAGGGGAAGAAAGGTGACGCAAGGGAAAGCAGGAACGGGAAGAAAGGCGTGGCAAGGGAAAGCAGGAACGGGAAGAAAGGCAACGCAAGGGAATAAAGTCGACGCAAGGGAAGGCAGGAACTGCAAGAAAGGCGACGCATGGAAAGAAAGGCGATGCAAGAGAAAGTAGGAAAGGGAAGAAAGGCGACACAAGGGAAGAAAAGCGGCGCAAGGGAAAGCAGGAACGGGAAGAAAGGAGATGCATGGGAAGAAAGCTGACGCAAGGGAAAGCAGGAACGGGAGGAAAGGCGACGCAAGGGAAAGCAGGAGCGAGAAGAAAGGTGACGCAAGGGAAAGCAGGAATGGTAAGAAAGGCGACGCAAGGGAAAGCAGGAATGGTAAGAAAGGCGATGCAAGGGAAGAAAGGCGACGCAAGGGAAGAAACGCAACGCAAGGTAAAGCAGGAATGGTAAGAAAGGCGACGGAAGGGTAGAAAGGCGATGCAAGGGAAAGTAGGAAAGGGAAGAAAGGAGATGAATAGGAAGAAAGCTGACGCAAGGGAAAGCAGGAACGGGAGGAAAGGTGACGCAAGGGAAAGCAGAAACGGTAAGAAAGGCTACGCAGGGATAGAAAGGCAACGCAAGGGAAGAAAGGCGTCGCACGGAAAGCAGGAAAGGGAAGAAAGGCAACGCAAGGGAAAGCAGGAACGAGAAGAAAGGCGACACGCGGAAAGAAAGTCGACGCAAGGCAAAGTAGGAACGGGAAGAAAGGCGACGCAAGGGAAGATAGGCGACGCAAGCGAAATCAGGAATGGTAAGAAAGGCGACGGAAGGGTAAGAAATGCGACACAAGGGAAAGCAGGAATGGTAAGAAAGGAGACGCTAGGGAAGAAAGGCGATGCAAGGGAAGAAAGGCGACGCAAGGGAGGCCAGGCGACGCAAGGGAAAGCAGGAACAGGAAGAAAGGCGACGCACGGGAAAGCAGGAACGGTAAGAAAGGCGAAGCAAGGGAAGAAAGGCGACGCAGTGGTAGAAAGGCGACGCGAGGGAATACAGGAATGGTAAGAAAGGCGATGCAAGGGTATGAAATGCGACGCAAGGGAAAGCAGGAATGGGAAGCATGGCGACGCAAGGGAAGAAAGGCGACGCAAGGGAAGAATGGCGACGCAAGGGAAGCAAGGCGACGCAAGGGAAGCAAGGCGACGCAAGGGTAATCAGGAAGGGGAAGAAAGGCGACTCAAGGGAAGAAAGGCAATGCAAGGGAAAGCAGAAATGGGAAATAAGGCTTCGGAAGGGAAAGCAGGAACGAGAAGAAAGGCGAAGCAAGGGTAAGCAGGAATGGTAAGAAAGGCGACGCAAGGGTAGAGAGGCGATGCAAGGGTAGGCAGGAATGGGAAGAAAGGCGACGCGTGGAAAGAATGGCGACGCTAGAGAAAGCAGAAACGGGAAGTAAGGCGTCGGAAGGGAAAGAAGGAACGAGTAGAAAGGCGAAGCAAGGGTAAGCAGGAACGTGAACAAAGGCGGCGCACGGAAAGAAAGTCGAAGCAAGGGAAAGCAGGAACGGGAGGAAAGGCGACGCAAGGGATTGCAGGAACGAGAAGAAAGGTGACGCTAGGCATGAAAGGCGATGCAAGGGAAAGTAGGAAAGGGAAGAAAGGAGACACAAGGGAAGAAAGACGGTGCAAGGGAAAGCAGGAACGGGAAGAAAGGAGATGCATGGGAAGAAAGCTGACGCAAGGGAAAGCAGAAACAGGAGGAAAGGCGACGCAAGGGAAAGCAGGAACGAGAAGAAAGGTGACGCAATGGAAAGCAGGAGCGGTAACAAAGGCGACGCAAGGGAAGTAGGGCGACGCAAGGGAAAGCAGGAAAGGGAAGAAAGGCGAAGCAAGGGAAGAAAGGCGACGCAAGGGAAGAAAGGCGACGCAATGGAATCAAGGCGACGCAAGGGAAAGCAAGAACAGGAAGAAAGGCGACGCACGGGAAAGCAGGAACGAGAAGAAAGGCGACGCAAGGTAAAGCAGGAACGGAAAGAAAAGCGACGCAAGGGAAGAAAGGCGACGCAGGGGAAGAAAGGCGACGCGAGGGAAAGCAAGAATGGTAAGAAAGGCGACGCGAGGGAAAGCAGGAATGGTAAGAAAGGCGACGCAAGGGAAAGCAGGAAAGGGAAGAAAGGCAACGGAAGGGAAAGCAGAAACGAGAAGAAAGGCGACGCGCGGAAAGAAAGTCGACGCAAGGCAAAGTAGGAACGGGAAGAAAGGTGATGCAAGGGAAGATAGGCGACGCAAGCGAAATCAGGAATGGTAAGAAAGGCGACGGAAGGGTAGAAAGGCAACGCAAGGGAAAGCAGGAATGGTAAGAAAGGCGACGCAAGGGAAGAAAGGCGATGCAAGGGAAGAAAGGCGACGCAAGGGAGGCCAGGCGACGCAAGGGAAAGCAGGAACAGGAAGAAAGGCGACGCACGGGAAAGCAGGATCGAGAAGAATGGCGGTGCAAGGGAATGCAGGAACGGTAAGAAAGGCGACGCAAGGGAAGAAAGGCGACGCAGGGGAAGAAAGGCGATGCGAGGCAAAGCAGGAACAGGAAGAAAGGCGACGCACGGGAAAGCAGGAACAGGAAGAAAGGCGACGCTCTGGAAAGCAGGAACGAGAAGAAAGGCGACGCTCTGAAAAGCAGGAACGAGAAGAAAGGCGACGCA
Organism: Lophura swinhoii; assembly: GCA_030408155.1. Classification (NCBI taxonomy): domain Eukaryota; kingdom Metazoa; phylum Chordata; class Aves; order Galliformes; family Phasianidae; genus Lophura; species Lophura swinhoii. Next base: position 9,502,630 of record JASCYN010000150.1, on the reverse strand, counting down.
AGGGAATGCAGGAACGGTAAGAAAGGCGACGCAAGGGAATGAAATGCGACGCAAGGGAAAGCAGGAATGGGAAGAAAGGCTACGCAAGGGACGAAAGGCGATGGAAGGGAAGAAAGGCGATGCAAGGGAATGCTGGAATGGGAAGAAAGGCGACGCAAGGGAAGAAAGGCGACGCAAGGGAAAGCAGAAATGGTAAGAAAGGCGGCGCAAGGGAAGAAAGGCAACGCAAGAGAAGAAAGGCGACGGAAGGGAACGCACGAACGGGAAGAAAGGCGACGGAAGGGAAGAAAGGCGATGCAAGGGAAAGGAGGAACGGGAAGAAATGCGATGCAAGGGAAGAAAGGCGACGCAAGGGAAGAATGGCGACACACGGGAAAGCAGGAACAGGAAGAAAGGCGTGGCAAGGGAAAGCAGGGCGACGCAAGAGAATGCAGAAACGGGAAGTAAGGCGTCGGAAGGGAAAGCAGGAACGAGAAGAAAGGCGATGCAAGGGAAAGGAGGAATGGTAAGAAAGGCGACGCAAGGAATGAAAGGCGACGCACGGGAAAGCAGGAACGAGAAGAAATGCGACGCAAGGGAATGCAGGAACGGTAAGAAAGGCAATGCAAGGGAAGAAAGGCGACGCAGGGGAAGAAAGGCGACGCGAGAGAAAGCAGGAATGGTAAGAAAGGCGATGCAAGGGTATGAAATGCGACGCAAGGGAAAGCAGGAATGGGAAGCAAGGCGACGCAAGGGAAGAAAGGCGATGCAAGGGAAGAAAGGCGACGCAAGGGAAGAAAGGCGATGCAAGGGAAGCAAGGCGACGCAAGGGTAATCAGGAAGGGGAAGAAAGGCGACTCAAGGGAAGAAAGGCAATGCTAGGGAAAGCAGAAATGGGAAATAAGGCTTCGGAAGGGAAAGCAGGAACGAGAAGAAAGGCGAAGCAAGGGTAAGCAGGAATGGTAAGAAAGGCGACGCAAGGGTAGAGAGGCGGTGCAAGGGTAGGCAGGAATGGGAAGAAAGGCGACGCATGGAAAGAATGGCGACGCTAGAGAAAGCAGAAACGGGAAGTAAGGCGTCGGAAGGGAAAGCAGGAACGAGTAGAAAGGCGAAGCAAGGGTAAGCAGGAACGTGAACAAAGGCGGCGCACGGAAAGAAAGTCGAAGCAAGGGAAAGTAGGAACGGAAAGAAAGGCGATGCAAGGGAAGATAGGCGTCGCAAGCGAAATCATGAATGGTAAGAAAGGCGACGGAAGGGTAGAAAGGCGACGCCAGGGAAAGCAGGAATGGTAAGAAAGGCGACGCAAAGGAAGAAAGGCGATGCAGGGGAAGAAAGGCGACACAAGGGAGGCCAGGCGACACAAGGGAAAGCAGGAACAGGAAGAAAGGCGACGCACGGGAAAGCAGGAACGAGATGAAAGGCGATGCAAGGGAATGCAGGAACGGTAAGAAAGGCGACGCAAGGGAAGAAAGGCGACGCAGGGGAAGAAAGGCGATGCGAGGGAAAGCAGGAACAGGAAGAAAGGCGACGCACGGGAAAGCAGGAACAGGAAGAAAGGCGACGCTCTGGAAAGCAGGAACGAGAAGAAAGGTGACGCAAGGGAAAGCAGGAACGGTAAGAAAGGCGACGCAAGGGAAGAAAGGCGACGCAGGGGAAGAAAGGCGACGCGAGGGAAAGCAGGAATGGTAAGAAAGGCGATGCAAGGGAATGAAATGCGACGCAAGGGAAAGCAGGAATGGGAAGAAAGGCGACGCAAGGGACGAAAGGCGATGCAAGGGAAAGCAGAAATGGTAAGAAAGGCGGCGCAAGGGAAGAAAGGCAACGCAAGAGAAGAAAGGCGACGGAAGGGAATGGCACGAACGGGAAGAAAGGCGACGGAAGGGAAGAAAGGCGATGCAAGGGAAAGGAGGAATGGGAAGAAATGCGATGCAAGGGAAGAAAGGCGACGCAAGGGAAGAATGGCGACACACGGGAAAGCAGGAACGAGAAGAAAGGCGACGCAAGGGTAGAAAGGCGACGCAAGGGAAGATACGCAATGCAAGGTAAAGCAGGAATGGTAAGTAAGGCGACGGAAGGGTAGAAAGGCGACGCACGGAAAGCAGGAATGGGAAGAAAGGCGACGCAAGGGACGAAAGGCGATGCAAGGGAAGAAAGTCGATGCAAGGGAATGCTGGAATGGTAAGAAAGGCGACGCAAGGGAAGAAAGGCGACGCAAAGGAATGCAGAAATGGTAAGAAAGGCGGCGCAAGGGAAGAAAGGCAACGCAAGAGAAGAAAGGCGATGCAAGGGAAAGTAGGAAAGGGAAGAAAGGAGATGAATGGGAAGAAAGCTGACGCAAGGGAAAGCAGGAACGAGAAGAAAGGCGACGCGCGGAAAGAAAGTCGACGCAAGGGAAAGTAGGAATGGGAAGAAAGGCGACGCAAGGGAAGATAGGCGACGCAAGGGAAAGCAGGAATGGTAAGAAAGGCGACGGAAGGGTAAGAAATGCGACACAAGGGAAAGCAGGAATGGTAAGAAAGGCGACGCAAGGGAAGAAAGGCGATGCAAGTGAAGAAAGGCGACGCAAGGGAGGCCAGGCGACGCAAGGGAAAGCAGGAACAGGAAGAAAGGCAAAGCAAGGGAAGAAAGTCGAAGCAAGGGAAGGCAGGATCTGCAAGAAAGGTGACGCATGGAAAGAAAGGCGATGCAAGGGAAAGTAGGAAAGGGAAGAATGGAGATGCACGGGAAGAAAGCTGACGCAAGGGAAAGCTGGAACGGTAAGAAAAGCGATGCAAGGGATCGCAGGAACGAGAAGAAAGGCGACGCAAGGAATGAAAGGAGATGCAAGGGGAAGTAGGAAAGGGAAGAAAGGAGACGCAAGGGAAGAAAGGCGACGCAAGGGAAAGCAGAAACGGGAAGAATGGAGATGCATGGGAAGAAAGCTGACGCAAGGGAAAGCAGGAACGGGAGGAAAGGCGACGCAAGGGAAAGCAGGAACGAGAAGAAAGGTGACGCAAGGGAATGCAGGAACAGTAAGAAAGGCGATGCAAGGGAAGAAAGGCGACGCAAGGGAACAAAGGCGATGCAAGGTAAGCAAGGCGACGCAAGGGAAATCAGGAAGGGGAAGAAAGGCAACGCAAGGGAAGAAAGGCGATGCAAGGGAAAGCAGAAATGGGAAATAAGGCTTCGGAAGGGAAAGCAGGAACGAGAAGAAAGGCGAAGCAAGGGTAAGCAGGAATGGTAAGAAAGGCGACGCAAGGGTAGAGAGGCGATGCAAGGGAATGCTGGAATGGGAAGAAAGGCGACGCAAGGGAAAGCAGGAACGGGAAGAAAGGAGATGCATGGGAAGAAAGCTGACGCTAGGGAAAGCAGGAACGGGAGGAAAGGCGACGCATGGGAAAGCAGGAACGAGAAGAAAGGTGACGCAAGGGAAAGCAGGAACGGTAAGAAAGGCGACGCAAGGGAAGGAAGGCGACGCAAGGGAAGAAAGGCGACACAAGGGAAAGCAGGAATGGTAAGAAAGGCGACGCAAGGGAAGAAGGGCGACGCAGGGGAAGAAAGGCGATGCAAGGGAAGAAAGGCGACACACGGGAAAGCAGGATCGAGAAGGAAGGCGTGGCAAGGGAAAGCAGGGCGACGCAAAAGAAAGCAGAAACGGGAAGTAAGGCGTCGGAAGGGAAAGCAGGAACGAGAAGAAAGGCGAAGCAAGGGTAAGCAGGAACGGGAAGAAAGGCGATGCAAGGGAAAGGAGGAACGGTAAGAAAGGCGTTGCAAGGGAAGAAAGGCTACGCAAGCGAAGAAAGGCGACGCAAGGGAAAGCAGGAACTGGAAGAAAGGCGACGCAAGGGAAGGAAGTTGAAGCAAGGGAAAGTAGGAACGGGAAGAAAGGCGACGCAAGGGATGGCAGGAAGGAGAAGAAAGGCGACGCAAGGAAAGAAAGGCGACGCAAGGGAAGAAAGGCGACGCAAGGGAAGAAAGGCGACGCAAGGGAAAGCAGGAACGGGAAGAAAGGCGTGGCAAGGGAAAGCAGGAACGGTAAGAAAGGCAACGCAAGGGAAGAAAGTCGAAGCAAGGGAAGGCAGGATCTGCAAGAAAGGTGACGCATGGAATAAAAGGCGATGCAAGGGAAAGTAGGAAAGGGAAGAAAGGAGATGCACGGGAAGAAAGCTGACGCAAGGGAAAGCTGGAACGGGAGGAAAGGTGACGCAAGGGAAAGCAGGAACAGGAAGAAAGGCGACGCAAGGGATCGCAGGAACGAGAAGAAAGGCGACGCAAGGAATGAAAGGCGATGCAAGGGAAGAAAGGCGATGCAAGGGAAGAAAGACGATGCAAGGGAGGAAAGGCGACGCAAGGAAGGCCAGGCGACGCAAGGGAAAGCAGGAACAGGAAGAAAGGCGACGCAAGGGAAGAAATGCGACGCAGGGGAAGAAAGGCGACGCGAGGGAAAGCGGGAATGGTAAGAAAGGCGATGCAAGGGTATAAAATGCGACGCAAGGGAAAGCAGGAATGGGAAGAAAGACGACGCAAGGAAAGAAAGGCGATGCAAGGGAAGAAAGGCGACGCAAGGGAAGAAAGGCGATGCATGGGAAGAAAGGCGATGCAAGGGAAGCAAGGCGACGCGAGGGAATTCAGGAACGAGAAGAAAGACGACGTAAGGGAAGAAAGACAACGCAAGAGAAGAAAGGCGACGCAAGGGAACGCATGAACGGGAAGAAAGGCGACGCAAGGGATGGCAGGAAGGAGAAGAAAGGCGACGCAAGGAAAGAAAGGCGACGCAAGGGAAGAAAGGCGACGCACGGGAATGCTGGAAGGGGAAAAGAGGCGATGCAAGGGAAGAAAGGCGACGCAGGGGAAGAAAGGCGACGCAAGGGAAAGCAGGAACGGGAAGAAAGGCGTGGCAAGGGAAAGCAGGAACGGGAAGAAAGGCAACGCAAGGGAAGAAAGTCGAAGCAAGGAAAGGCAGGATCTGCAAGAAAGGTGACGCATGGAAAGAAAGGCGATGCAAGGGAAAGTAGGAAAGGGAAGAAAGGAGATGCACGGGAAGAAAGCTGACGCAAGGGAAAGCTGGAACGGGAGGAAAGGTGACGCAAGGGAAAGCAGGAACGGTAAGAAAGGCGATGCAAGGGAAGAAAGGCGACGCAAGGGAACAAAGGCGATGCAAGGGAAAGCAGGAACGAGAAGAAAGGCGACGCAAGGAATGAAAGGCGATGCAAGGGAAGAATGACGATGCAAGGGAAGAAAGGCGACGCAAGGAAGGCCAGGCGACGCAAGGGAAAGCAGGAACAGGAAGAAAGGCGACGCAAGGGAAGAAATGCGACGCAGGGGAAGAAAGGCGACGCGAGGGAAAGCGGGAATGGTAAGAAAGGCGATGCAAGGGTATAAAATGCGACGCAAGGGAAAGCAGGAATGGGAAGAAAGGCGACGCAAGGAAAGAAAGGCGATGCAAGGGAAGAAAGGCGATGCAAGGGAAGCAAGGCGACGCAAGGGAAATCAGGAACGGGAAGAAAGACGACGCAAGGGAAGAAAGGCGATGCAAGGGAAAGCATGAATGGGAAATAAGGCTTCGGAAGGGAAAGCAGGAACGAGAAGAAAGGCGAAGCAAGGGTAAGCAGGAATGGTAAGAAAGGCGACGCAAGGGTAGAGAGGCGATGCAAGGGAATGCTGGAATGGGAAGAAAGGCGACGCAAGGGAAAGCAGGAACGGGAAAAAAGGAGATGCAAGGGAAGAAAGCTGACGCTAGGGAAAGCAGGAACGGGAGGAAAGGCGACGCATGGGAAAGCAGGAATGAGAAGAAAGGTGACGCAAGGGAAAGCAGGAACGGTAAGAAAGGCGACGCAAGGGAAGGAAGGCGACGCAAGGGAAGAAAGGCGACACAAGGGAAAGCAGGAATGGTAAGAAAGGCGACGCAAGGGAAGAAGGGCGACGCAGGGGAAGAAAGGCGATGCAAGGGAAGAAAGGCGACACACGGGAAAGCAGGAACGGGAAGAAAGGCGTGGCAAGGGAAAGCAGGGCGACGCAAGAGAAAGCAGAAACGGGAAGTAAGGCGTCGGAAGGGAAAGCAGGAACGAGAAGAAAGGCGAAGCAAGGGTAAGCAGGAACGGGAAGAAAGGCGATACAAGGGAAAGGAGGAACGGTAAGAAAGGCGTTGCAAGGGAAGAAAGGCCACGCAAGCGAAGAAAGGCGACGCAAGGGAAAGCAGGAACTGGAAGAAAGGCGACGCAAGGGAAGGAAGTTGAAGCAAGGGAATGTAGGAACGGGAAGAAAGGCGACGCAAGGGATGGCAGGAAGGAGAAGAAAGGCGACGCAAGGAAAGAAAGGCGACGCAAGGGAAGAAAGGCGACGCAAGGGAATGCTGGAAGGGGAAAAAAGGCGATGCAAGGGAAGAAAGGCGACGCAGGAGAAGAAAGGCGACGCAAGGGAAAGCAGGAACGGGAAGAAAGGCGACGCAAGGGAAGAAGGGCGACGCAGGGGAAGAAAGGCGATGCAAGGGAAGAAAGGCGACACACGGGAAAGCAGGAACGGGAAGAAAGGCGTGGCAAGGGAAAGCATGGCGACGCAAGGGAAAGCAGAAACGGGAAGTAAGGCGTCGGAAGGGAAAGCAGGAACGAGAAGAATGGCGAAGCAAGGGTAAGCAGGAACGGGAAGAAAGGCGATGCAAGGGAAAGGAGGAACGGTAAGAAAGGCGTTGCAAGGGAAGAAAGGCCACGCAAGCGAAGAAAGGCGACGCAAGGGAAAGCAGGAACTGGAAGAAAGGCGACGCAAGGGAAGGAAGTTGAAGCAAGGGAATGTAGGAACGGGAAGAAAGGCGACGCAAGGGATGGCAGGAAGGAGAAGAAAGGCGACGCAAGGAAAGAAAGGCGACGCAAGGGAAGAAAGGCGACGCACGGGAATGCTGGAAGGGGAAAAAAGGCGATGCAAGGGAAGAAAGGCGACGCAGGGGAAGAAAGGCGACGCAAGGGAAAGCAGGAACGGGAAGAAAGGCGTGGCAAGGGAAAGCTGGAACGGGAAGAAAGGCAACGCAAGGGAAGAAAGTCGAAGCAAGGGAAGGCAGGATCTGCAAGAAAGGTGACGCATGGAATAAAAGGCGATGCAAGGGAAAGTAGGAAAGGGAAGAAAGGAGATGCATGGGAAGAAAGCTGACGCTAGGGAAAGCAGGAACGGGAGGAAAGGCGACGCATGGGAAAGCAGGAACGAGAAGAAAGGTGACGCAAGGGAAAGCAGGAACGGTAAGAAAGGCGACGCAAGGGAAGGAAGGCGACGCAAGGGTAATCAGGAAGGGGAAGAAAGGCGACTCAAGCTAAGAAAGGCAATGCAAGGGAAAGCAGAAATGGGAAATAAGGCTTCGGAAGGGAAAGCAGGAACGAGAAGAAAGGCGAAGCAAGGGTAAGCAGGAATGGTAAGAAAGGCGACGCAAGGGTAGAGAGGCGATGCAAGGGTAGGCAGGAATGGGAAGAAAGGCGACGCGTGGAAAGAATGGCGACGCTAGAGAAAGCAGAAACGGGAAGTAAGGCGTCGGAAGGGAAAGAAGGAACGAGTAGAAAGGCGAAGCAAGGGTAAGCAGGAACGTGAACAAAGGCGGCGCACGGAAAGAAAGTCGAAGCAAGGGAAAGCAGGAACGGGAGGAAAGGCGACGCAAGGGATTGCAGGAACGAGAAGAAAGGTGACGCTAGGCATGAAAGGCGATGCAAGGGAAAGTAGGAAAGGGAAGAAAGGAGACACAAGGGAAGAAAGACGGTGCAAGGGAAAGCAGGAACGGGAAGAAAGGAGATGCATGGGAAGAAAGCTGACGCAAGGGAAAGCAGAAACAGGAGGAAAGGCGACGCAAGGGAAAGCAGGAACGAGAAGAAAGGTGACGCAATGGAAAGCAGGAGCGGTAACAAAGGCGACGCAAGGGAAGTAGGGCGACGCAAGGGAAAGCAGGAAAGGGAAGAAAGGCGAAGCAAGGGAAGAAAGGCGACGCAAGGGAAGAAAGGCGACGCAATGGAATCAAGGCGACGCAAGGGAAAGCAAGAACAGGAAGAAAGGCGACGCACGGGAAAGCAGGAACGAGAAGAAAGGCGACGCAAGGTAAAGCAGGAACGGAAAGAAAAGCGACGCAAGGGAAGAAAGGCGACGCAGGGGAAGAAAGGCGACGCGAGGGAAAGCAAGAATGGTAAGAAAGGCGACGCGAGGGAAAGCAGGAATGGTAAGAAAGGCGACGCAAGGGAAAGCAGGAAAGGGAAGAAAGGCAACGGAAGGGAAAGCAGAAACGAGAAGAAAGGCGACGCGCGGAAAGAAAGTCGACGCAAGGCAAAGTAGGAACGGGAAGAAAGGTGATGCAAGGGAAGATAGGCGACGCAAGCGAAATCAGGAATGGTAAGAAAGGCGACGGAAGGGTAGAAAGGCAACGCAAGGGAAAGCAGGAATGGTAAGAAAGGAGACGCAAGGGAAGAAAGGCGATGCAAGGGAAGAAAGGCGACGCAAGGGAGGCCAGGCGACGCAAGGGAAAGCAGGAACAGGAAGAAAGGCGACGCACGGGAAAGCAGGATCGAGAAGAATGGCGGTGCAAGGGAATGCAGGAACGGTAAGAAAGGCGACGCAAGGGAAGAAAGGCGACGCAGGGGAAGAAAGGCGATGCGAGGCAAAGCAGGAACAGGAAGAAAGGCGACGCACGGGAAAGCAGGAACAGGAAGAAAGGCGACGCTCTGGAAAGCAGGAACGAGAAGAAAGGCGACGCTCTGAAAAGCAGGAACGAGAAGAAAGGCGACGCAAGGGAATGCAGGAACGGTAAGAAAGGCGACGCAAGGGAATGAAATGCGACGCAAGGGAAAGCAGGAATGGGAAGAAAGGCTACGCAAGGGACGAAAGGCGATGGAAGGGAAGAAAGGCGATGCAAGGGAATGCTGGAATGGGAAGAAAGGCGACGCAAGGGAAGAAAGGCGACGCAAGGGAAAGCAGAAATGGTAAGAAAGGCGGCGCAAGGGAAGAAAGGCAACGCAAGAGAAGAAAGGCGACGGAAGGGAACGCACGAACGGGAAGAAAGGCGACGGAAGGGAAGAAAGGCGATGCAAGGGAAAGGAGGAACGGGAAGAAATGCGATGCAAGGGAAGAAAGGCGACGCAAGGGAAGAATGGCGACACACGGGAAAGCAGGAACAGGAAGAAAGGCGTGGCAAGGGAAAGCAGGGCGACGCAAGAGAATGCAGAAACGGGAAGTAAGGCGTCGGAAGGGAAAGCAGGAACGAGAAGAAAGGCGATGCAAGGGAAAGGAGGAATGGTAAGAAAGGCGACGCAAGGAATGAAAGGCGACGCACGGGAAAGCAGGAACGAGAAGAAAGGCGACGCAAGGGAATGCAGGAACGGTAAGAAAGGCAATGCAAGGGAAGAAAGGCGACGCAGGGGAAGAAAGGCGACGCGAGAGAAAGCAGGAATGGTAAGAAAGGCGATGCAAGGGTATGAAATGCGACGCAAGGGAAAGCAGGAATGGGAAGCAAGGCGACGCAAGGGAAGAAAGGCGATGCAAGGGAAGAAAGGCGACGCAAGGGAAGAAAGGCGATGCAAGGGAAGCAAGGCGACGCAAGGGTAATCAGGAAGGGGAAGAAAGGCGACTCAAGGGAAGAAAGGCAATGCTAGGGAAAGCAGAAATGGGAAATAAGGCTTCGGAAGGGAAAGCAGGAACGAGAAGAAAGGCGAAGCAAGGGTAAGCAGGAATGGTAAGAAAGGCGACGCAAGGGTAGAGAGGCGGTGCAAGGGTAGGCAGGAATGGGAAGAAAGGCGACGCATGGAAAGAATGGCGACGCTAGAGAAAGCAGAAACGGGAAGTAAGGCGTCGGAAGGGAAAGCAGGAACGAGTAGAAAGGCGAAGCAAGGGTAAGCAGGAACGTGAACAAAGGCGGCGCACGGAAAGAAAGTCGAAGCAAGGGAAAGTAGGAACGGAAAGAAAGGCGATGCAAGGGAAGATAGGCGTCGCAAGCGAAATCATGAATGGTAAGAAAGGCGACGGAAGGGTAGAAAGGCGACGCCAGGGAAAGCAGGAATGGTAAGAAAGGCGACGCAAAGGAAGAAAGGCGATGCAGGGGAAGAAAGGCGACACAAGGGAGGCCAGGCGACACAAGGGAAAGCAGGAACAGGAAGAAAGGCGACGCACGGGAAAGCAGGAACGAGAAGAAAGGCGATGCAAGGGAATGCAGGAACGGTAAGAAAGGCGACGCAAGGGAAGAAAGGCGACGCAGGGGAAGAAAGGCGATGCGAGGGAAAGCAGGAACAGGAAGAAAGGCGACGCACGGGAAAGCAGGAACAGGAAGAAAGGCGACGCTCTGGAAAGCAGGAACGAGAAGAAAGGTGACGCAAGGGAAAGCAGGAACGGTAAGAAAGGCGACGCAAGGGAAGAAAGGCGACGCAGGGGAAGAAAGGCGACGCGAGGGAAAGCAGGAATGGTAAGAAAGGCGATGCAAGGGAATGAAATGCGACGCAAGGGAAAGCAGGAATGGGAAGAAAGGCGACGCAAGGGACGAAAGGCGATGCAAGGGAAAGCAGAAATGGTAAGAAAGGCGGCGCAAGGGAAGAAAGGCAACGCAAGAGAAGAAAGGCGACGGAAGGGAATGGCACGAACGGGAAGAAAGGCGACGGAAGGGAAGAAAGGCGATGCAAGGGAAAGGAGGAATGGGAAGAAATGCGATGCAAGGGAAGAAAGGCGACGCAAGGGAAGAATGGCGACACACGGGAAAGCAGGAACGAGAAGAAAGGCGACGCAAGGGTAGAAAGGCGACGCAAGGGAAGATACGCAATGCAAGGTAAAGCAGGAATGGTAAGTAAGGCGACGGAAGGGTAGAAAGGCGACGCACGGAAAGCAGGAATGGGAAGAAAGGCGACGCAAGGGACGAAAGGCGATGCAAGGGAAGAAAGTCGATGCAAGGGAATGCTGGAATGGTAAGAAAGGCGACGCAAGGGAAGAAAGGCGACGCAAAGGAATGCAGAAATGGTAAGAAAGGCGGCGCAAGGGAAGAAAGGCAACGCAAGAGAAGAAAGGCGATGCAAGGGAAAGTAGGAAAGGGAAGAAAGGAGATGAATGGGAAGAAAGCTGACGCAAGGGAAAGCAGGAACGAGAAGAAAGGCGACGCGCGGAAAGAAAGTCGACGCAAGGGAAAGTAGGAATGGGAAGAAAGGCGACGCAAGGGAAGATAGGCGACGCAAGGGAAAGCAGGAATGGTAAGAAAGGCGACGGAAGGGTAAGAAATGCGACACAAGGGAAAGCAGGAATGGTAAGAAAGGCGACGCAAGGGAAGAAAGGCGATGCAAGGGAAGAAAGGCGACGCAAGGGAGGCCAGGCGACGCAAGGGAAAGCAGGAACAGGAAGAAAGGCAAAGCAAGGGAAGAAAGTCGAAGCAAGGGAAGGCAGGATCTGCAAGAAAGGTGACGCATGGAAAGAAAGGCGATGCAAGGGAAAGTAGGAAAGGGAAGAATGGAGATGCACGGGAAGAAAGCTGACGCAAGGGAAAGCTGGAACGGTAAGAAAAGCGATGCAAGGGATCGCAGGAACGAGAAGAAAGGCGACGCAAGGAATGAAAGGAGATGCAAGGGGAAGTAGGAAAGGGAAGAAAGGAGACGCAAGGGAAGAAAGGCGACGCAAGGGAAAGCAGAAACGGGAAGAATGGAGATGCATGGGAAGAAAGCTGACGCAAGGGAAAGCAGGAACGGGAGGAAAGGCGACGCAAGGGAAAGCAGGAACGAGAAGAAAGGTGACGCAAGGGAATGCAGGAACAGTAAGAAAGGCGATGCAAGGGAAGAAAGGCGACGCAAGGGAACAAAGGCGATGCAAGGTAAGCAAGGCGACGCAAGGGAAATCAGGAAGGGGAAGAAAGGCAACGCAAGGGAAGAAAGGCGATGCAAGGGAAAGCAGAAATGGGAAATAAGGCTTCGGAAGGGAAAGCAGGAACGAGAAGAAAGGCGAAGCAAGGGTAAGCAGGAATGGTAAGAAAGGCGACGCAAGGGTAGAGAGGCGATGCAAGGGAATGCTGGAATGGGAAGAAAGGCGACGCAAGGGAAAGCAGGAACGGGAAGAAAGGAGATGCATGGGAAGAAAGCTGACGCTAGGGAAAGCAGGAACGGGAGGAAAGGCGACGCATGGGAAAGCAGGAACGAGAAGAAAGGTGACGCAAGGGAAAGCAGGAACGGTAAGAAAGGCGACGCAAGGGAAGGAAGGCGACGCAAGGGAAGAAAGGCGACACAAGGGAAAGCAGGAATGGTAAGAAAGGCGACGCAAGGGAAGAAGGGCGACGCAGGGGAAGAAAGGCGATGCAAGGGAAGAAAGGCGACACACGGGAAAGCAGGATCGAGAAGGAAGGCGTGGCAAGGGAAAGCAGGGCGACGCAAAAGAAAGCAGAAACGGGAAGTAAGGCGTCGGAAGGGAAAGCAGGAACGAGAAGAAAGGCGAAGCAAGGGTAAGCAGGAACGGGAAGAAAGGCGATGCAAGGGAAAGGAGGAACGGTAAGAAAGGCGTTGCAAGGGAAGAAAGGCTACGCAAGCGAAGAAAGGCGACGCAAGGGAAAGCAGGAACTGGAAGAAAGGCGACGCAAGGGAAGGAAGTTGAAGCAAGGGAAAGTAGGAACGGGAAGAAAGGCGACGCAAGGGATGGCAGGAAGGAGAAGAAAGGCGACGCAAGGAAAGAAAGGCGACGCAAGGGAAGAAAGGCGACGCAAGGGAAGAAAGGCGACGCAAGGGAAAGCAGGAACGGGAAGAAAGGCGTGGCAAGGGAAAGCAGGAACGGGAAGAAAGGCAACGCAAGGGAAGAAAGTCGAAGCAAGGGAAGGCAGGATCTGCAAGAAAGGTGACGCATGGAATAAAAGGCGATGCAAGGGAAAGTAGGAAAGGGAAGAAAGGAGATGCACGGGAAGAAAGCTGACGCAAGGGAAAGCTGGAACGGGAGGAAAGGTGACGCAAGGGAAAGCAGGAACAGGAAGAAAGGCGACGCAAGGGATCGCAGGAACGAGAAGAAAGGCGACGCAAGGAATGAAAGGCGATGCAAGGGAAGAAAGGCGATGCAAGGGAAGAAAGACGATGCAAGGGAGGAAAGGCGACGCAAGGAAGGCCAGGCGACGCAAGGGAAAGCAGGAACAGGAAGAAAGGCGACGCAAGGGAAGAAATGCGACGCAGGGGAAGAAAGGCGACGCGAGGGAAAGCGGGAATGGTAAGAAAGGCGATGCAAGGGTATAAAATGCGACGCAAGGGAAAGCAGGAATGGGAAGAAAGGCGACGCAAGGAAAGAAAGGCGATGCAAGGGAAGAAAGGCGACGCAAGGGAAGAAAGGCGATGCATGGGAAGAAAGGCGATGCAAGGGAAGCAAGGCGACGCGAGGGAATTCAGGAACGAGAAGAAAGACGACGTAAGGGAAGAAAGACAACGCAAGAGAAGAAAGGCGACGCAAGGGAACGCATGAACGGGAAGAAAGGCGACGCAAGGGATGGCAGGAAGGAGAAGAAAGGCGACGCAAGGAAAGAAAGGCGACGCAAGGGAAGAAAGGCGACGCACGGGAATGCTGGAAGGGGAAAAGAGGCGATGCAAGGGAAGAAAGGCGACGCAGGGGAAGAAAGGCGACGCAAGGGAAAGCAGGAACGGGAAGAAAGGCGTGGCAAGGGAAAGCAGGAACGGGAAGAAAGGCAACGCAAGGGAAGAAAGTCGAAGCAAGGAAAGGCAGGATCTGCAAGAAAGGTGACGCATGGAAAGAAAGGCGATGCAAGGGAAAGTAGGAAAGGGAAGAAAGGAGATGCACGGGAAGAAAGCTGACACAAGGGAAAGCTGGAACGGGAGGAAAGGTGACGCAAGGGAAAGCAGGAACGGTAAGAAAGGCGATGCAAGGGAAGAAAGGCGACGCAAGGGAACAAAGGCGATGCAAGGGAAAGCAGGAACGAGAAGAAAGGCGACGCAAGGAATGAAAGGCGATGCAAGGGAAGAATGACGATGCAAGGGAAGAAAGGCGACGCAAGGAAGGCCAGGCGACGCAAGGGAAAGCAGGAACAGGAAGAAAGGCGACGCAAGGGAAGAAATGCGACGCAGGGGAAGAAAGGCGACGCGAGGGAAAGCGGGAATGGTAAGAAAGGCGATGCAAGGGTATAAAATGCGACGCAAGGGAAAGCAGGAATGGGAAGAAAGGCGACGCAAGGAAAGAAAGGCGATGCAAGGGAAGAAAGGCGATGCAAGGGAAGCAAGGCGACGCAAGGGAAGAAAGGCGATGCAAGGGAAGCAAGGCGACGCGAGGGAATTCAGGAACGAGAAGAAAGACGACGTAAGGGAAGAAAGACAACGCAAGAGAAGAAAGGCGACGCAAGGGAACGCATGAACGGGAAGAAAGGCGACGCAAGGGATGGCAGGAAGGAGAAGAAAGGCGACGCAAGGAAAGAAAGGCGACGCAAGGGAAGAAAGGCGACGCACGGGAATGCTGGAAGGGGAAAAGAGGCGATGCAAGGGAAGAAAGGCGACGCAGGGGAAGAAAGGCGACGCAAGGGAAAGCAGGAACGGGAAGAAAGGCGTGGCAAGGGAAAGCAGGAACGGGAAGAAAGGCAACGCAAGGGAAGAAAGTCGAAGCAAGGAAAGGCAGGATCTGCAAGAAAGGTGACGCATGGAAAGAAAGGCGATGCAAGGGAAAGTAGGAAAGGGAAGAAAGGAGATGCACGGGAAGAAAGCTGACACAAGGGAAAGCTGGAACGGGAGGAAAGGTGACGCAAGGGAAAGCAGGAACGGTAAGAAAGGCGATGCAAGGGAAGAAAGGCGACGCAAGGGAACAAAGGCGATGCAAGGGAAAGCAGGAACGAGAAGAAAGGCGACGCAAGGAATGAAAGGCGATGCAAGGGAAGAATGACGATGCAAGGGAAGAAAGGCGACGCAAGGAAGGCCAGGCGACGCAAGGGAAAGCAGGAACAGGAAGAAAGGCGACGCAAGGGAAGAAATGCGACGCAGGGGAAGAAAGGCGACGCGAGGGAAAGCGGGAATGGTAAGAAAGGCGATGCAAGGGTATAAAATGCGACGCAAGGGAAAGCAGGAATGGGAAGAAAGGCGACGCAAGGAAAGAAAGGCGATGCAAGGGAAGAAAGGCGATGCAAGGGAAGCAAGGCGACGCAAGGGAAATCAGGAACGGGAAGAAAGACGACGCAAGGGAAGAAAGGCGATGCAAGGGAAAGCAGAAATGGGAAATAAGGCTTCGGAAGGGAAAGCAGGAACGAGAAGAAAGGCGAAGCAAGGGTAAGCAGGAATGGTAAGAAAGGCGACGCAAGGGTAGAGAGGCGATGCAAGGGAATGCTGGAATGGGAAGAAAGGCGACGCAAGGGAAAGCAGGAACGGGAAAAAAGGAGATGCAAGGGAAGAAAGCTGACGCTAGGGAAAGCAGGAACGGGAGGAAAGGCGACGCATGGGAAAGCAGGAATGAGAAGAAAGGTGACGCAAGGGAAAGCAGGAACGGTAAGAAAGGCGACGCAAGGGAAGGAAGGCGACGCAAGGGAAGAAAGGCGACACAAGGGAAAGCAGGAATGGTAAGAAAGGCGACGCAAGGGAAGAAGGGCGACGCAGGGGAAGAAAGGCGATGCAAGGGAAGAAAGGCGACACACGGGAAAGCAGGAACGGGAAGAAAGGCGTGGCAAGGGAAAGCAGGGCGACGCAAGAGAAAGCAGAAACGGGAAGTAAGGCGTCGGAAGGGAAAGCAGGAACGAGAAGAAAGGCGAAGCAAGGGTAAGCAGGAACGGGAAGAAAGGCGATACAAGGGAAAGGAGGAACGGTAAGAAAGGCGTTGCAAGGGAAGAAAGGCCACGCAAGCGAAGAAAGGCGACGCAAGGGAAAGCAGGAACTGGAAGAAAGGCGACGCAAGGGAAGGAAGTTGAAGCAAGGGAATGTAGGAACGGGAAGAAAGGCGACGCAAGGGATGGCAGGAAGGAGAAGAAAGGCGACGCAAGGAAAGAAAGGCGACGCAAGGGAAGAAAGGCGACGCACGGGAATGCTGGAAGGGGAAAAAAGGCGATGCAAGGGAAGAAAGGCGACGCAGGAGAAGAAAGGCGACGCAAGGGAAAGCAGGAACGGGAAGAAAGGCGACGCAAGGGAAGAAGGGCGACGCAGGGGAAGAAAGGCGATGCAAGGGAAGAAAGGCGACACACGGGAAAGCAGGAACGGGAAGAAAGGCGTGGCAAGGGAAAGCATGGCGACGCAAGGGAAAGCAGAAACGGGAAGTAAGGCGTCGGAAGGGAAAGCAGGAACGAGAAGAATGGCGAAGCAAGGGTAAGCAGGAACGGGAAGAAAGGCGATGCAAGGGAAAGGAGGAACGGTAAGAAAGGCGTTGCAAGGGAAGAAAGGCCACGCAAGCGAAGAAAGGCGACGCAAGGGAAAGCAGGAACTGGAAGAAAGGCGACGCAAGGGAAGGAAGTTGAAGCAAGGGAATGTAGGAACGGGAAGAAAGGCGACGCAAGGGATGGCAGGAAGGAGAAGAAAGGCGACGCAAGGAAAGAAAGGCGACGCAAGGGAAGAAAGGCGACGCACGGGAATGCTGGAAGGGGAAAAAAGGCGATGCAAGGGAAGAAAGGCGACGCAGGGGAAGAAAGGCGACGCAAGGGAAAGCAGGAACGGGAAGAAAGGCGTGGCAAGGGAAAGCTGGAACGGGAAGAAAGGCAACGCAAGGGAAGAAAGTCGAAGCAAGGGAAGGCAGGATCTGCAAGAAAGGTGACGCATGGAATAAAAGGCGATGCAAGGGAAAGTAGGAAAGGGAAGAAAGGAGATGCATGGGAAGAAAGCTGACGCTAGGGAAAGCAGGAACGGGAGGAAAGGCGACGCATGGGAAAGCAGGAACGAGAAGAAAGGTGACGCAAGGGAAAGCAGGAACGGTAAGAAAGGCGACGCAAGGGAAGAAAGGCGACGCAAGGAAAGAAAGGCGATGCAAGGGAAAGTAGGAAAGGGAAGAAAGTAGACGCAAGGGAAGAAAGGCGATGCAAGGGAAAGCAGGAACGGGAGGAAAGGTGATGCAAGGGAAAGCAGGAACGGTAAGAAAGGCAACGCAAGGGAAGAAAGGCGACGCAAGGGAAGAAAGGCGACGCACGGAAAGCAGGAAAGGGAAGAAAGGCAACGCAAGGGAAAGCAGGAAAGAGAAGAAAGGCGACGCGCGGAAAGAAAGTCGACGCAAGGGAAAGTAGGAACGGGAAGAAAGGCGACGCAAGGGAAGATAGGCGACGCAAGGGAAAGCAGGAATGGTAAGAAAGGCAACAGAAGGGTAAGAAATGCGACACAAGGGAAAGCAGGAATGGTTAGAAAGGCGACGCAAGGGAAGAAAGGCGATGCAAGGGAAGAAAGGCGACGCAAGGGAACAAAGGCGATGCAAGGTAAGCAAGGCGACGCAAGGGAAATCAGGAAGGGGAAGAAAGGCAACGCAAGGGAAGAAAGGCGATGCAAGGGAAAGCAGAAATGGGAAATAAGGCTTCGGAAGGGAAAGCAGGAACGAGAAGAAAGGCGAAGCAAGGGTAAGCAGGAATGGTAAGAAAGGCGACGCAAGGGTAGAGAGGCGATGCAAGGGAATGCTGGAATGGGAAGAAAGGCGACGCAAGGGAAAGCAGGAACGGGAAGAAAGGAGATGCATGGGAAGAAAGCTGACGCTAGGGAAAGCAGGAACGGGAGGAAAGGCGACGCATGGGAAAGCAGGAACGAGAAGAAAGGTGACGCAAGGGAAAGCAGGAACGGTAAGAAAGGCGACGCAAGGGAAGGAAGGCGACGCAAGGGAAGAAAGGCGACACAAGGGAAAGCAGGAATGGTAAGAAAGGCGACGCAAGGGAAGAAGGGCGACGCAGGGGAAGAAAGGCGATGCAAGGGAAGAAAGGCGACACACGGGAAAGCAGGATCGAGAAGGAAGGCGTGGCAAGGGAAAGCAGGGCGACGCAAAAGAAAGCAGAAACGGGAAGTAAGGCGTCGGAAGGGAAAGCAGGAACGAGAAGAAAGGCGAAGCAAGGGTAAGCAGGAACGGGAAGAAAGGCGATACAAGGGAAAGGAGGAACGGTAAGAAAGGCGTTGCAAGGGAAGAAAGGCCACGCAAGCGAAGAAAGGCGACGCAAGGGAAAGCAGGAACTGGAAGAAAGGCGACGCAAGGGAAGGAAGTTGAAGCAAGGGAATGTAGGAACGGGAAGAAAGGCGACGCAAGGGATGGCAGGAAGGAGAAGAAAGGCGACGCAAGGAAAGAAAGGCGACGCAAGGGAAGAAAGGCGACGCACGGGAATGCTGGAAGGGGAAAAAAGGCGATGCAAGGGAAGAAAGGCGACGCAGGAGAAGAAAGGCGACGCAAGGGAAAGCAGGAACGGGAAGAAAGGCGACGCAAGGGAAGAAGGGCGACGCAGGGGAAGAAAGGCGATGCAAGGGAAGAAAGGCGACACACGGGAAAGCAGGAACGGGAAGAAAGGCGTGGCAAGGGAAAGCATGGCGACGCAAGGGAAAGCAGAAACGGGAAGTAAGGCGTCGGAAGGGAAAGCAGGAACGAGAAGAATGGCGAAGCAAGGGTAAGCAGGAACGGGAAGAAAGGCGATGCAAGGGAAAGGAGGAACGGTAAGAAAGGCGTTGCAAGGGAAGAAAGGCCACGCAAGCGAAGAAAGGCGACGCAAGGGAAAGCAGGAACTGGAAGAAAGGCGACGCAAGGGAAGGAAGTTGAAGCAAGGGAATGTAGGAACGGGAAGAAAGGCGACGCAAGGGATGGCAGGAAGGAGAAGAAAGGCGACGCAAGGAAAGAAAGGCGACGCAAGGGAAGAAAGGCGACGCACGGGAATGCTGGAAGGGGAAAAAAGGCGATGCAAGGGAAGAAAGGCGACGCAGGGGAAGAAAGGCGACGCAAGGGAAAGCAGGAACGGGAAGAAAGGCGTGGCAAGGGAAAGCTGGAACGGGAAGAAAGGCAACGCAAGGGAAGAAAGTCGAAGCAAGGGAAGGCAGGATCTGCAAGAAAGGTGACGCATGGAATAAAAGGCGATGCAAGGGAAAGTAGGAAAGGGAAGAAAGGAGATGCATGGGAAGAAAGCTGACGCTAGGGAAAGCAGGAACGGGAGGAAAGGCGACGCATGGGAAAGCAGGAACGAGAAGAAAGGTGACGCAAGGGAAAGCAGGAACGGTAAGAAAGGCGACGCAAGGGAAGAAAGGCGACGCAAGGAAAGAAAGGCGATGCAAGGGAAAGTAGGAAAGGGAAGAAAGTAGACGCAAGGGAAGAAAGGCGATGCAAGGGAAAGCAGGAACGGGAGGAAAGGTGATGCAAGGGAAAGCAGGAACAGTAAGAAAGGCAACGCAAGGGAAGAAAGGCGACGCAAGGGAAGAAAGGCGACGCACGGAAAGCAGGAAAGGGAAGAAAGGCAACGCAAGGGAAAGCAGGAAAGAGAAGAAAGGCGACGCGCGGAAAGAAAGTCGACGCAAGGGAAAGTAGGAACGGGAAGAAAGGCGACGCAAGGGAAGATAGGCGACGCAAGGGAAAGCAGGAATGGTAAGAAAGGCAACAGAAGGGTAAGAAATGCGACACAAGGGAAAGCAGGAATGGTTAGAAAGGCGACGCAAGGGAAGAAAGGCGATGCAAGGGAAGAAAGGCGACGCAAGGGAACAAAGGCGATGCAAGGTAAGCAAGGCGACGCAAGGGAAATCAGGAAGGGGAAGAAAGGCAACGCAAGGGAAGAAAGGCGATGCAAGGGAAAGCAGAAATGGGAAATAAGGCTTCGGAAGGGAAAGCAGGAACGAGAAGAAAGGCGAAGCAAGGGTAAGCAGGAATGGTAAGAAAGGCGACGCAAGGGTAGAGAGGCGATGCAAGGGAATGCTGGAATGGGAAGAAAGGCGACGCAAGGGAAAGCAGGAACGGGAAGAAAGGAGATGCATGGGAAGAAAGCTGACGCTAGGGAAAGCAGGAACGGGAGGAAAGGCGACGCATGGGAAAGCAGGAACGAGAAGAAAGGTGACGCAAGGGAAAGCAGGAACGGTAAGAAAGGCGACGCAAGGGAAGGAAGGCGACGCAAGGGAAGAAAGGCGACACAAGGGAAAGCAGGAATGGTAAGAAAGGCGACGCAAGGGAAGAAGGGCGACGCAGGGGAAGAAAGGCGATGCAAGGGAAGAAAGGCGACACACGGGAAAGCAGGATCGAGAAGGAAGGCGTGGCAAGGGAAAGCAGGGCGACGCAAAAGAAAGCAGAAACGGGAAGTAAGGCGTCGGAAGGGAAAGCAGGAACGAGAAGAAAGGCGAAGCAAGGGTAAGCAGGAACGGGAAGAAAGGCGATGCAAGGGAAAGGAGGAACGGTAAGAAAGGCGTTGCAAGGGAAGAAAGGCTACGCAAGCGAAGAAAGGCGACGCAAGGGAAAGCAGGAACTGGAAGAAAGGCGACGCAAGGGAAGGAAGTTGAAGCAAGGGAAAGTAGGAACGGGAAGAAAGGCGACGCAAGGGATGGCAGGAAGGAGAAGAAAGGCGACGCAAGGGAAGAAAGGCGACGCAAGGGAAGAAAGGCGACGCAAGGGAAGAAAGGCGACGCAAGGGAAAGCAGGAACGGGAAGAAAGGCGTGGCAAGGGAAAGCAGGAACGGTAAGAAAGGCAACGCAAGGGAAGAAAGTCGAAGCAAGGGAAGGCAGGATCTGCAAGAAAGGTGACGCATGGAATAAAAGGCGATGCAAGGGAAAGTAGGAAAGGGAAGAAAGGAGATGCACGGGAAGAAAGCTGACGCAAGGGAAAGCTGGAACGGGAGGAAAGGTGACGCAAGGGAAAGCAGGAACAGGAAGAAAGGCGACGCAAGGGATCGCAGGAACGAGAAGAAAGGCGACGCAAGGAATGAAAGGCGATGCAAGGGAAGAAAGGCGATGCAAGGGAAGAAAGACGATGCAAGGGAGGAAAGGCGACGCAAGGAAGGCCAGGCGACGCAAGGGAAAGCAGGAACAGGAAGAAAGGCGACGCAAGGGAAGAAATGCGACGCAGGGGAAGAAAGGCGACGCGAGGGAAAGCGGGAATGGTAAGAAAGGCGATGCAAGGGTATAAAATGCAACGCAAGGGAAAGCAGGAATGGGAAGAAAGGCGACGCAAGGAAAGAAAGGCGATGCAAGGGAAGAAAGGCGACGCAAGGGAAGAAAGGCGATGCATGGGAAGAAAGGCGATGCAAGGGAAGCAAGGCGACGCGAGGGAATTCAGGAACGAGAAGAAAGACGACGTAAGGGAAGAAAGACAACGCAAGAGAAGAAAGGC
The DNA here is from genome assembly GCA_030408155.1 of Lophura swinhoii. Taxonomy (NCBI): domain Eukaryota; kingdom Metazoa; phylum Chordata; class Aves; order Galliformes; family Phasianidae; genus Lophura; species Lophura swinhoii. The sequence goes on along the minus strand of JASCYN010000150.1, from coordinate 9,481,497 downwards.
GACGCAAGGGAACGCATGAACGGGAAGAAAGGCGACGCAAGGGATGGCAGGAAGGAGAAGAAAGGCGACGCAAGGAAAGAAAGGCGACGCAAGGGAAGAAAGGCGACGCACGGGAATGCTGGAAGGGGAAAAGAGGCGATGCAAGGGAAGAAAGGCGACGCAGGGGAAGAAAGGCGACGCAAGGGAAAGCAGGAACGGGAAGAAAGGCGTGGCAAGGGAAAGCAGGAACGGGAAGAAAGGCAACGCAAGGGAAGAAAGTCGAAGCAAGGAAAGGCAGGATCTGCAAGAAAGGTGACGCATGGAAAGAAAGGCGATGCAAGGGAAAGTAGGAAAGGGAAGAAAGGAGATGCACGGGAAGAAAGCTGACGCAAGGGAAAGCTGGAACGGGAGGAAAGGTGACGCAAGGGAAAGCAGGAACGGTAAGAAAGGCGATGCAAGGGAAGAAAGGCGACGCAAGGGAACAAAGGCGATGCAAGGGAAAGCAGGAACGAGAAGAAAGGCGACGCAAGGAATGAAAGGCGATGCAAGGGAAGAATGACGATGCAAGGGAAGAAAGGCGACGCAAGGAAGGCCAGGCGACGCAAGGGAAAGCAGGAACAGGAAGAAAGGCGACGCAAGGGAAGAAATGCGACGCAGGGGAAGAAAGGCGACGCGAGGGAAAGCGGGAATGGTAAGAAAGGCGATGCAAGGGTATAAAATGCGACGCAAGGGAAAGCAGGAATGGGAAGAAAGGCGACGCAAGGAAAGAAAGGCGATGCAAGGGAAGAAAGGCGATGCAAGGGAAAGCAGAAATGGGAAATAAGGCTTCGGAAGGGAAAGCAGGAACGAGAAGAAAGGCGAAGCAAGGGTAAGCAGGAATGGTAAGAAAGGCGACGCAAGGGTAGAGAGGCGATGCAAGGGAATGCTGGAATGGGAAGAAAGGCGACGCAAGGGAAAGCAGGAACGGGAAAAAAGGAGATGCAAGGGAAGAAAGCTGACGCTAGGGAAAGCAGGAACGGGAGGAAAGGCGACGCATGGGAAAGCAGGAATGAGAAGAAAGGTGACGCAAGGGAAAGCAGGAACGGTAAGAAAGGCGACGCAAGGGAAGGAAGGCGACGCAAGGGAAGAAAGGCGACACAAGGGAAAGCAGGAATGGTAAGAAAGGCGACGCAAGGGAAGAAGGGCGACGCAGGGGAAGAAAGGCGATGCAAGGGAAGAAAGGCGACACACGGGAAAGCAGGAACGGGAAGAAAGGCGTGGCAAGGGAAAGCAGGGCGACGCAAGAGAAAGCAGAAACGGGAAGTAAGGCGTCGGAAGGGAAAGCAGGAACGAGAAGAAAGGCGAAGCAAGGGTAAGCAGGAACGGGAAGAAAGGCGATACAAGGGAAAGGAGGAACGGTAAGAAAGGCGTTGCAAGGGAAGAAAGGCCACGCAAGCGAAGAAAGGCGACGCAAGGGAAAGCAGGAACTGGAAGAAAGGCGACGCAAGGGAAGGAAGTTGAAGCAAGGGAATGTAGGAACGGGAAGAAAGGCGACGCAAGGGATGGCAGGAAGGAGAAGAAAGGCGACGCAAGGAAAGAAAGGCGACGCAAGGGAAGAAAGGCGACGCACGGGAATGCTGGAAGGGGAAAAAAGGCGATGCAAGGGAAGAAAGGCGACGCAGGGGAAGAAAGGCGACGCAAGGGAAAGCAGGAACGGGAAGAAAGGCGACGCAAGGGAAGAAGGGCGACGCAGGGGAAGAAAGGCGATGCAAGGGAAGAAAGGCGACACACGGGAAAGCAGGAATGGGAAGAAAGGCGTGGCAAGGGAAAGCATGGCGACGCAAGGGAAAGCAGAAACGGGAAGTAAGGCGTCGGAAGGGAAAGCAGGAACGAGAAGAATGGCGAAGCAAGGGTAAGCAGGAACGGGAAGAAAGGCGATGCAAGGGAAAGGAGGAACGGTAAGAAAGGCGTTGCAAGGGAAGAAAGGCCACGCAAGCGAAGAAAGGCGACGCAAGGGAAAGCAGGAACTGGAAGAAAGGCGACGCAAGGGAAGGAAGTTGAAGCAAGGGAATGTAGGAACGGGAAGAAAGGCGACGCAAGGGATGGCAGGAAGGAGAAGAAAGGCGACGCAAGGAAAGAAAGGCGACGCAAGGGAAGAAAGGCGACGCACGGGAATGCTGGAAGGGGAAAAAAGGCGATGCAAGGGAAGAAAGGCGACGCAGGGGAAGAAAGGCGACGCAAGGGAAAGCAGGAACGGGAAGAAAGGCGTGGCAAGGGAAAGCTGGAACGGGAAGAAAGGCAACGCAAGGGAAGAAAGTCGAAGCAAGGGAAGGCAGGATCTGCAAGAAAGGTGACGCATGGAATAAAAGGCGATGCAAGGGAAAGTAGGAAAGGGAAGAAAGGAGATGCATGGGAAGAAAGCTGACGCTAGGGAAAGCAGGAACGGGAGGAAAGGCGACGCATGGGAAAGCAGGAACGAGAAGAAAGGTGACGCAAGGGAAAGCAGGAACGGTAAGAAAGGCGACGCAAGGGAAGAAAGGCGACGCAAGGAAAGAAAGGCGATGCAAGGGAAAGTAGGAAAGGGAAGAAAGTAGACGCAAGGGAAGAAAGGCGATGCAAGGGAAAGCAGGAACGGGAGGAAAGGTGATGCAAGGGAAAGCAGGAACGGTAAGAAAGGCAACGCAAGGGAAGAAAGGCGACGCAAGGGAAGAAAGGCGACGCAAGGGAAGAAAGGCGATGCAAGGGAAAGCAGGAACGGGAGGAAAGGTGATGCAAGGGAAAGCAGGAACGGTAAGAAAGGCAACGCAAGGGAAGAAAGGCGACGCAAGGGAAGAAAGGCGACGCACGGAAAGCAGGAAAGGGAAGAAAGGCAACGCAAGGGAAAGCAGGAAAGAGAAGAAAGGCGACGCGCGGAAAGAAAGTCGACGCAAGGGAAAGTAGGAACGGGAAGAAAGGCGACGCAAGGGAAGATAGGCGACGCAAGGGAAAGCAGGAATGGTAAGAAAGGCAACAGAAGGGTAAGAAATGCGACACAAGGGAAAGCAGGAATGGTTAGAAAGGCGACGCAAGGGAAGAAAGGCGAAGCAAGGGAAGAAAGGCGACGCAAGGGAAGGAAGGCGATGCAAGGGAAGAAAGGCGATACAAGGGAAGAAAGGTGATGCAAGGGAAAGCAGAAATGGGAAGAAAGGCGTGGCAAGGGAAAGCAGTGCGACGCAAGAGAAAGCAGAAACGGGAAGTAAGGTGTCGGAGGGGAAAGCAGGAACGAGTAGAAAGGCGAAGCAAGGGTAAGCAGGAACGTGAACAAAGGCGGCGCACGGAAAGAAAGTCGAAGCAAGGGAAAGTAGGAACGGAAAGAAAGGCGACGCAAGGGATCGCAGGAACGAGAAGAAAGGCGACGCAAGGAATGAAAGGCGATGCAAGGGAAAGTAGGAAAGGGAAGAAAGGAGACACAAGGGAAGAAAGGCGGCGCAAGGTAAAGCAGAAACGGGAAGAAAGGAGATGCATGGGAAGAAAGCTGACGCAAGGGAAAGCAGGAACGGGAGGAAAGGCGACGCAAGAGAAGAAAGGCGACGCAAGGGAACGCACGAACGGGAAGAAAGGCGACGGAAGGGAAGAAAGGCGATGCAAGGGAAAGGAGGAATGGGAAGACAGGCGACGCAAGAGAAAGCAGGAACGGGAAGAAATGCGATGCAAGGAAAGAAAGGCGACGCAGGGGAAGAAAGGCGACGCACGGGAAAGCAGGAAGGGGAAAAAATACGATGCAAGGGAAGAAAGGCGACGCAGGGGAAGAAAGGCGACGCAAGGGAAAGCAGGAACGGGAAGTAAGGCGTGGCAAGGGAAAGCAGGAACGGTAAGAAAGGCAACGCAAGGGAAGAAAGTCGAAGCAAGGGAAGGCAGGATCTGCAAGAAAGGTGACGCATGGAAAGAAAGGCGATGCAAGGGAAAGTAGGAAAGGGAAGAAAGGAGATGCACGGGAAGAAAGCTGACGCAAGGGAAAGCTGGAACGGGAGGAAAGGCGATGCAAGGAATGAAAGGCGATGCAAGGGAAGAAAGACGATGCAAGGGAGGAAAGGCGACGCAAGGAAGGCCAGGCGACGCAAGGGAAAGCAGGAACAGGAAGAAAGGCGACGCAAGGGAAGAAATGCGACGCAGGGGAAGAAAGGCGACGCGAGGGAAAGCGGGAATGGTAAGAAAGGCGATGCAAGGGTATAAAATGCGACGCAAGGGAAAGCAGGAATGGGAAGAAAGGCGACGCAAGGAAAGAAAGGCGATGCAAGGGAAGAAAGGCGACGCAAGGGAAGAAAGGCGATGCATGGGAAGAAAGGCGATGCAAGGGAAGCAAGGCGACGCAAGGGAATTCAGGAACGAGAAGAAAGACGACGTAAGGGAAGAAAGACAACGCAAGAGAAGAAAGGCGACGCAAGGGAACGCATGAACGGGAAGAAAGGCGACGCAAGGGATGGCAGGAAGGAGAAGGAAGGCGACGCAAGGAAAGAAAGGCGACGCAAGGGAAGAAAGGCGACGCACGGGAATGCTGGAAGGGGAAAAAAGGCGATGCAAGGGAAGAAAGGCGACGCAGGGGATGAAAGGCGACGCAAGGGAAAGCAGGAACGGGAAGAAAGGCGTGGCAAGGGAAAGCAGGAACGGGAAGAAAGGCAACGCAAGGGAAGAAAGTCGAAGCAAGGAAAGGCAGGATCTGCAAGAAATGTGACGCATGGAAAGAAAGGCGATGCAAGGGAAAGTAGGAAAGGGAAGAAAGGAGATGCACGGGAAGAAAGCTGACGCAAGGGAAAGCTGGAACGGGAGGAAAGGTGACGCAAGGGAAAGCAGGAACGGTAAGAAAGGCGATGCAAGGGAAGAAAGGCGACGCAAGGGAACAAAGGCGATGCAAGGTAAGCAAGGCGACGCAAGGGAAATCAGGAAGGGGAAGAAAGGCAACGGAAGGGTAAGAAATGCGATGCAAGGGAAAGGAGGAATGGGAAGACAGGCGACGCAAGAGAAAGCAGGAACGGGAAGAAATGCGATGCAAGGGAAGAAAGGCGACGCAGGGGAAGAAAGGCGACGCAAGTGAAAGCAGGAACGGGAAGAAAGGCGTGGCAAGCGAAAGCAGGAACGGTAAGAAAGGCAACGCAAGGGAAAAAAGTCGAAGCAAGGGAAGGCAGGATCTGCAAGAAAGGTGACGCATGGAAAGAAAGGCGATGCAAGGGAAAGTAGGAAAGGGAAGAAAGGAGATGCAAGGGAAGAAAGCTGATGCAAGGGAAAGCTGGAACGGGAGGAAAGGTGACGCAAGGGAAAGCAGGAACAGGAAGAAAGGCGACGCAAGGGATCGCAGGAACGAGAAGAAAGGCGACGCAAGGAATGAAAGGCGATGCAAGGGAAGAAAGACGATGCAAGGGAAGAAAGGCGACGCAAGGAAGGCCAGGCGACGCAAGGGAAAGCAGGAACAGGAAGAAAGGCGACGCAAGGGAAGAAATGCGACGCAGGGGAAGAAAGGCGACGCGAGGGAAAGCGGGAATGGTAAGAAAGGCGATGCAAGGGTATAAAATGCGACGCAAGGGAAAGCAGGAATGGGAAGAAAGGCGATGCAAGGAAAGAAAGGCGATGCAAGGGAAGAAAGGCGATGCATGGGAAGAAAGGCGATGCAAGGGAAGCAAGGCGACGCAAGGGAAGAAAGGCGATGCATGGGAAGAAAGGCGATGCAAGGGAAGCAAGGCGACGCAAGGGAATTCAGGAACGAGAAGAAAGACGACGTAAGGGAAGAAAGAGAACGCAAGAGAAGAAAGGCGACGCAAGGGAACGCATGAACGGGAAGAAAGGCGACGCAAGGGATGGCAGGAAGGAGAAGAAAGGCGACGCAAGGAAAGAAAGGCGACGCAAGGGAAGAAAGGCGACGCACGGGAATGCTGGAAGGGGAAAAAAGGCGATGCAAGGGAAGAAAGGCGACGCAGGGGAAGAAAGGCGACGCAAGGGAAAGCAGGAACGGGAAGAAAGGCGTGGCAAGGGAAAGCAGGAACGGGAAGAAAGGCAACGCAAGGGTAGAAAGTCGAAGCAAGGAAAGGCAGGATCTGCAAGAAAGGTGACGCATGGAAAGAAAGGCGATGCAAGGGAAAGTAGGAAAGGGAAGAAAGGAGATGCACGGGAAGAAAGCTGACGCAAGGGAAAGCTGGAACGGGAGGAAAGGTGAAGCAAGGGAAAGCAGGAACGGTAAGAAAGGCGATGCAAGGGAAGAAAGGCGACGCAAGGGAACAAAGGCGATGCAAGGTAAGCAAGGCGACGCAAGGGAAATCAGGAAGGGGAAGAAAGGCGACGCAAGGGAAGATAGGCGACGCAAGGGAAAGCAGGAATGGTAAGAAAGGCAACGGAAGGGTAAGAAATGCGATGCAAGGGAAAGGAGGAATGGGAAGACAGGCGACGCAAGAGAAAGCAGGAACGGGAAGAAATGCGATGCAAGGGAAGAAAGGCGACGCAGGGGAAGAAAGGCGACGCGAGGGAAAGCGGGAATGGTAAGAAAGGCGATGCAAGGGTATAAAATGCGATGCAAGGGAAAGCAGGAATGGGAAGAAAGGCGACGCAAGGAAAGAAAGGCGATGCAAGGGAAGAAAGGTGACGCAAGGGAAGAAAGGCGATGCATGGGAAGAAAGGCGATGCAAGGGAAGCAAGGCGACGCAAGGGAAATCAGGAACGGGAAGAAAGACGACGCAAGGGAAGAAAGGCGATGCAAGGGAAAGCAGAAATGGGAAATAAGGCTTCGGAAGGGAAAGCAGGAACGAGAAGAAAGGCGAAGCAAGGGTAAGCAGGAATGGTAAGAAAGGCGACGCAAGGGTAGAGAGGCGATGCAAGGGAATGCTGGAATGGGAAGAAAGGCGACGCAAGGGAAAGCAGGAACGGGAAAAAAGGAGATGCAAGGGAAGAAAGCTGACGCTAGGGAAAGCAGGAACGGGAGGAAAGGCGACGCATGGGAAAGCAGGAATGAGAAGAAAGGTGACGCAAGGGAAAGCAGGAACGGTAAGAAAGGCGACGCAAGGGAAGGAAGGCGATGCAAGGGAAGAAAGGCGACACAAGGGAAAGCAGGAATGGTAAGAAAGGCGACGCAAGGGAAGAAGGGCGACGCAGGGGAAGAAAGGCGATGCATGGGAACAAAGGCGACACACGGGAAAGCAGGAACGGGAAGAAAGGCGTGGCAAGGGAAAGCAGGGCGACGCAAGAGAAAGCAGAAACGGGAAGTAAGGCGTCGGAAGGGAAAGCAGGAACGAGAAGAAAGGCGAAGCAAGGGTAAGCAGGAACGGAAGGAAGGTCGATACAAGGGAAAGGAGGAACGGTAAGAAAGGCGTTGCAAGGGAAGAAAGGCCACGCAAGCGAAGAAAGGCGTGGCAAGGGAAAGCTGGAACGGGAAGAAAGGCAACGCAAGGGAAGAAAGTCGAAGCAAGGGAAGGCAGGATCAGCAAGAAAGGTGACGCATGGAATAAAAGGCGATGCAAGGGAAAGTAGGAAAGGGAAGAAAGGAGATGCATGGGAAGAAAGCTGACGCTAGGGAAAGCAGGAACAGGAAGAAAGGCGACGCATGGGAAAGCAGGAACGAGAAGAAAGGTGACGCAAGGGAAAGCAGGAACGGTAAGAAAGGCGACGCAAGGGAAGAAAGGCGACGCAAGGAAAGAAAGGCGATGCAAGGGAAAGTAGGAAAGGGAAGAAAGTAGACGCAAGGGAAGAAAGGCGATGCAAGGGAAAGCAGGAACGGGAGGAAAGGTGATGCAAGGGAAAGCAGGAACGGTAAGAAAGGCAACGCAAGGGAAGAAAGTCGAAGCAAGGGAAGGCAGGATCTGCAAGAAAGGTGACGCATGGAAAGAAAGGCGATGCAAGGGAAAGTAGGAAAGGGAAAAAAGGAGATGCACGGGAAGAAAGCTGACGCAAGGGAAAGCTGGAACGGGAGGAAAGGTGACGCAACGGAAAGCAGGAACAGGAAGAAAGGGGACGCAAGGGATCGCAGGAACGAGAAGAAAGGCGACGCAAGGAATGAAAGGCGATGCAAGGGAAGAAAGACGATGCAAGGGAAGAAAGGCGACGCAAGGGAAAGTAGGAAAGGGAAGAAAGGAGACGCAAGGGAAGAAAGGCGGCGCAAGGGAAGAAAGGCGACGCACGGAAAGCAGGAAACGGAAGAAAGGCAACGCAAGGGAAAGCAGGAAAGAGAAGAAAGGCGACGTGCGGAAAGAAAGTCGACGCAAGGGAAAGTAGGAACGGGAAGAAAGGCGACGCAAGGGAAGATAGGCGACGCAAGGGAAAGCAGGAATGGTAAGAAAGGCAACGGAAGGGTAAGAAATGCGACACAAGGCAAAGCAGGAATGGTTAGAAAGGCGACGCAAGGGAAGAAAGGCGAAGCAAGGGAAGAAAGGCGACGCAAGGGAAGGAAGGCGATGCAAGGGAAGGAAGGCGATGCAAGGGAAGAAAGGCGATGCCAGGGAAAGCAGAAATGGGAAGAAAGGCGATGCAAGGGGAAGCAGGAATGGGAAGAAAGGCGTGGCAAGGGAAAGCAGGGCGACGCAAGAGAAAGCAGAAAGGGGAAGTAAGGCGTCGGAGGGGAAAGCAGGAACGAGTAGAAAGGCGAAGCAAGGGGAAGCTGGAACGTGAACAAAGGCGGCGCGCGGAAAGAAAGTCGAAGCAAGGGAAAGTAGGAACGGAAAGAAAGGCGACGCAAGGGATCGCAGGAACGAGAAGAAAGGCGACGCAAGGAATGAAAGGCGATGCAAGGGAAAGTAGGAAAGGGAAGAAAGGAGACACAAGGGAAGAAAGGCGGCGCAAGGGAAAGCAGGAACGGGAAGAAAGGAGATGCATGGGAAGAAAGCTGACGCAAGGGAAAGCAGGAACGGGAGGAAAGGCGACGCAAGAGAAGAAAGGCGACGCAAGGGAACGCACGAACGGGAAGAAAGGAGACGGAAGGGAAGAAAGGCGATGCAAGGGAAAGGAAGAATGGGAAGACAGGCGACGCAAGAGAAAGCAGGAACGGGAAGAAATGCGATGCAAGGGAAGAAAGGCGACGCAGGGGAAGAAAGGCGACGCACGGAAAAGCAGGAAGGGTAAAAAAGGCGATGCAAGGGAAGAAAGGCGACGCAGGGGAAGAAAGGTGACGCAAGGGAATGCAGGAACGGGAAGAAAGGCGTGGCAAGGGAAAGCAGGAACGGTAAGAAAGGCAACGCAAGGGAAGAAAGTCGAAGCAAGGGAAGGCAGGATCTGCAAGAAAGGTGACGCATGGAAAGAAAGGTGATGCAAGGGAAAGTAGGAAAGGGAAGAAAGGAGTTGCACGGGTAGAAAGCTGACGCAAGGGAAAGCTGGAACGGGAGGAAAGGTGACGCAAGGGAAAGCAGGAACGGTAAGAAAGGCGACGCAAGGGAAGAAAGGCGACGCAAGGGAAGAAAGGCGATGCATGGGAAGAAAGGCGATGCAAGGGAAGCAAGGCGACGCAAGGGAAATCAGGAACGGGAAGAAAGGCGACGTAAGGGAAGAAAGACAACGCAAGAGAAGAAAGGCGACGCAAGGGAACGCATGAACGGGAAGGAAGGCGACGCAAGGGATGGCAGGAAGGAGAAAAAAGGCGACGCAAGGAAAGAAAGGCGACGCAAGGGAAGAAAGGCGACGCACGGGAATGCTGGAAGGGGAAAAAAGGCGATGCAAGGGCAGAAAGGCGACGGAGGGGAAGAAAGGCGACGCAAGGGAAAGCAGGAACGGGAAGAAAGGCGTGGCAAGGGAAAGCAGGAACGGGAAGAAAGGCAACGCAAGGGAAGAAAGTCGAAGCAAGGGAAGGCAGGATCTGCAAGAAAGGTGACGCATGGAAAGAAAGGCGATGCAAGGGAAAGTAGGAAAGGGAAGAAAGGAGATGCACGGGAAGAAAGCTGACGCAAGGGAAAGCTGGAACGGGAGGAAAGGTGACGCAAGGGAAAGCAGGAACGGTAAGAAAGGCGATGCAAGGGAAGAAAGGCGACGCAAGGGAACAAAGGCGATGCAAGGTATGCAAGGCGACGCAAGGGAAATCAGGAAGGGGAAGAAAGGCGACGCAAGGGAAGAAATGCGATGCAAGGGAAAGCAGAAATGGGAAATAAGGCTTCGGAAGGGAAAGCAGGAACGAGAAGAAAGGCGAAGCAAGGGAAAGCAGGAATGGTAAGAAAGGCGACGCAAGGGTAGAGAGGCGATGCAAGGGAATGCTGGAATGGGAAGAAAGGCGATGCAAGGGAAAGCAGGAACGGGAAGAAAGGAGATGCATGGGAAGAAAGCTGACGCTAGGGAAAGCAGGAACGGGAGGAAATGCGACGCATGGGAAAGCAGGAACGAGAAGAAAGGTGACGCAAGGGAAAGCAGGAACGGTAAGAAAGGCGACGCAAGGGAAGAAAGGCGACGCAAGAGAAGAAAGGCGACGCAAGGGAACGCATGAACGGGAAGAAAGGCGACGGAAGGGAAGAAAGGCTATGCAAGGGACAGGAGGAACGGGTAGACAGGCTACGCAGGAGAAAGCAGGAACGGGAAGAAATGAGATGCAAGGGAAGAAAGGCGACGCAAGGGAAGAAAGGCGACGCACGGGAAAGCAGGAAGGGGAAAAAAGGCGATGCAAGGGCAGAAAGGCGACGCAGGGGAAGAAAGGTGACGCAAGGGAAAGCAGGAGCGGGAAGAAAGGCGTGGCAAGGGAAAACAGGAACAGGAAGAAAGGCAACGCAAGGGAAGAAAGTCGACGCAAGGGAAGGCAGGAACTGCAAGAAAGGCGACGCCTGGAAAGAAAGGCGATGCAAGGGAAAATAGGAAAGGGAAGAAAGAAGACGCAAGGGAAGAAAGGCGGCGCAAGGGAAAGCAGGAACGGGAAGAAAGGAGATGCATGGGAAGAAAGCTGACGCAAGGGAAAGCAGGAACGGGAGGAAAGTCGACGCAAGGGAAGGCAGGAACTGCAAGAAAGGCGACGCCTGGAAAGAAAGGCGATGCTAGGGAAAGTAGGAAAGGGAAGAAAGGAGACGCAAGGGAAGAAAGGCGACGCAAGGGAGGCCAGGCGATGCAAGGGAAAGCAGGAACAGGAAGAAAGGCGATGCAAGGGAATGCAGGAAAGGTAAGAAAGGCGACGCAAGGGAAGAAAGGCGACGCAGGGGTAGAAAGGCGACGCGAGGGAAAGCAGGAATGGTAAGAAAGGCGATGCAAGGGTATGAAATGCGACGCAAGGGAAAGCAGGAATGGGAAGCAAGGCGACGCAAGTGAAATCAGGAAGGGGAAGAAAAGCAACGCATGGGAAAGCAGGAACGAGAAGAAATGCGACGCAAGGGAATGCAGGAACGGTAAAAAAGGCGACGCAAGGGAAGAAAGGCGACGCAGTGGTAGAAAGGCGACGCGAGGGAAAGCAGGAATGCTAAGAAAGGCGACGCAAGGGTATGAAATGCGACGCAAGGGAAAGCAGGAATGGGAAGAAAGGCGACGCAAGGGAAGAAAGGCGATGCAAGGGAAGAAAGGCGAAGCAAGGGAAGAAAGGCGATGCAAGGGAAGCAAGGCGACGCAAGGGAATTCAGGAAGGGGAAGAAAGGCGACGCAAGGGAAGAAAGGCGATGCAAGGGAAAGCAGAAATGGGAAATAAGGCGTCGGAAGGGAAAGCAGGAACGAGTAGAAAGGCGAAGCAAGGGTACGCAGGAACGAGAAGAAAGGCGTCGCAAGGAATGAAAGGCGATGCAAGGGAAAGTAGGAAAGGGAAGAAAGGAGACACAAGGGAAGAAAGGCGGCGCAAGGGAAAGCAGGAACGGGAAGAAAGGAGATGCATGGGAAGAAAGCTGTCGCAAGGGAAAGCAGGAACGGGAGGAAAGGCGACGCAAGGGAAAGCAGGAACGAGAAGAAAGCTGACGCAAGGGAAAGCAGGAACGGTAAGAATGGCGACGCAAGGGAAGAAAGGCGATGCAAGGGAAGAAAGGCGATGCAAGGGAAGCAAGGCGACGCAAGGGAAATCAGGAAGGGGAAGAAATGCCACGCAAGGGTAGAAAGGTGACGCAAGGGAAAGCAGGAATGGTAAGAAAGGCGATGCAAGGGAAGAAAGGCGGTGCAGGGGAAGAAAGGCGACACAAGGGAGGCCAGGCGACGCAAGGGAAAGCAGGAACAGGAAGAAATGCGACGCACGGGAATGCAGGAACGAGAAGAAAGGCGACTCAAGGGAAAGCAGGAACGGTAAGAAAGGCGACACAAGGGAAGAAAGGCGACGCAGGGGAAGAAAGGCGATGCGACGGAAAGCAGGAACAGGAAGAAAGGCGACGCACGGGAAAGCAGGAACAGGAAGAAAGGCGACGCTCTGCAAAGCAGGAACGAGAAGAAAGGCGACGCAAGGGAATGCAGGAACGAGAAGAAAGGCGACGCAAGGGAAGAAAGGCGACGCAGGGGAAGAAAGGCGACGCGAGGGAAAGCAGGAATGGTAAGAAAGGCGATGCAAGGGAATGAAATGCGACGCAAGGGAAAGCAGGAATGGGAAGAAAGGCGACGCAAGGGACGAAAGGAGATGCAAGGGAAGAAAGGCGATGCAAGGGAATGCTGGAATGGGAAGAAAGGCGACGCAAGGGAAGATAGGCGACGCAAGGGAATGCTGGAATGGGAAGAAAGGCGGCGCAAGGGAAGAAAGGCAACGCAACAGAAGAAAGGCGACGCAAGGGAAAGCACGAACTGGAAGAATGGTGACGGAAGGGAAGAAAGGCGATGCAAGGGAAAGGAGGAACGGGAAGAAATGCGATGCAAGGGAAGAAAGGCGACGCAAGGGAACAAAGGCGATGGAAGGTAAGCAAGGCGACGCAAGGGAAATCAGGAAGGGGAAGAAAGGCGACGCAAGGGAAGAAAGGCGATGGAAGGGAAAGCAGAAATGGGAAATAAGGCTTCGGAAGGGAAAGCAGGAACGAGAAGAAAGGCGAAGCAAGGGAAAGCAGGAATGAGAAGAAAGGCGACGCAAGGGTAGAGAGGCAATGCAAGGGAATGCTGGAATGGGAAGAAAGGCGACGCAAGGGAAAGCAGGAACGGGAAGAAAGGAGATGCATGGGAAGAAAGCTGACGCTAGGGAAAGCAGGAACGGGAGGGAAGGCGACGCAAGGGAAAGCAGGAACGAGAAGAAAGGCGACGCAAGGGGAAGCAGGAACGGAAAGAAAAGCGACGCAAGGGAAGAAAGGCGACGCAGGGGAAGAAAGGCGACGCAAGGGAAAGCAGGAATGGTAAGAAAGGCGACGCAAGGGTAGAAAGGCGAGGCAAGGGAAAGCAGGAAAGGGAAGAAAGGCAACGCAAGGGAAAGCAGGAACGAGAAGAAAGGCGACGTGCGGAAAGAAAGTCGACGCAAGGGAAAGTAGGAACGGGAAGAAAGGCGATGCAAGGGAAGATAGGCGACGCAAGCGAAATCAGGAATGGTAAGAAAGGCGACTGAAGGGTAGAAAGGCGACACAAGGGAAAGCAGGAATGGTAAGAAAGGCGACGCAAGGGAAGAAAGGCGATGCAGGGGAAGAAAGGCGACACAAGGGAGGCCAGGCGACGCAAGGGAAAGCAGGAACAGGAAGAAAGGCGACGCACGGGAAAGCAGGAACGAGAAGAAAGGCGACTCAAGGGAAAGCAGGAACGGTAAGAAAGGCGACGCAAGGGAAGAAAGGCGACGCAGGGGAAGAAAGGCGATGCAAGGGAAAGCAGAAATGGGAAATAAGGCTTCGGAAGGGAAAGCAGGAACGAGAAGAAAGGCGAAGCAAGGGAAAGCAGGAACGAGAAGAAAGGCGACGCAAGGGTAGAGAGGCAATGCAAGGGAATGCTGGAATGGGAAGAAAGGCGACGCAAGGGAAAGCAGGAACGGGAAGAAAGGCGATGCAAGGGAAAGGAGGAACGAGAAGAAAGGCGACGCAAGGGAAGAAAGGCGACGCAGGGGAAGAAAGGCGACGCAGGGGAAGAAAGGCGACGCGAGGGAAAGCAGGAATGGTAAGAAAGGCGATGCAAGGGAATGAAATGCGACGCAAGGGAAAGCAGGAATGGGAAGAAAGGCGACGCAAGGGACGAAAGGAGATGCAAGGGAAGAAAGGTGATGCAAGGGAATGCTGGAATGGGAAGAAAGGCGACGCAAGGGAAGAAAGGCGACGCAAGGGAATGCTGGAATGGGAAGGCGGCGCAAGGGAAGAAAGGCAACGCAAAAGAAGAAAGCCGACGCAAGGGAAAGCACGAACTGGAAGAATGGTGACGGAAGGGAAGAAAGGCGATGCAAGGGAAAGGAGGAACGGGAAGAAATGCGATGCAAGGGAAGAAAGGCGACGCAAGGGAACAAAGACGATGGAAGGTAAGCAAGGCGACGCAAGGGAAATCAGGAAGGGGAAGAAAGGCGACGCAAGGAAAAGCAGCAACGGGAGGAAAGGCGACGTCAGGAAACAAAGGCGATGCAAGGGAAAGTATGAAAGGGAATAAAGGAGACGCAAGGGAAGAAAGGCGGCGCAAGGAAAAGCAGGAACGGGAAGAAAGGCGACGCATGGGAATAAAACTGACGCAAGGGAAAGCAGAAAAGGGAAGAAAGGCAACGCAAGGGAAAGCAGGAACGAGAAGAAAGGCGACGCGCGGAAAGAAAGTCGACGCAAGGCAAAGTAGGAACGAGAAGAAAGGCGACGCGCGGAAAGAAAGGCGACGCAAGGGAAAGCAGGAAAGGGAAGAAAGGCAACGCAAGGGAAAGCAGGAACGAGAAGAATGGCGACGCGCAGAAAGAAAGAAAGTCGATGCAAGGGAAAGCAGGAACGGGAAGAAAGGCGTGGAAAGGGAAAGCAGGAACGGGAAGAAAGGAGACACAAGGGAAGCAAGGCGACGCAAGGGAAGAAAGGCGATGCAAGGGAAGCAAGGCGACTCAAGGGAAATCAGGAACGGGAAGAAAGGAGAGGCAAGGGAAGAAAGGCGATGGAAGGGAAAGCAGGAACGCGAAGAAAGGCGACCCAAGGGAAAGCAGGAAAGAGAAGCAAGGCAACGCACGGAAAGAAAGTCGAAGCAAGGGAAAGTAGGAACGAGAAGAAAGATGACGCAAGGGATCGCAGGAACGAGAAGAAAAGCGACGCAAGGAAAGAAAGGCGATGTAAGGGAAAGTAGGAACGGGAAGAAAGGCGACGCAAGGGAAGAAAGGCGACGCAAGGGAAAGCAGGAACGGTAAGAAAGGCGAAGCAAGGGAAGAAAGGCGACGCAGGGGAAGAAAGGCGATGCAAGGGAAGATAGGCGACGCAAGAGAAGAAAGGCGACGCAAGGGAACGCATGAAAGGGAAGAAAGGCGACGGAAGGGAAGAAAGGCTATGCAAGGGAAGATAGGCCATGCAAGGGAAGCAAGGCGACGCAAGGGAAATCAGGAACGGGAAGAAAGGCGACGCACGGGAAAGCAGGAACGAGAAGAAAGGCGACGCAAGGTAAAGCAGGAACGGTAAGAAAGGCGACGCAAGGGAAGAAAGGCGACGCAGGGGAAGAAAGGCGACGCGAGGGAAAGCAAGAATGGTAAGAAAGGCGACGCGAGGGAAAGCAGGAATGGTAAGAAAGGCGACGCAAGGGAAAGCAGGAAAGGGAAGAAAGGCAACGCAAGGGAAAGCAGGAACGAGAAGAAAGGCGACGCGCGGAAAGAAAGTCGACGCAAGGGAAAGTAGGAACGGGAAGAAAGGCGATGCAAGGGAAGATAGGCGACGCAAGCGAAATCAGGAATGGTAAGAAAGGCGACGCAAGGGTAGAAAGGTGACGCAAGGGAAAGCAGGAATGGTAAGAAAGGCGATGCAAGGGAAGAAAGGCGATGCAGGGGAAGAAAGGCGACACAAGGGAGGCCAGGCGACGCAAGGGAAAGCAGGAACAGGAAGAAAGGCGACTCACGGGAAAGCAGGAACGAGAAGAAAGGCGACTCAAGGGAAAGCAGGAACGGTAAGAAAGGCGACGCAAGGGAAGAAAGGCGACGCAGGGGAAGAAAGGCGATGCGACGGAAAGCAGGAACAGGAAGAAAGGCGACGCACGGGAAAGCAGGAACAGGAAGAAAGGCGACGCTCTGCAAAGCAGGAACGAGAAGAAAGGCGACGCAAGGGAATGCAGGAACGAGAAGAAAGGCGACGCAAGGGAAGAAAGGCGACGCAGGGGAAGAAAGGCGACGCGAGGGAAAGCAGGAATGGTAAGAAAGGCGATGCAAGGGAATGAAATGCGACGCAAGGGAAAGCAGGAATGGGAAGAAAGGCGACGCAAGGGACGAAAGGAGATGCAAGGGAAGAAAGGCGATGCAAGGGAATGCTGGAATGGGAAGAAAGGCGACGCAAGGGAAGAAAGGCGACGCAAGGGAATGCTGGAATGGGAAGGCGGCGCAAGGGAAGAAAGGCAACGCAACAGAAGAAAGGCGACGCAAGGGAAAGCACGAACTGGAAGAATGGTGACGGAAGGGAAGAAAGGCGATGCAAGGGAAAGGAGGAACGGGAAGAAATGCGATGCAAGGGAAGAAAGGCGACGCAAGGGAACAAAGACGATGGAAGGTAAGCAAGGCGACGCAAGGGAAATCAGGAAGGGGAAGAAAGGCGACGCAAGGAAAAGCAGCAACGGGAGGAAAGGCGACGTCAGGAAACAAAGGCGATGCAAGGGAAAGTATGAAAGGGAATAAAGGAGACGCAAGGGAAGAAAGGCGGCGCAAGGAAAAGCAGGAACGGGAAGAAAGGCGACGCATGGGAATAAAACTGACGCAAGGGAAAGCAGAAAAGGGAAGAAAGGCAACGCAAGGGAAAGCAGGAACGAGAAGAAAGGCGACGCGCGGAAAGAAAGTCGACGCAAGGCAAAGTAGGAACGAGAAGAAAGGCGACGCGCGGAAAGAAAGGCGACGCAAGGGAAAGCAGGAAAGGGAAGAAAGGCAACGCAAGGGAAAGCAGGAACGAGAAGAATGGCGATGCGCAGAAAGAAAGAAAGTCGATGCAAGGGAAAGCAGGAACGGGAAGAAAGGCGTGGAAAGGGAAAGCAGGAACGGGAAGAAAGGAGACACAAGGGAAGAAAGGTAATACAAGGGAAGCAAGGCGACGCAAGGGAAGAAAGGCGATGCAAGGGAAGCAAGGCGACTCAAGGGAAATCAGGAACGGGAAGAAAGGAGAGGCAAGGGAAGAAAGGCGATGGAAGGGAAAGCAGGAACGCGAAGAAAGGCGACCCAAGGGAAAGCAGGAAAGAGAAGCAAGGCAACGCACGGAAAGAAAGTCGAAGCAAGGGAAAGTAGGAACGAGAAGAAAGATGACGCAAGGGATCGCAGGAACGAGAAGAAAAGCGACGCAAGGAAAGAAAGGCGATGTAAGGGAAAGTAGGAACGGGAAGAAAGGCGACGCAAGGGAAGAAAGGCGGCGCAAGGGAAAGCAGGAACGGGAAGAAAGGAGATGCATGGGTAGAAAGGCGACGCAAGGGAAAGCAGAAACGAGAAGAAAGGCGAAGCAAGGGAAGAAAGGCGACGCAAGGGAAGTAAGGCGACGCAAGGGAAAGCAGGAACAAGAGGAAAGGCAACGCAAGGGAAAGCAGGAGCAGTAACAAAGGCGACGCAAGGGAAGAAAGGCGACGCAAGGGATGAAAGGTGACGCAAGGAAAAGCAGGAATGGTAAGAAAGGCGACGCAAGGGTAGAAAGGCGAGGCAAGGGAAAGCAGAAAAGGGAAGAAAGCCGAAGCAAGGGAGGAAAGGAGATGCAAGGGAAGAAAGGCGACGCAATGGAAGCAATGGGACGCAAGGGAAAGCAGGAACAGGAAGAAAGGCGACGCACGGGAAAGCAGGAACGAGAAGAAAGGCGACGCAAGGTAAAGCAGGAACGGTAAGAAAGGCGACGCAAGGGAAGAAAGGCGACGCAGGGGAAGAAAGCCGACGCGAGGGAAAGCAAGCATGGTAAGAAAGGCGACGCGAGGGAAAGCAGGAATGGTAAGAAAGGCGACGCAAGGGAAAGCAGGAAAGGGAAGAAAGGCAACGCAAGGGAAAGCAGGAACGAGAAGAAAGGCGACGCGCGGAAAGAAAGTCGACGCAAGGGAAAGTAGGAACGGGAAGAAAGGCGATGCAAGGGAAGATAGGCGACGCAAGCGAAATCAGGAATGGTAAGAAAGGCGACGGAAGGGTAGAAAGGCGACGCAAGGGAAAGCAGGAATGGTAAGAAAGGCGACGCAAGGGAAGAAAGGCGATGCAGGGGAAGAAAGGCGACACAAGGGAGGCCAGGCGACGCAAGGGAAAGCAGGAACAGGAAGAAAGGCAACGCACGGGAAAGCAGGAACGAGAAGAAAGGCGACTCAAGGGAAAGTAGGAACGGGAAGAAAGGAGACTCAAGGGAAGAAAGGCAATACAAGGGAAGCAAGGTGACGCAAGGGAAGAAAGGCGATGCAAGGGAAGCAAGGCGACTCAAGGGAAATCAGGAACGGGAAGAAAGGAGAGGCAAGGGAAGAAAGGCGATGGAAGGGAAAGCAGGAACGGGAAGAAAGGCGACGCAAGAGAAAGCAGGAACGGGAAGAAATGTGACGCAAGGGAAGATAGGCGACGCAAGGGAACGCAGGAACGGGAAGAAAGGCGACGCAAGGGAAAGCAGGAACGGGAAGAAAGGCGACGCGAGGGAAGAAAGGCGATATGCAAGGGAAGAAAGGCGATGCACGGGAAAGCAGGAAGGGGAAAAAAGGCGATGCGAGGGAAGAAAGGCGATGCAGGGGAAGAAAGGCGTGGCCAGGGAAATCAGGAACGGGAAGAAAGGCGTGGCAAGGGAAAGCAGGAACGGTAGGAAAGGCGACGCAAGGGAATAAAAAGGCAACGCAGGGGAAGAAAGGCGATGCGACTGAAAGCAGGAACAGGAAGAAAGGCAACACACGGAAAGAAAGTCGAAGCAAGGGAAAGTAGGAACGAGAAGAAAGATGACGCAAGGGATCGCAGGAACGAGAAGAAAAGCGACGCAAGTAAAGAAAGGCGATGCAAGGGAAAGTAGGAACGGGAAGAAAGGCGACGCAAGGGAAGAAAGGCGGCGCAAGGGAAAGCAGGAACGGGAAGAAAGGAGATGCATGCGTAGAAAGCTGACGCAAGGGAAAGCAGGAACGGGAGGAAAGGCGAAGCAAGGGAAGAAAGGCGACGCAAGGGAAGTAAGGCGACGCAAGGGAAAGCCGGAACGAGAGGAAAGGTTACGCAAGGGAAAGCAGGAGCAGTAACAAAGGCGACGCAAGGGAAGAAAGGCGACGCAAGGGATGAAAGGCGACGCAAGGAAAAGCAGGAATGGTAAGAAAGGCGACGCAAGGGTAGAAAGGCGAGGCAAGGGAAAGCAGAAAAGGGAAGAAAGCCGAAGCAAGGGAGGAAAGGAGATGCAAGGGAAGAAAGGCGATGCAATGGAAGCAATGCGACGCAAGGGAAAGCAGGAACAGGAAGAAAGGCGACGCACGGGAAAGCAGGAACGAGAAGAAAGGCGACGCAAGGTAAAGCAGGAACGGTAAGAAAGGCGACGCAAGGGAAGAAAGGCGACGCAGGGGAAGAAAGGCGACGCGAGGGAAAGCAGGAATGGTAAGAAAGGCGATGCAAGGGAATGAAATGCGACGCAAGGGAAAGCAGGAATGGGAAGAAAGGCGACGCAAGGGACGAAAGGAGATGCAAGGGAAGAAAGGCGATGCAAGGGAATGCTGGAATGGGAAGAAAGGCGACGCAAGGGAAGAAAGGCGACGCAAGGGAATGCTGGAATGGGAAGAAAGGCGGCGCAAGGGAAGAAAGGCAACGCAACAGAAGAAAGGCGACGCAAGGGAAAGCACGAACTGGAAGAATGGTGACGGAAGGGAAGAAAGGCGATGCAAGGGAAAGGAGGAACGGGAAGAAATGCGATGCAAGGGAAGAAAGGCGACGCAAGGGAACAAAGGCGATGGAAGGTAAGCAAGGCGACGCAAGGGAAATCAGGAAGGGGAAGAAAGGCGACGAAAGGAAAAGCAGCAACGGGAGGAAAGGCGACGTCAGGAAAGAAAGACGATGCAAGGGAAAGTATGAAAGGGAAGAAAGGAGACGCAAGGGAAGTAAGGCGAAGCAAGGGAAAGTAGGAACGGAAAGAAAGGCGGCGCAAGGGATCGCAGGAACGAGAATAAAGGCGACGCAAGGAAAGAAAGGCGATGCAAGGCTAAGTCGGAAAGGGAATAAAGGAGACGCAAGGGAAGAAAGGCGGCGCAAGGAAAAGCAGGAACGGGAAGAAAGGCGACGCCAGGAAAGAAAGGCGATGCAAGGGAAAGTAGGAAAGGGAGGAAAGGAGACGCAAGGGAAGAAAGGCGACGCAAGGAAAAGCAGGAACGGGAAGAAAGGCGACGCATGGGAATAAAACTGACGCAAGGGAAAGCAGAAAAGGGAAGAAAGGCAACGCAAGGGAAAGCAGGAACGAGAAGAAAGGCGACGCGCCGAAAGAAAGTCGACGCAAGGCAAAGTAGGAACGAGAAGAAAGGCGACGCGCGGAAAGAAAGGCGACGCAAGGGAAAGCAGGAAAGGGAAGAAAGGCAACGCAAGGGAAAGCAGGAACGAGAAGAATGGCGACGCGCAGAAAGGAAGAAAGTCGACGCAAGAGAAAGCAGGAACGGGAAGAAAGGCGTGGAAAGGGAAAGCAGGAACGGGAAGAAAGGAGACACAAGGGAAGAAAGGTAATACAAGGGAAGCAAGGCGACGCAAGGGAAGAAAGGCGATGCAAGGGAAGCAAGGCGACTCAAGGGAAATCAGGAACGGGAAGAAAGGAGAGGCAAGGGAAGAAAGGCGATGGAAGGGAAAGCAGGAACGCGAAGAAAGGCGACCCAAGGGAAAGCAGGAAAGAGAAGCAAGGCAACGCACGGAAAGAAAGTCGAAGCAAGGGAAAGTAGGAACGAGAAGAAAGATGACGCAAGGGATCGCAGGAACGAGAAGAAAAGCGACGCAAGGAAAGAAAGGCGATGAAAGGGAAAGTAGGAACGGGAAGAAAGGCGACGCAAGGGAAGAAAGGCGGCGCAAGGGAAAGCAGGAACGGGAAGAAAGGAGATGCATGGGTAGAAAGGCGATGCAAGGGAATGCTGGAATGGGAAGAAAGGCGATGCAAGGGAAAGCAGGAACGGGAAGAAAGGAGATGCATGGGAAGAAAGCTGACGCTAGGGAAAGCAGGAACGGGAGGAAATGCGACGCATGGGAAAGCAGGAACGAGAAGAAAGGTGACGCAAGGGAAAGCAGGAACGGTAAGAAAGGCGACGCAAGGGAAGAAAGGCGACGCAAGAGAAGAAAGGCGACGCAAGGGAACGCATGAACGGGAAGAAAGGCGACGGAAGGGAAGAAAGGCTATGCAAGGGACAGGAGGAACGGGAAGACAGGCTACGCAGGAGAAAGCAGGAACGGGAAGAAATGAGATGCAAGGGAAGAAAGGCGACGCAAGGGAAGAAAGGCGACGCACGGGAAAGCAGGAAGGGGAAAAAAGGCGATGCAAGGGCAGAAAGGCGACGCAGGGGAAGAAAGGTGACGCAAGGGAAAGCAGGAGCGGGAAGAAAGGCGTGGCAAGGGAAAACAGGAACGGGAAGAAAGGCAACGCAAGGGAAGAAAGTCGACGCAAGGGAAGGCAGGAACTGCAAGAAAGGCGACGCCTGGAAAGAAAGGCGATGCTAGGGAAAGTAGGAAAGGGAAGAAAGGAGACGCAAGGGAAGAAAGGCGACGCAAGGGAGGCCAGGCGATGCAAGGGAAAGCAGGAACAGGAAGAAAGGCGATGCAAGGGAATGCAGGAAAGGTAAGAAAGGCGACGCAAGGGAAGAAAGGCGACGCAGGGGTAGAAAGGCGACGCGAGGGAAAGCAGGAATGGTAAGAAAGGCGATGCAAGGGTATGAAATGCGACGCAAGGGAAAGCAGGAATGGGAAGAAAGGCGACGCAAGGGAAGAAATGCGATGCAAGGGAAAAAAGGCGATGCAAGGCAAGAAAAGCGATGCAAGGGAAGCAAGGCGACGCAAGTGAAATCAGGAAGGGGAAGAAAAGCAACGCATGGGAAAGCAGGAACGAGAAGAAATGCGACGCAAGGGAATGCAGGAACGGTAAAAAAGGCGACGCAAGGGAAGAAAGGCGACGCAGTGGTAGAAAGGCGACGCGAGGGAAAGCAGGAATGCTAAGAAAGGCGACGCAAGGGTATGAAATGCGACGCAAGGGAAAGCAGGAATGGGAAGAAAGGCGACGCAAGGGAAGAAAGGCGATGCAAGGGAAGAAAGGCGAAGCAAGGGAAGAAAGGCGATGCAAGGGAAGCAAGGCGACGCAAGGGAATTCAGGAAGGGGAAGAAAGGCGACGCAAGGGAAGAAAGGCGATGCAAGGGAAAGCAGAAATGGGAAATAAGGCGTCGGAAGGGAAAGCAGGAACGAGTAGAAAGGCGAAGCAAGGGTACGCAGAAACGAGAAGAAAGGCGTCGCAAGGAATGAAAGGCGATGCAAGGGAAAGTAGGAAAGGGAAGAAAGGAGACACAAGGGAAGAAAGGCGGCGCAAGGGAAAGCAGGAACGGGAAGAAAGGAGATGCATGGGAAGAAAGCTGTCGCAAGGGAAAGCAGGAACGGGAGGAAAGGCGACGCAAGGGAAAGCAGGAACGAGAAGAAAGCTGACGCAAGGGAAAGCAGGAACGGTAAGAATGGCGACGCAAGGGAAGAAAGGCGATGCAAGGGAAGAAAGGCGATGCAAGGGAAGCAAGGCGACGCAAGGGAAATCAGGAAGGGGAAGAAAGGCGACGCAAGGGTAGAAATGTGACGCAAGGGAAAGCAGGAATGGTAAGAAAGGCGATGCAAGGGAAGAAAGGCGGTGCAGGGGAAGAAAGGCGACACAAGGGAGGCCAGGCGACGCAAGGGAAAGCAGGAACAGGAAGAAATGCGACGCACGGGAATGCAGGAACGAGAAGAAAGGCGACTCAAGGGAAAGCAGGAACGGTAAGAAAGGCGACGCAAGGGAAGAAAGGCGACGCAGGGGAAGAAAGGCGATGCGACGGAAAGCAGGAACAGGAAGAAAGGCGACGCACGGGAAAGCAGGAACAGGAAGAAAGGCGACGCTCTGCAAAGCAGGAACGAGAAGAAAGGCGACGCAAGGGAATGCAGGAACGAGAAGAAAGGCGACGCAAGGGAAGAAAGGCGACGCAGGGGAAGAAAGGCGACGCGAGGGAAAGCAGGAATGGTAAGAAAGGCGATGCAAGGGAATGAAATGCGATGCAAGGGAAAGCAGGAATGGGAAGAAAGGCGACGCAAGGGACGAAAGGAGATGCAAGGGAAGAAAGGCGATGCAAGGGAATGCTGGAATGGGAAGAAAGGCGACGCAAGGGAAGATAGGCGACGCAAGGGAACAAAGGCGATGGAAGGTAAGCAAGGCGACGCAAGGGAAATCAGGAAGGGGAAGAAAGGCGACGCAAGGGAAGAAAGGCGATGGAAGGGAAAGCAGAAATGGGAAATAAGGCTTCGGAAGGGAAAGCAGGAACGAGAAGAAAGGCGAAGCAAGGGAAAGCAGGAATGAGAAGAAAGGCGACGCAAGGGTAGAGAGGCAATGCAAGGGAATGCTGGAATGGGAAGAAAGGCGACGCAAGGGAAAGCAGGAACGGGAAGAAAGGAGATGCATGGGAAGAAAGCTGACGCTAGGGAAAGCAGGAACGGGAGGGAAGGCGACGCAAGGGAAAGCAGGAACGAGAAGAAAGGCGACGCAAGGGGAAGCAGGAACGGAAAGAAAAGCGACGCAAGGGAAGAAAGGCGACGCAGGGGAAGAAAGGCGACGCAAGGGAAAGCAGGAATGGTAAGAAAGGCGACGCAAGGGTAGAAAGGCGAGGCAAGGGAAAGCAGGAAAGGGAAGAAAGGCAACGCAAGGGAAAGCAGGAACGAGAAGAAAGGCGACGTGCGGAAAGAAAGTCGACGCAAGGGAAAGTAGGAACGGGAAGAAAGGCGATGCAAGGGAAGATAGGCGACGCAAGCGAAATCAGGAATGGTAAGAAAGGCGACTGAAGGGTAGAAAGGCGACACAAGGGAAAGCAGGAATGGTAAGAAAGGCGACGCAAGGGAAGAAAGGCGATGCAGGGGAAGAAAGGCGACACAAGGGAGGCCAGGCGACGCAAGGGAAAGCAGGAACAGGAAGAAAGGCGACGCACGGGAAAGCAGGAACGAGAAGAAAGGCGACTCAAGGGAAAGCAGGAACGGTAAGAAAGGCGACGCAAGGGAAGAAAGGCGACGCAGGGGAAGAAAGGCGATGCAAGGGAAAGCAGAAATGGGAAATAAGGCTTCGGAAGGGAAAGCAGGAACGAGAAGAAAGGCGAAGCAAGGGAAAGCAGGAACGAGAAGAAAGGCGACGCAAGGGTAGAGAGGCAATGCAAGGGAATGCTGGAATGGGAAGAAAGGCGACGCAAGGGAAAGCAGGAACGGGAAGAAAGGAGATGCATGGGAAGAAAGCTGACGCTAGGGAAAGCAGGAACGGGAGGAAAGGCGACGCAAGGGAAAGCAGGAACGAGAAGAAAGGCGACGCAAGGGGAAGCAGGAACGGAAAGAAAAGCGACGCAAGGGAAGAAAGGCGACGCAGGGGAAGAAAGGCGACGCAAGGGAAATCAGGAATGGTAAGAAAGGCGACGCAAGGGAAGAACAGAGATGCAAGGGAAAGCAGGAAAGGGAAGCAAGGCGACGCAAGGGAAAGCAGGAACAGGAAGAAAGGCGATGCACGTGAAAGCTGGAACGAGAAGAAAGGCGACGCAAGGGAAAGCAGGAACGGAAAGAATAGCGATGCAAGGGAAGAAAGGCGACGCAAGGGAAGAATGGCGACACACGTGAAAGCAGGAACGGGAAGAAAGGCGTGGCAAGGGAAAGCAGGGCGACGCAAGAGAATGCAGAAACGGGAGGAAAGGCGACGCAAGGGAAAGCAGAAATGGGAAATAAGGCTTCGGAAGGGAAAGCAGGAACGAGAAGAAAGGCGAAGCAAGGGTAAGCAGGAATGGTAATAAAGGCGACGCAAGGGTAGAGAGGCGATGCAAGGGAATGCTGGAATGGGAAGAAAGGCGACGCATGGAAAGAATGGCGACGCTAGATAAAGCAGAACCGGGAAGTAAGGCGTCGGAAGGGAAGCAGGAACGAGAAGAAAAGCGAAGCAAGGGTAAGCAGGAACGTGAACAAAGGCGGCGCACGGAAAGAAAGTCGAAGCAAGGGAAAGTAGGAACGGAAAGAAAGGCGACGCAAGGGATCGCAGGAACGAGAAGAAAGGCGATGCAAGGAATGAAAGGCGATGCAAGGGAAAGTAGGAAAGGGAAGAAAGGAGACACAAGGGAAGAAAGGCGACGCAAGGGAAAGCAGGAACGGGAAGAAAGGAGATGCATGGGAAGAAAGCTGACGCAAGGGAAAGCAGGAACGGGAGGAAAGGCGATGCAAGGGAAAGCAGGAACGAGAAGAAAGGTGACGCAAGGGAAAGCAGGAGCGGGAAGAAAGGCGATGCAAGGGAAGAAAGGCGATGCAAGGGAAGCAAGGCGATGCAAGGGATCGCAGGAAGGAGAAGAAAGGCGATGCAAGGTAAGAAAGGCGATGCAAGGAAAAGTAGGAAAGGGAAGAAAGTAGACGCAAGGGAAGAAAGGCGGCGACAGGGAAAGCAGGAACGGGAAGAAAGGAGATGCATGGGAAGAAAGCTGACGCAAGCAAAAGCAGGAATGGTAAGAATGGCGACGGAAGGGTAGAAAGGCGAGGCAAGGGAAGAATGGCGACGCAAGGGAGGCCAGGCGACGCAAGGGGAAGCAGGAACAGGAAGAAAGGAGACGCACGGAAAAGCAGGAACGAGAAGAAAGGCGACGCAAGGGAAAGCAGGAACGGAAAGAATAGCGATGCAAGGGAAGAAAGGCGACGCAAGGGAAGAATGGCGACACACGTGAAAGCAGGAACGGGAAGAAAGGCGTGGCAAGGGAAAGCAGGGCGACGCAAGAGAATGCAGAAACGGGAGGAAAGGCGACGCAAGGGAAAGCAGAAATGGGAAATAAGGCTTCGGAAGGGAAAGCAGGAACGAGAAGAAAGGCGAAGCAAGGGTAAGCAGGAATGGTAATAAAGGCGACGCAAGGGTAGAGAGGCGATGCAAGGGAATGCTGGAATGGGAAGAAAGGCGACGCATGGAAAGAATGGCGACGCTAGATAAAGCAGAACCGGGAAGTAAGGCGTCGGAAGGGAAGCAGGAACGAGAAGAAAAGCGAAGCAAGGGTAAGCAGGAACGTGAACAAAGGCGGCGCACGGAAAGAAAGTCGAAGCAAGGGAAAGTAGGAACGGAAAGAAAGGCGACGCAAGGGATCGCAGGAACGAGAAGAAAGGCGATGCAAGGAATGAAAGGCGATGCAAGGGAAAGTAGGAAAGGGAAGAAAGGAGACACAAGGGAAGAAAGGCGACGCAAGGGAAAGCAGGAACGGGAAGAAAGGAGATGCATGGGAAGAAAGCTGACGCAAGGGAAAGCAGGAACGGGAGGAAAGGCGATGCAAGGGAAAGCAGGAACGAGAAGAAAGGTGACGCAAGGGAAAGCAGGAGCGGGAAGAAAGGCGATGCAAGGGAAGAAAGGCGATGCAAGGGAAGCAAGGCGATGCAAGGGATCGCAGGAAGGAGAAGAAAGGCGATGCAAGGTAAGAAAGGCGATGCAAGGAAAAGTAGGAAAGGGAAGAAAGTAGACGCAAGGGAAGAAAGGCGGCGACAGGGAAAGCAGGAACGGGAAGAAAGGAGATGCATGGGAAGAAAGCTGACGCAAGCAAAAGCAGGAATGGTAAGAATGGCGACGGAAGGGTAGAAAGGCGAGGCAAGGGAAGAATGGCGACGCAAGGGAGGCCAGGCGACGCAAGGGGAAGCAGGAACAGGAAGAAAGGAGACGCACGGAAAAGCAGGAACGAGAAGAAAGGCGACGCAAGGGAATGCAGGAACGGTAAGAAAGGCGAAGCAAGGGAAGAAAGGCGACGCAGGGGAAGAAAGGCGATGCAAGGGAAGATAGGCGACGCAAGAGAAGAAAGGCGACGCAAGGGAACGCATGAAAGGGAAGAAAGGCGACGGAAGGGAAGAAAGGCTATGCAAGGGAAGATAGGCCATGCAAGGGAAGCAAGGCGACGCAAGGGAAATCAGGAACGGGAAGAAAGGCGACGCACGGGAAAGCAGGAACGAGAAGAAAGGCGACGCAAGGTAAAGCAGGAACGGTAAGAAAGGCGACGCAAGGGAAGAAAGGCGACGCAGGGGAAGAAAGGCGACGCGAGGGAAAGCAAGAATGGTAAGAAAGGCGACGCGAGGGAAAGCAGGAATGGTAAGAAAGGCGACGCAAGGGAAAGCAGGAAAGGGAAGAAAGGCAACGCAAGGGAAAGCAGGAACGAGAAGAAAGGCGACGCGCGGAAAGAAAGTCGACGCAAGGGAAAGTAGGAACGGGAAGAAAGGCGATGCAAGGGAAGATAGGCGACGCAAGCGAAATCAGGAATGGTAAGAAAGGCGACGCAAGGGTAGAAAGGTGACGCAAGGGAAAGCAGGAATGGTAAGAAAGGCGATGCAAGGGAAGAAAGGCGATGCAGGGGAAGAAAGGCGACACAAGGGAGGCCAGGCGACGCAAGGGAAAGCAGGAACAGGAAGAAAGGCGACTCACGGGAAAGCAGGAACGAGAAGAAAGGCGACTCAAGGGAAAGCAGGAACGGTAAGAAAGGCGACGCAAGGGAAGAAAGGCGACGCAGGGGAAGAAAGGCGATGCGACGGAAAGCAGGAACAGGAAGAAAGGCGACGCACGGGAAAGCAGGAACAGGAAGAAAGGCGACGCTCTGCAAAGCAGGAACGAGAAGAAAGGCGACGCAAGGGAATGCAGGAACGAGAAGAAAGGCGACGCAAGGGAAGAAAGGCGACGCAGGGGAAGAAAGGCGACGCGAGGGAAAGCAGGAATGGTAAGAAAGGCGATGCAAGGGAATGAAATGCGACGCAAGGGAAAGCAGGAATGGGAAGAAAGGCGACGCAAGGGACGAAAGGAGATGCAAGGGAAGAAAGGCGATGCAAGGGAATGCTGGAATGGGAAGAAAGGCGACGCAAGGGAAGAAAGGCGACGCAAGGGAATGCTGGAATGGGAAGGCGGCGCAAGGGAAGAAAGGCAACGCAAAAGAAGAAAGCCGACGCAAGGGAAAGCACGAACTGGAAGAATGGTGACGGAAGGGAAGAAAGGCGATGCAAGGGAAAGGAGGAACGGGAAGAAATGCGATGCAAGGGAAGAAAGGCGACGCAAGGGAACAAAGACGATGGAAGGTAAGCAAGGCGACGCAAGGGAAATCAGGAAGGGGAAGAAAGGCGACGCAAGGAAAAGCAGCAACGGGAGGAAAGGCGACGTCAGGAAACAAAGGCGATGCAAGGGAAAGTATGAAAGGGAATAAAGGAGACGCAAGGGAAGAAAGGCGGCGCAAGGAAAAGCAGGAACGGGAAGAAAGGCGACGCATGGGAATAAAACTGACGCAAGGGAAAGCAGAAAAGGGAAGAAAGGCAACGCAAGGGAAAGCAGGAACGAGAAGAAAGGCGACGCGCGGAAAGAAAGTCGACGCAAGGCAAAGTAGGAACGAGAAGAAAGGCGACGCGCGGAAAGAAAGGCGACGCAAGGGAAAGCAGGAAAGGGAAGAAAGGCAACGCAAGGGAAAGCAGGAACGAGAAGAATGGCGACGCGCAGAAAGAAAGAAAGTCGATGCAAGGGAAAGCAGGAACGGGAAGAAAGGCGTGGAAAGGGAAAGCAGGAACGGGAAGAAAGGAGACACAAGGGAAGAAAGGTAATACAAGGGAAGCAAGGCGACGCAAGGGAAGAAAGGCGATGCAAGGGAAGCAAGGCGACTCAAGGGAAATCAGGAACGGGAAGAAAGGAGAGGCAAGGGAAGAAAGGCGATGGAAGGGAAAGCAGGAACGCGAAGAAAGGCGACCCAAGGGAAAGCAGGAAAGAGAAGCAAGGCAACGCACGGAAAGAAAGTCGAAGCAAGGGAAAGTAGGAACGAGAAGAAAGATGACGCAAGGGATCGCAGGAACGAGAAGAAAAGCGACGCAAGGAAAGAAAGGCGATGTAAGGGAAAGTAGGAACGGGAAGAAAGGCGACGCAAGGGAAGAAAGGCGGCGCAAGGGAAAGCAGGAACGGGAAGAAAGGAGATGCATGGGTAGAAAGGCGACGCAAGGGAAAGCAGAAACGAGAAGAAAGGCGAAGCAAGGGAAGAAAGGCGACGCAAGGGAAGTAAGGCGACGCAAGGGAAAGCAGGAACAAGAGGAAAGGCAACGCAAGGGAAAGCAGGAGCAGTAACAAAGGCGACGCAAGGGAAGAAAGGCGACGCAAGGGATGAAAGGTGACGCAAGGAAAAGCAGGAATGGTAAGAAAGGCGACGCAAGGGTAGAAAGGCGAGGCAAGGGAAAGCAGAAAAGGGAAGAAAGCCGAAGCAAGGGAGGAAAGGAGATGCAAGGGAAGAAAGGCGACGCAATGGAAGCAATGGGACGCAAGGGAAAGCAGGAACAGGAAGAAAGGCGACGCACGGGAAAGCAGGAACGAGAAGAAAGGCGACGCAAGGTAAAGCAGGAACGGTAAGAAAGGCGACGCAAGGGAAGAAAGGCGACGCAGGGGAAGAAAGCCGACGCGAGGGAAAGCAAGCATGGTAAGAAAGGCGACGCGAGGGAAAGCAGGAATGGTAAGAAAGGCGACGCAAGGGAAAGCAGGAAAGGGAAGAAAGGCAACGCAAGGGAAAGCAGGAACGAGAAGAAAGGCGACGCGCGGAAAGAAAGTCGACGCAAGGGAAAGTAGGAACGGGAAGAAAGGCGATGCAAGGGAAGATAGGCGACGCAAGCGAAATCAGGAATGGTAAGAAAAGCGACGGAAGGGTAGAAAGGCGACGCAAGGGAAAGCAGGAATGGTAAGAAAGGCGACGCAAGGGAAGAAAGGCGATGCAGGGGAAGAAAGGCGACACAAGGGAGGCCAGGCGACGCAAGGGAAAGCAGGAACAGGAAGAAAGGCAACGCACGGGAAAGCAGGAACGAGAAGAAAGGCGACTCAAGGGAAAGTAGGAACGGGAAGAAAGGAGACTCAAGGGAAGAAAGGCAATACAAGGGAAGCAAGGTGACGCAAGGGAAGAAAGGCGATGCAAGGGAAGCAAGGCGACTCAAGGGAAATCAGGAACGGGAAGAAAGGAGAGGCAAGGGAAGAAAGGCGATGGAAGGGAAAGCAGGAACGGGAAGAAAGGCGACGCAAGAGAAAGCAGGAACGGGAAGAAATGCGACGCAAGGGAAGATAGGCGACGCAAGGGAACGCAGGAACGGGAAGAAAGGCGATGGAAGGGAAAGCAGGAACGGGAAGAAAGGCGACGCGAGGGAAGAAAGGCGATATGCAAGGGAAGAAAGGCGATGCACGGGAAAGCAGGAAGGGGAAAAAAGGCGATGCGAGGGAAGAAAGGCGATGCAGGGGAAGAAAGGCGTGGCCAGGGAAATCAGGAACGGGAAGAAAGGCGTGGCAAGGGAAAGCAGGAACGGTAGGAAAGGCGACGCAAGGGAATAAAAAGGCAACGCAGGGGAAGAAAGGCGATGCGGCTGAAAGCAGGAACAGGAAGAAAGGCAACACACGGAAAGAAAGTCGAAGCAAGGGAAAGTAGGAACGAGAAGAAAGATGACGCAAGGGATCGCAGGAACGAGAAGAAAAGCGACGCAAGTAAAGAAAGGCGATGCAAGGGAAAGTAGGAACGGGAAGAAAGGCGACGCAAGGGAAGAAAGGCGGCGCAAGGGAAAGCAGGAACGGGAAGAAAGGAGATGCATGCGTAGAAAGCTGACGCAAGGGAAAGCAGGAACGGGAGGAAAGGCGACGCAAGGGAAAGCAGGAACGAGAAGAAAGGCGAAGCAAGGGAAGAAAGGCGACGCAAGGGAAGTAAGGCGACGCAAGGGAAAGCCGGAACGAGAGGAAAGGTTACGCAAGGGAAAGCAGGAGCAGTAACAAAGGCGACGCAAGGGAAGAAAGGCGACGCAAGGGATGAAAGGCGACGCAAGGAAAAGCAGGAATGGTAAGAAAGGCGACGCAAGGGTAGAAAGGCGAGGCAAGGGAAAGCAGAAAAGGGAAGAAAGCCGAAGCAAGGGAGGAAAGGAGATGCAAGGGAAGAAAGGCGATGCAATGGAAGCAATGCGACGCAAGGGAAAGCAGGAACAGGAAGAAAGGCGACGCACGGGAAAGCAGGAACGAGAAGAAAGGCGACGCAAGGTAAAGCAGGAACGGTAAGAAAGGCGACGCAAGGGAAGAAAGGCGACGCAGGGGAAGAAAGGCGACGCGAGGGAAAGCAGGAATGGTAAGAAAGGCGATGCAAGGGAATGAAATGCGACGCAAGGGAAAGCAGGAATGGGAAGAAAGGCGACGCAAGGGACGAAAGGAGATGCAAGGGAAGAAAGGCGATGCAAGGGAATGCTGGAATGGGAAGAAAGGCGACGCAAGGGAAGAAAGGCGACGCAAGGGAATG
The DNA here is from genome assembly GCA_030408155.1 of Lophura swinhoii. NCBI lineage: Eukaryota > Metazoa > Chordata > Aves > Galliformes > Phasianidae > Lophura > Lophura swinhoii. The sequence goes on along the minus strand of JASCYN010000150.1, from coordinate 9,450,173 downwards.
CTGGAATGGGAAGAAAGGCGGCGCAAGGGAAGAAAGGCAACGCAACAGAAGAAAGGCGACGCAAGGGAAAGCACGAACTGGAAGAATGGTGACGGAAGGGAAGAAAGGCGATGCAAGGGAAAGTAGGAACGGGAAGAAAGGCGACGCAAGGGAAGAAAGGCGACGAAAGGAAAAGCAGCAACGGGAGGAAAGGCGACGTCAGGAAAGAAAGGCGATGCAAGGGAAAGTATGAAAGGGAAGAAAGGAGACGCAAGGGAAGTAAGGCGAAGCAAGGGAAAGTAGGAACGGAAAGAAAGGCGGCGCAAGGGATCGCAGGAACGAGAATAAAGGCGACGCAAGGAAAGAAAGGCGATGCAAGGCTAAGTCGGAAAGGGAATAAAGGAGACGCAAGGGAAGAAAGGCGGCGCAAGGAAAAGCAGGAACGGGAAGAAAGGCGACGCCAGGAAAGAAAGGCGATGCAAGGGAAAGTAGGAAAGGGAGGAAAGGAGACGCAAGGGAAGAAAGGCGACGCAAGGAAAAGCAGGAACGGGAAGAAAGGCGACGCATGGGAATAAAACTGACGCAAGGGAAAGCAGAAAAGGGAAGAAAGGCAACGCAAGGGAAAGCAGGAACGAGAAGAAAGGCGACGCGCGGAAAGAAAGTCGACGCAAGGCAAAGTAGGAACGAGAAGAAAGGCGACGCGCGGAAAGAAAGGCGACGCAAGGGAAAGCAGGAAAGGGAAGAAAGGCAACGCAAGGGAAAGCAGGAACGAGAAGAATGGCGACGCGCAGAAAGGAAGAAAGTCGACGCAAGAGAAAGCAGGAACGGGAAGAAAGGCGTGGAAAGGGAAAGCAGGAACGGGAAGAAAGGAGACACAAGGGAAGAAAGGTAATACAAGGGAAGCAAGGCGACGCAAGGGAAGAAAGGCGATGCAAGGGAAGCAAGGCGACTCAAGGGAAATCAGGAACGGGAAGAAAGGAGAGGCAAGGGAAGAAAGGCGATGGAAGGGAAAGCAGGAACGCGAAGAAAGGCGACCCAAGGGAAAGCAGGAAAGAGAAGCAAGGCAACGCACGGAAAGAAAGTCGAAGCAAGGGAAAGTAGGAACGAGAAGAAAGATGACGCAAGGGATCGCAGGAACGAGAAGAAAAGCGACGCAAGGAAAGAAAGGCGATGAAAGGGAAAGTAGGAACGGGAAGAAAGGCGACGCAAGGGAAGAAAGGCGGCGCAAGGGAAAGCAGGAACGGGAAGAAAGGAGATGCATGGGTAGAAAGGCGATGCAAGGGAATGCTGGAATGGGAAGAAAGGCGATGCAAGGGAAAGCAGGAACGGGAAGAAAGGAGATGCATGGGAAGAAAGCTGACGCTAGGGAAAGCAGGAACGGGAGGAAATGCGACGCATGGGAAAGCAGGAACGAGAAGAAAGGTGACGCAAGGGAAAGCAGGAACGGTAAGAAAGGCGACGCAAGGGAAGAAAGGCGACGCAAGAGAAGAAAGGCGACGCAAGGGAACGCATGAACGGGAAGAAAGGCGACGGAAGGGAAGAAAGGCTATGCAAGGGACAGGAGGAACGGGAAGACAGGCTACGCAGGAGAAAGCAGGAACGGGAAGAAATGAGATGCAAGGGAAGAAAGGCGACGCAAGGGAAGAAAGGCGACGCACGGGAAAGCAGGAAGGGGAAAAAAGGCGATGCAAGGGCAGAAAGGCGACGCAGGGGAAGAAAGGTGACGCAAGGGAAAGCAGGAGCGGGAAGAAAGGCGTGGCAAGGGAAAACAGGAACGGGAAGAAAGGCAACGCAAGGGAAGAAAGTCGACGCAAGGGAAGGCAGGAACTGCAAGAAAGGCGACGCCTGGAAAGAAAGGCGATGCAAGGGAAAATAGGAAAGGGAAGAAAGAAGACGCAAGGGAAGAAAGGCGGCGCAAGGGAAAGCAGGAACGGGAAGAAAGGAGATGCATGGGAAGAAAGCTGACGCAAGGGAAAGCAGGAACGGGAGGAAAGTCGACGCAAGGGAAGGCAGGAACTGCAAGAAAGGCGACGCCTGGAAAGAAAGGCGATGCTAGGGAAAGTAGGAAAGGGAAGAAAGGAGACGCAAGGGAAGAAAGGCGACGCAAGGGAGGCCAGGCGATGCAAGGGAAAGCAGGAACAGGAAGAAAGGCGATGCAAGGGAATGCAGGAAAGGTAAGAAAGGCGACGCAAGGGAAGAAAGGCGACGCAGGGGTAGAAAGGCGACGCGAGGGAAAGCAGGAATGGTAAGAAAGGCGATGCAAGGGTATGAAATGCGACGCAAGGGAAAGCAGGAATGGGAAGAAAGGCGACGCAAGGGAAGAAATGCGATGCAAGGGAAAAAAGGCGATGCAAGGCAAGAAAAGCGATGCAAGGGAAGCAAGGCGACGCAAGTGAAATCAGGAAGGGGAAGAAAAGCAACGCATGGGAAAGCAGGAACGAGAAGAAATGCGACGCAAGGGAATGCAGGAACGGTAAAAAAGGCGACGCAAGGGAAGAAAGGCGACGCAGTGGCAGAAAGGCGACGCGAGGGAAAGCAGGAATGCTAAGAAAGGCGACGCAAGGGTATGAAATGCGACGCAAGGGAAAGCAGGAATGGGAAGAAAGGCGACGCAAGGGAAGAAAGGCGATGCAAGGGAAGAAAGGCGAAGCAAGGGAAGAAAGGCGATGCAAGGGAAGCAAGGCGACGCAAGGGAATTCAGGAAGGGGAAGAAAGGCGACGCAAGGGAAGAAAGGCGATGCAAGGGAAAGCAGAAATGGGAAATAAGGCGTCGGAAGGGAAAGCAGGAACGAGTAGAAAGGCGAAGCAAGGGTACGCAGGAACGAGAAGAAAGGCGTCGCAAGGAATGAAAGGCGATGCAAGGGAAAGTAGGAAAGGGAAGAAAGGAGACACAAGGGAAGAAAGGCGGCGCAAGGGAAAGCAGGAACGGGAAGAAAGGAGATGCATGGGAAGAAAGCTGTCGCAAGGGAAAGCAGGAACGGGAGGAAAGGCGACGCAAGGGAAAGCAGGAACGAGAAGAAAGCTGACGCAAGGGAAAGCAGGAACGGTAAGAATGGCGACGCAAGGGAAGAAAGGCGATGCAAGGGAAGAAAGGCGATGCAAGGGAAGCAAGGCGACGCAAGGGAAATCAGGAAGGGGAAGAAAGGCGACGCAAGGGTAGAAAGGTGACGCAAGGGAAAGCAGGAATGGTAAGAAAGGCGATGCAAGGGAAGAAAGGCGGTGCAGGGGAAGAAAGGCGACACAAGGGAGGCCAGGCGACGCAAGGGAAAGCAGGAACAGGAAGAAATGCGACGCACGGGAATGCAGGAACGAGAAGAAAGGCGACTCAAGGGAAAGCAGGAACGGTAAGAAAGGCGACGCAAGGGAAGAAAGGCGACGCAGGGGAAGAAAGGCGATGCGACGGAAAGCAGGAACAGGAAGAAAGGCGACGCACGGGAAAGCAGGAACAGGAAGAAAGGCGACGCTCTGCAAAGCAGGAACGAGAAGAAAGGCGACGCAAGGGAATGCAGGAACGAGAAGAAAGGCGACGCAAGGGAAGAAAGGCGACTCAGGGGAAGAAAGGCGACGCGAGGGAAAGCAGGAATGGTAAGAAAGGCGATGCAAGGGAATGAAATGCGACGCAAGGGAAAGCAGGAATGGGAAGAAAGGCGACGCAAGGGACGAAAGGAGATGCAAGGGAAGAAAGGCGATGCAAGGGAATGCTGGAATGGGAAGAAAGGCGACGCAAGGGAAGAGAGGCGACGCAAGGGAATGCTGGAATGGGAAGAAAGGCGGCGCAAGGGAAGTAAGGCAACGCAACAGAAGAAAGGCGACGCAAGGGAAAGCACGAACTGGAAGAATGGTGACGGAAGGGAAGAAAGGCGATGCAAGGGAAAGGAGGAACGGGAAGAAATGCGATGCAAGGGAAGAAAGGCGACGCAAGGGAACAAAGGCGATGGAAGGTAAGCAAGGCGACGCAAGGGAAATCAGGAAGGGGAAGAAAGGCGACGCAAGGGAAGAAAGGCGATGGAAGGGAAAGCAGAAATGGGAAATAAGGCTTCGGAAGGGAAAGCAGGAACGAGAAGAAAGGCGAAGCAAGGGAAAGCAGGAATGAGAAGAAAGGCGACGCAAGGGTAGAGAGGCAATGCAAGGGAATGCTGGAATGGGAAGAAAGGCGACGCAAGGGAAAGCAGGAACGGGAAGAAAGGAGATGCATGGGAAGAAAGCTGACGCTAGGGAAAGCAGGAACGGGAGGGAAGGCGACGCAAGGGAAAGCAGGAACGAGAAGAAAGGCGACGCAAGGGGAAGCAGGAACGGAAAGAAAAGCGACGCAAGGGAAGAAAGGCGACGCAGGGGAAGAAAGGCGACGCAAGGGAAAGCAGGAATGGTAAGAAAGGCGACGCAAGGGTAGAAAGGCGAGGCAAGGGAAAGCAGGAAAGGGAAGAAAGGCAACGCAAGGGAAAGCAGGAACGAGAAGAAAGGCGACGTGCGGAAAGAAAGTCGACGCAAGGGAAAGTAGGAACGGGAAGAAAGGCGATGCAAGGGAAGATAGGCGACGCAAGCGAAATCAGGAATGGTAAGAAAGGCGACTGAAGGGTAGAAAGGCGACACAAGGGAAAGCAGGAATGGTAAGAAAGGCGACGCAAGGGAAGAAAGGCGATGCAGGGGAAGAAAGGCGACACAAGGGAGGCCAGGCGACGCAAGGGAAAGCAGGAACAGGAAGAAAGGCGACGCACGGGAAAGCAGGAACGAGAAGAAAGGCGACTCAAGGGAAAGCAGGAACGGTAAGAAAGGCGACGCAAGGGAAGAAAGGCGACGCAGGGGAAGAAAGGCGATGCAAGGGAAAGCAGAAATGGGAAATAAGGCTTCGGAAGGGAAAGCAGGAACGAGAAGAAAGGCGAAGCAAGGGAAAGCAGGAACGAGAAGAAAGACGACGCAAGGGTAGAGAGGCAATGCAAGGGAATGCTGGAATGGGAAGAAAGGCGACGCAAGGGAAAGCAGGAACGGGAAGAAAGGAGATGCATGGGAAGAAAGCTGAAGCTAGGGAAAGCAGGAACGGGAGGAAAGGCGACGCAAGGGAAAGCAGGAACGAGAAGAAAGGCGACGCAAGGGGAAGCAGGAACGGAAAGAAAAGCGACGCAAGGGAAGAAAGGCGACGCAGGGGAAGAAAGGCGACGCAAGGGAAATCAGGAATGGTAAGAAAGGCGACGCAAGGGAAGAACAGAGATGCAAGGGAAAGCAGGAAAGGGAAGCAAGGCGACGCAAGGGAAAGCAGGAACAGGAAGAAAGGCGATGCACGTGAAAGCTGGAACGAGAAGAAAGGCGACGCAAGGGAAAGCAGGAACGGAAAGAATAGCGATGCAAGGGAAGAAAGGCGACGCAAGGGAAGAATGGCGACACACGTGAAAGCAGGAACGGGAAGAAAGGCGTGGCAAGGGAAAGCAGGGCGACGCAAGAGAATGCAGAAACGGGAAGTAAGGCGTCGGAAGGGAAAGCAGGAACGAGAAGAAAGGCGATGCAAGGGAAAGGAGGAATGGTAAGAAAGGCGACGCAAGGAATGAAAGGCGACGCACGGGAAAGCAGGAACGAGAAGAAATGCGACGCAAGGGAATGCAGGAACGGTAAGAAAGGCGATGCAAGGGAAGAAAGGCGACGCAGGGGAAGAAAGGCGACGCGAGGGAAAGCAGGAATGGTAAGAAAGGCGATGCAAGGGTATGAAATGCGACGCAAGGGAAAGCAGGAATGGGAAGCAAGGCGACGCAAGGGAAGAAAGGCGATGCAAGGGAAGAAAGGCGACGCAAGGGAAGAAAGGCGATGCAAGGGAAGCAAGGCGACGCAAGGGTAATCAGGAAGGGGAAGAAAGGCGACTCAAGGGAAGAAAGGCAATGCAAGGGAAAGCAGAAATGGGAAATAAGGCTTCGGAAGGGAAAGCAGGAACGAGAAGAAAGGCGAAGCAAGGGTAAGCAGGAATGGTAAGAAAGGCGACGCAAGGGTAGAGAGGCGGTGCAAGGGTAGGCAGGAATGGGAAGAAAGGCGACGCATGGAAAGAATGGCAACGCTAGAGAAAGCAGAAACGGGAAGTAAGGCGTCGGAAGGGAAAGCAGGAACGAGTAGAAAGGCGAAGCAAGGGTAAGCAGGAACGTGAACAAAGGCGGCGCACGGAAAGAAAGTCGAAGCAAGGGAAAGTAGGAACGGAAAGAAAGGCGATGCAAGGGAAGATAGGCGACGCAAGCGAAATCATGAATGGTAAGAAAGGCGACGGAAGGGTAGAAAGGCGACGCCAGGGAAAGCAGGAATGGTAAGAAAGGCGACGCAAAGGAAGAAAGGCGATGCAGGGGAAGAAAGGCGACACAAGGGAGGCCAGGCGACGCAAGGGAAAGCAGGAACAGGAAGAAAGGCGACGCACGGGAAAGCAGGAACGAGATGAAAGGCGATGCAAGGGAATGCAGGAACGGTAAGAAAGGCGACGCAAGGGAAGAAAGGCGACGCAGGGGAAGAAAGGCGATGCGAGGGAAAGCAGGAACGAGAAGAAAGGTGACGCAAGGGTAGAGAGGCGATGCAAGGGTAGGCAGGAATGGGAAGAAAGGCGACGCGTGGAAAGAATGGCGACGCTAGAGAAAGCAGAAACGGGAAGTAAGGCGTCGGAAGGGAAAGCAGGAACGAGAAGAAAGGCGGCGCACGGAAAGAAAGTCGAAGCAAGGGAATGTAGGAACGGAAAGAAAGATGACGCAAGGGATCGCAGGAACGAGAAGAAAGGCGACGCAAGGAATGAAAGGCGAGGCAAGGGAAAGTAGGAAAGGGAAGAAAGGAGACACAAGGGAAGAAAGGCGGCGCAAGGGAAAGCAGGAACGGGAAGAAAGGAGATGCATGGGAAGAAAGCTGACGCAAGGGAAAGCAGGAACGGGAGGAAAGGCGACGCAAGGGAAAGCAGGAACGAGAAGAAAGGTGACGCAAGGGAAAGGAGG
>JASCYN010000150.1:9424050-9436050 GCA_030408155.1 Lophura swinhoii | reverse complement strand
AGAAAGGCGACGCAAGGGAGGCCAGGCGACGCAAGGGGAAGCAGGAACAGGAAGAAAGGCGACGCACGGGAAAGCAGGAACGAGAAGAAAGGCGACGCAAGGGAATGCAGGAACGGTAAGAAAGGCGACGCAAGGGAAGAAAGGCGACGCAGGGGAAGAAAGGCGACGCGAGGGAAGCAAGGCGACGCAAGGGAAATCAGGAATGGTAAGAAAGGCTACGCAAGGGAAGAAAGGCGATGCAAGGGAAGAAAGGCGACGCACGGGAAAGCAGGTAGGGGAAAAAAGGCGATGCAAGGGAAGATAGGCGACGCAGGGGAAGAAAGGCGGCGCAAGGGAAAGCAGAAACGGGAAGAAAGGCGTGGCAAGGGAAAGCAGGAACGGGAAGAAAGGCAACGCAAGGGAAGAAAGTCGACGCAAGGGAAGGCAGGATCTGCAAGAAAGGTGACGCATGGAAAGAAAGGCGATGCAAGGGAAAGTAGGAAAGGGAAGAAAGGAGACGCAAGGGAAGAAATGCGGCGCAAGGGAAAGCAGGAACAGGAAGAAAGGAGATGCATTGGAAGAAAGCTGACGCAAGGGAAAGCAGGAGCGAGAAGAAAGGTGATGCAAGGGAAAGCAGAAGCGGTAAGAAAGGCGATGCAAGGGAAGAAAGGCGACGCAAGGGAAGAAAGGCGATGCAAGGGAAGGCAGGAATGGTAAGAAAGGCGACGCAAGGGCAGAAAGGCGAGGCAAGGGAAAGCAGGAAAGGGAAGAAAGGCGAAGCAAGGGAAGAAAGGAGATGCAAGGGAAGAAAGGCGACGCACGGGAAAGCAGGAACGAGAAGAAAGGCGACGCAAGGGAATGCAGGAACGGTAAGAAAGGCGACGCAAGGGAAGAAAGGCGACGCAGGGGAAGAAAGGCGACGTGAGGGAAAGCAAGAATGGTAAGAAAGGCGACGCGAGGGAAAGCAGGAATGGTAAGAAAGGCGACGCAATTGAAAGCCGGAAAGGGAAGAAAGGCAGCGCAAGGGAAAGCAGGAACGAGAAGAAAGGCAACGCGCGGAAAGAAAGTCGACGCAAGGGAAAGTAGGAACGGGAAGAAAGGCGATGCAAGGGAAGATAGGCGACGCAAGCGAAAGCAGGAATGGTAAGAAAGGCGACACAAGGGAAGAAAGGCGATGCAAGGGAAAGCAGGAATGGGAAGAAAGGCGATGCAAGGGAAGAAAGGCGATGCAAGGGAAGAAAGGCGATGCAGGGGAAGCAAGGCGACGCTAGAGAAGAAAGGCAACGCAAGAGAAGTAAGGCGACGCAAGGGAACGCACGAACGGGAAGAAAGGCGACGGAAGGGAAGAAAGGCGACGGTAGGGAATGCAGGAACGGGAAGAAAGGCGACGCAAGGGAAAGCAGGAACGGGAAGAAATGCGACGCAAGGGATGAAAGGCGACGCACGGTAAAGCAGTAACAGTTTGAATGGCGACGCACGGGAAGGAAGGCGACGGAAGGGAAGAAAGGCGATGCAAGGGAAGAAAGGCGATGCATGGAAAGAAAGGCGACGCAAGAGAAAGCAGATACGGGAAGTAAGGCGTCGGAAGGGAATGTAGGAACGAGAAGATAGGCAAAGCAAGGGAAAGCAGGAATGGGAAGAAAGGCGATGCAAGGGAAAGGAGGAACGGGAAGAATGGCGATGCAAGGGAAAGGAGGAACGGAAAGAAATGCTACGGAAGGGAAGAAAGGCGATGCAAGGGAAAGTAGGAAAGGAAAGAAAGGCGCCGCAAGGGATCGCAGGAACGAGAAGAAAGGCGACGCAAGGAAAGAAAGGCAATGCAAGGGGAAGTAGGAAAGGGAAGAAAGGAGACGCAAGGGAAGAAAGGAGGCGCAAGGAAAAGCAGCAACGGGAGGAAAGGTGACGTCAGGAAAGAAAGGCGATGCAAGGGAAAGTAGGAAAGGGAAGAAAGGAGACGCAAGGGAAGTAAGGCGAAGCAAGGGAAAGAAGGAACGGAAAGAAAGGCGACGTCAGGAAAGAAAGGCGATGCAAGGGAAAGTAGGAAAGGGAAGAAAGGAGACGCAAGGGAAGAAAGGAGGCGCAAGGAAAAGCAGCAACGGGAGGAAAGGCGACGTCAGGAAAGAAAGGGGATGCAAGGGAAAGTAGGAAAGGGAAGAAAGGAGACGCAAGGGAAGAAAGGAGGCGCAAGGAAAAGCAGCAACGGGAGGAAAGGCGACGTCAGGAAAGAAAGGCGATGCAAGGGAAAGTAGGAAAGGGAAGAAAGGAGACGCAAGGGAAGTAAGGCGAAGCAAGGGAAAGTAGGAACGGAAAGAAAGGCGACGCAAGGGATCGCAGGAACGAGAAGAAAGGCGACGCAAGGAAAGAAAGGCGATGCAAGGCTAAGTAGGAAAGGGAAGAAAGGAGACGCAAGGGAAGAAAGGCGGCGCAAGGAAAAGCAGGAACGGGAAGAAAGGCGACGCAAGGGAAGAAGGGCGTCGCAAGGGAAGAAAGGCGACGCAAGGGAAGCAAGGTGACGCAAGGGAAAGCAGGAACGGGATGAAAGGCGACGCAAGGGTAATAACGCGACGCAAGGGAAGAAACGCGACGCAAGGGAAAGCAGGAACGGGAAGAAAGGCGACGGAAGGGAGGAAAGGCGTCGCACGGTAAAGCAGGAATGGGAAGAATGGCGATGGAAAGGAAAGCAGGAACGAGAAGAAACGCAACACAAGGGAAAGCAGCAATGAGAAGAAAGGCGACAGGCGGAAATAAAGTCGACGCAAGGGAAAGCAGGAACGGGAGGAAAGGCGACGCAAGGGAAAGCAGGAAAGAGAAGAAAGGCGACGCAAGGGAAGATAGGCGATGCAAGGGAAAGCAGGAATGGTAAGAAAGGCGTCGGAAGGGTAGAACGGCGACGCAAGGGAACGCAGGAACGGGAAGAAAGGCGACGCGAGGGAAGCAAGGCGACGCAAGGGAAGAAAGGCGATGCAAGGGAAGCAAGGCGACTCAAGGGAAATCAGGAACGGGAAGAAAGGAGACGCAAGGGAAGAAAGGCGATGGAAGGGAAAGCAGGAACGGGAAGAAAGGCGACGGAAGGGAAGATAGGCGACGCAAGGGAACGCAGGAACGGGAAGAAAGGCGACGGAAGGGAAAGCAGGAACGGGAAGAAAGGCGACGCGAGGGAAGAAAGGTGATATGCAAGGGAAGAAAGGCGACGCACGGGGAAGCAGGAAGGGGAAAAAAGGCGATGCGAGGGAAGAAAGGCGACGCAGGGGAAGAAAGGCGTGGCAAGGGAAAGCAGGAACAAGAAGAAAGGCGTGGCAAGGGTAAGCAGGAACGGGAAGAAAGGCGATGCAAGGGAAGAAAGGCAACGCAAGCGAAGAAAGGCGACGCAAGGGAAAGCAGGAACGAGAAGCAAGGCGACGCACGGAAAGAAAGTCGAAGCAAGGGAAAGTAGGAACGGGAAGAAAGGAGATGCATGGGAAGAAAGCTGACGCAAGGGAAAGCAGGAACAGGAGGAAAGGCGACGCAAGGGAAAGCAGGAACGGGAAGAAAGGAGATGCATGGGAAGAAAGCTGACGCAAGGGAAAGCAGGAACGGGAGGAAAGGCGACGCAAGGGAAAGCAGGAACGAGAAGTAAGGTGACGCAAGGGAAAGCAGGAGCGGGAAGAAATGCGACGCAAGGGAAAGCAGGAATGGTAAGAAAGGCGACGGAAGGGTAGAATGGCGACGCAAGGGAAAGCAGGAACGGGAAGAAAGGCGACGCAAGGGAAGAAAGGCGATGCAAGGGAAGAAAGCCGACACCAGGGAAGCAAGGCGACGCAAGGGAAAGCAGGAACAGGAAGAAATGCGACGCACGGGAAAGCAGGAATGTGAAGAAAGCTGACTAAAGGGAAAGCAGGAACGAGAAGTAAGGTGACGCAAGGCAAAGCAGGAACGCTAAGAAAGGCTCCGCAAGGGAAGAAAGACGACACAAGGGAAAGCAGGAATGGTAAGAAAGGCGACGGAAGGGTAGAAAGGCTACGCAAGGGAAAGCAGGAACGAGAAGAAAGGCGACGCAAGAGAAGAAAGGCGACGCAAGGGAAAGTAGGAAAGGGAAGAAAGGAGACGCAAGGGAAGAAAGGCGGCGCAACGGAAAGCAGGAATGGGAAGAAAGGAGATGCATGGGAAGAAAGCTGACGCAAGGTAAAGCAGGAACGGGTGGAAAGGTGACGCAAGGGAATGCAGGAACAGGAAGAAAGGAGACGTACGGGAAAGCAGGAACGAGAAGAAAGCTGACGCAAGGGAAAGCAGGAACAGGAAGAAAGGCGACGCACGGGAAAGCAGGAACAGGAAGAAAGGCGACGCTCGGGAAAGCAGGAACGAGAAGAAAGGCGACGCAAGGGAATGCAGGAACGGTAAGAAAGGCGACGCAAGGGAAGAAAGGCGACGCAGGGGAAGAAAGGCGACGCGAGGGAAAGCAGGAATGGTAAGAAAGGCGATGCAAGGGAATGAAATGCGACGCAAGGGAAAGCAGGAATGGGAAGAAAGGCGACGCAAGGGACGAAAGGCGATGCAAGGGAATGCTGGAATGGGAAGAAAGGCGGCGCAAGGGAAGAAAGGCAACGCAACAGAAGAAAGGCGACGCAAGGGAACGCACGAACGGGAAGAATGGTGACGGAAGGGAAGAAAGGCGATGCAAGGGAAAGGAGGAACGGGAAGAAATGCGATGCAAGGGAAGAAAGGCGACGCAAGGGAAGAACGGCGACACACGTAAAAGCAGGAACGGGAAGAAAGGCGTGGCAAGGGAAAGCAGGGCGACGCAAGAGAATGCAGAAACGGGAGGAAAGGCGACGCAAGGGAAAGCAGAAATGGGAAATAAAGCTTCGGAAGGGAAAGCAGGAACGAGAAGAAAGGCGAAGCAAGGGTAAGCAGGAATGGTAAGAAAGGCGACGCAAGGGTAGAGAGGCGATGCAAGGGAATGCTGGAATGGGAAGAAAGGCGATGCAAGGGAAAGCAGGAACGGGAAGAAAGGCAATGCAAGGGAAAGGAGGAACGGTAAGAAAGGCGATGCAAGGGAAGAAAGGCTACGCAAGTGAAGAAAGGCGACGCAAGGGAAAGCAGGAATTGGAAGAAAGGCGACGCAAGGGAAGGAAGTTGAAGCAAGGGAAAGAAGGAACGGGAAGAAAGGCGACGCAAGGGATCGCAGGAAGGAGAAGAAAGGCGACGCAAGGTAAGAAAGGCGATGCAAGGAAAAGTAGGAAAGGGAAGAAAGGAGACGCAAGGGAAGAAAGGCGGCGACAGGGAAAGCAGGAACGGGAAGAAAGGAGATGCATGGGAAGAAAGCTGACGCAAGCGAATGCAGGAATGGTAAGAAAGGCGACGGAAGGGTAGAAAGGCGAGGCAAGGGAAGAAAGGCGACGCAAGGGAGGCCAGGCGACGCAAGGGGAAGCAGGAACAGGAAGAAAGGCGACGCAAGGGAATGCAGGAACGGTAAGAAAGGCGACGCAAGGGAAGAAAGGCGACGCAGGGGAAGAAAGGCGACGCAAGGGAAGCAAGGCGACGCAAGGGAAATCAGGAATGGTAAGAAAGGCTACGCAAGGGAAGAAAGGCGATGCAAGGGAAGATAGGCGATGCAAGGGAAGCAAGGCGACGCAAGGGAAATCAGGAACGGGAAGAAAGGCGACGCAAGGGAAGAAAGGCGATGCAAGGGAAAGGAGGAACGGGAAGACAGGCGACGCAAGAGAAAGCAGGAACGGGAAGAAATGCGATGCAAGGGAAGAAAGGCGACGCAAGGGAAGAAAGGCGACGCACGGGAAAGCAGGTAGGGGAAAGAAGGCGATGCAAGGGAAGATAGGCGACGCAGGGGAAGAAAGGCGGCGCAAGGGAAAGCAGAAACGGGAAGAAAGGCGTGGCAAGGGAAAGCAGGAATGGGAAGAAAGGCAACGCAAGGGAAGAAAGTCGACGCAAGGGAAGGCAGGATCTGCAAGAAAGGTGACGCATGGAAAGAAAGGCGATGCAAGGGAAAGTAGGAAAGGGAAGAAAGGAGACGCAAGGGAAGAAATGTGGCGCAAGGGAAAGCAGGAACAGGAAGAAAGGAGATGCATTGGAAGAAAGCTGACGCAAGGGAAAGCAGGAGCGAGAAGAAAGGTGACGCAAGGGATCGCAGGAACGAGAAGAAAGGCGACGCAAGGAAAGAAAGGCAATGCAAGGGGAAGTAGGAAAGGGAAGAAAGGAGACGCAAGGGAAGAATGGAGGCGCAAGGAAAAGCAGCAACGGGAGGAAAGGCGACGTCAGGAAAGAAAGGCGATGCAAGGGAAAGTAGGAAAGGGAAGAAAGGAGACGCAAGGGAAGTAAGGCGAAGCAAGGGAAAGTAGGAACGGAAAGAAAGGCGACGCAAGGGATCGCAGGAACGAGCAGAAAGGCGACGCAAGGAAAGAAAGGCGATGCAAGGCTAAGTAGGAAAGGGAAGAAAGGAGACGCAAGGGAAGAAAGGCGGCGCAAGGAAAAGCAGGAACGGGAAGAAAGGCGACGCAAGGGAAGAAGGGCTTCGCAAGGGAAGAAAGGAGACGCAAGGGAAAAAAGGCGGCGCAAGGAAAAGCAGGAACGGGATGAAAGGCGACGCAAGGGTAATAACGCGACGCAAGGGAAGAAACGCGACGCAAGGGAAAGCAGGAACGGGAAGAAAGGCGACGGAAGGGAGGAAAGGCGTCGCACGGTAAAGCAGGAAGGGGAAGAATGGCGACGGAAAGGAAAGCAGGAACGAGAAGAAACGCAACAAAAGGGAAAGCAGCAATGAGAAGAAAGGCGACGGGCGGAAAGAAAGTCGACGCAAGGGAAAGCAGGAACGGGAGGAAAGGCGACGCACGGGAAAGCAGGAAAGAGAAGAAAGGCGACGCAAGGGAAGATAGGCGACGCAGGGGAAGAAAGGCGACGCGAGGGAAGCAAGGCGACGCAAGGGAAATCAGGAATGGTAAGAAAGGCTACGCAAGGGAAGAAAGGCGATGCAAGGGAAGATAGGCGATGCAAGGGAAGCAAGGCGACGCAAGGGAAATCAGGAACGGGAAGAAAGGCGACGCAAGGGAAGAAAGGCGATGCAAGGGAAAGGAGGAACGGGAAGACAGGCGACGCAAGAGAAAGCAGGAACGGGAAGAAATGCGATGCAAGGGAAGAAAGGCGACGCAAGGGAAGAAAGGCGACGCACGGGAAAGCAGGTAGGGGAAAGAAGGCGATGCAAGGGAAGATAGGCGACGCAGGGGAAGAAAGGCGGCGCAAGGGAAAGCAGAAACGGGAAGAAAGGCGTGGCAAGGGAAAGCAGGAATGGGAAGAAAGGCAACGCAAGGGAAGAAAGTCGACGCAAGGGAAGGCAGGATCTGCAAGAAAGGTGACGCATGGAAAGAAAGGCGATGCAAGGGAAAGTAGGAAAGGGAAGAAAGGAGACGCAAGGGAAGAAATGTGGCGCAAGGGAAAGCAGGAACAGGAAGAAAGGAGATGCATTGGAAGAAAGCTGACGCAAGGGAAAGCAGGAGCGAGAAGAAAGGTGACGCAAGGGATCGCAGGAACGAGAAGAAAGGCGACGCAAGGAAAGAAAGGCAATGCAAGGGGAAGTAGGAAAGGGAAGAAAGGAGACGCAAGGGAAGAATGGAGGCGCAAGGAAAAGCAGCAACGGGAGGAAAGGCGACGTCAGGAAAGAAAGGCGATGCAAGGGAAAGTAGGAAAGGGAAGAAAGGAGACGCAAGGGAAGTAAGGCGAAGCAAGGGAAAGTAGGAACGGAAAGAAAGGCGACGCAAGGGATCGCAGGAACGAGCAGAAAGTCGACGCAAGGAAAGAAAGGCGATGCAAGGCTAAGTAGGAAAGGGAAGAAAGGAGACGCAAGGGAAGAAAGGCGGCGCAAGGAAAAGCAGGAACGGGAAGAAAGGCGACGCAAGGGAAGAAGGGCTTCGCAAGGGAAGAAAGGAGACGCAAGGGAAGAAAGGCGGCGCAAGGAAAAGCAGGAACGGGATGAAAGGCGACGCAAGGGTAATAACGCGACGCAAGGGAAGAAACGCGACGCAAGGGAAAGCAGGAACGGGAAGAAAGGCGACGGAAGGGAGGAAAGGCGTCGCACGGTAAAGCAGGAAGGGGAAGAATGGCGACGGAAAGGAAAGCAGGAACGAGAAGAAACGCAACAAAAGGGAAAGCAGCAATGAGAAGAAAGGCGACGGGCGGAAAGAAAGTCGACGCAAGGGAAAGCAGGAACGGGAGGAAAGGCGACGCACGGGAAAGCAGGAAAGAGAAGAAAGGCGACGCAAGGGAAGATAGGCGACGCAGGGGAAGAAAGGCGACGCGAGGGAAGCAAGGCGACGCAAGGGAAGAAAGGCGACGCAGGGGAAGAAAGGCGATGCAAGGGAAGAAAGGCGACGCAAGGGAAGAAAGGCAATGGAAGGGAAAGCACGAACGGGAAGAAAGGCGACGCAGGGGAAGAAAGGCGACGCAAGGGAAAGCAGGAAGGGGAAAAAAGGCGAAGGAAGGGAAGAAAGACGACGCAGGGTAAGAAAGGTGACACAAGGAAAAGCAGGAATGGGAAAAAAGGCATGGCAAGGCAAAGAAGGAACGGGAAGAAAGGAAACGCAAGGGAAGAAAGTCGACGCAAGGGAAAGCAGGAACGGGAGGAAAGGCGACACAAGGGAAAGCAGGAACGAGAAGAAAGGAGACGCAAGGGAAGATAGGCGACGCAAGGTAAAGCAGGAGCGGGGAGAAAGGAGACGCAAGGGAATATATGCGACGCAAGGGAAAGCAGGAGCGGGAAGAAAGGCGGCGCAAGGGAAGATAGGCGACGCAAGGGAAAGCAGGAATGGTAAGAAAGGCGACGCAAGGGAAAGCAGGATCGAGAAGCAAGCTGACGCAAGGGAAAGCAGGAACGGTAGGAAAGGCGACGCAAGGGAAGAAAGGCGACGCAAAGGAAAGCAGGAACGGGTAGAAAGGCAACGCAAGGGTAGAATGGCTAGGCAAGGGAAAGCAGGAATGGGAAGAAAGGCGACGCAAGGGAAGAAAGGCGACGCAAGGGAAAGCAGGAATGGGAAGAAAGGCGATGCAAGGGAAGAAAGGCGATGCAAGTGAAGAAAGGCGAAGCAAATGAAGAAAGGCGACGCCAGGGAAGCAAGGCGACGCAATGGAAAGCAGGAAAGGGAAGAAAGGCGACGCAAGGGTAATAACGCGACGCAAGGGAAAAAAGGCGACGCAAAGGAAAGCAAGTATGAGAAGAAAGGCGACGCAAGGAAAGAAAGGCAATGCAAGGGGAAGTAGGAAAGGGAAGAAAGGAGACGCAAGGGAAGAATGGAGGCGCAAGGAAAAGCAGCAACGGGAGGAAAGGCGACGTCAGGAAAGAAAGGCGATGCAAGGGAAAGTAGGAAAGGGAAGAAAGGAGACGCAAGGGAAGTAAGGCGAAGCAAGGGAAAGTAGGAACGGAAAGAAAGGCGACGCAAGGGATCGCAGGAACGAGCAGAAAGGCGACGCAAGGAAAGAAAGGCGATGCAAGGCTAAGTAGGAAAGGGAAGAAAGGAGACGCAAGGGAAGAAAGGCGGCGCAAGGAAAAGCAGGAACGGGAAGAAAGGCGACGCAAGGGAAGAAGGGCTTCGCAAGGGAAGAAAGGAGACGCAAGGGAAAAAAGGCAGCGCAAGGAAAAGCAGGAACGGGATGAAAGGCGACGCAAGGGTAATAACGCGACGCAAGGGAAGAAACGCGACGCAAGGGAAAGCAGGAACGGGAAGAAAGGCGACGGAAGGGAGGAAAGGCGTCGCACGGTAAAGCAGGAAGGGGAAGAATGGCGACGGAAAGGAAAGCAGGAACGAGAAGAAACGCAACAAAAGGGAAAGCAGCAATGAGAAGAAAGGCGACGGGCGGAAAGAAAGTCGACGCAAGGGAAAGCAGGAACGGGAGGAAAGGCGACGCACGGGAAAGCAGGAAAGAGAAGAAAGGCGACGCAAGGGAAGATAGGCGACGCAGGGGAAGAAAGGCGACGCGAGGGAAGCAAGGCGACGCAAGGGAAATCAGGAATGGTAAGAAAGGCTACGCAAGGGAAGAAAGGCGATGCAAGGGAAGATAGGCGATGCAAGGGAAGCAAGGCGACGCAAGGGAAATCAGGAACGGGAAGAAAGGCGACGCAAGGGAAGAAAGGCGATGCAAGGGAAAGGAGGAACGGGAAGACAGGCGACGCAAGAGAAAGCAGGAACGGGAAGAAATGCGATGCAAGGGAAGAAAGGCGACGCAAGGGAAGAAAGGCGACGCACGGGAAAGCAGGTAGGGGAAAGAAGGCGATGCAAGGGAAGATAGGCGACGCAGGGGAAGAAAGGCGGCGCAAGGGAAAGCAGAAACGGGAAGAAAGGCGTGGCAAGGGAAAGCAGGAATGGGAAGAAAGGCAACGCAAGGGAAGAAAGTCGACGCAAGGGAAGGCAGGATCTGCAAGAAAGGTGACGCATGGAAAGAAAGGCGATGCAAGGGAAAGTAGGAAAGGGAAGAAAGGAGACGCAAGGGAAGAAATGTGGCGCAAGGGAAAGCAGGAACAGGAAGAAAGGAGATGCATTGGAAGAAAGCTGACGCAAGGGAAAGCAGGAGCGAGAAGAAAGGTGACGCAAGGGATCGCAGGAACGAGAAGAAAGGCGACGCAAGGAAAGAAAGGCAATGCAAGGGGAAGTAGGAAAGGGAAGAAAGGAGACGCAAGGGAAGAATGGAGGCGCAAGGAAAAGCAGCAACGGGAGGAAAGGCGACGTCAGGAAAGAAAGGCGATGCAAGGGAAAGTAGGAAAGGGAAGAAAGGAGACGCAAGGGAAGTAAGGCGAAGCAAGGGAAAGTAGGAACGGAAAGAAAGGCGACGCAAGGGATCGCAGGAACGAGCAGAAAGGCGACGCAAGGAAAGAAAGGCGATGCAAGGCTAAGTAGGAAAGGGAAGAAAGGAGACGCAAGGGAAGAAAGGCGGCGCAAGGAAAAGCAGGAACGGGAAGAAAGGCGACGCAAGGGAAGAAGGGCTTCGCAAGGGAAGAAAGGAGACGCAAGGGAAGAAAGGCGGCGCAAGGAAAAGCAGGAACGGGATGAAAGGCGACGCAAGGGTAATAACGCGACGCAAGGGAAGAAACGCGACGCAAGGGAAAGCAGGAACGGGAAGAAAGGCGACGGAAGGGAGGAAAGGCGTCGCACGGTAAAGCAGGAAGGGGAAGAATGGCGACGGAAAGGAAAGCAGGAACGAGAAGAAACGCAACAAAAGGGAAAGCAGCAATGAGAAGAAAGGCGACGGGCGGAAAGAAAGTCGACGCAAGGGAAAGCAGGAACGGGAGGAAAGGCGACGCACGGGAAAGCAGGAAAGAGAAGAAAGGCGACGCAAGGGAAGATAGGCGACGCAGGGGAAGAAAGGCGACGCGAGGGAAGCAAGGCGACGCAAGGGAAGAAAGGCGACGCAGGGGAAGAAAGGCGATGCAAGGGAAGAAAGGCGACGCAAGGGAAGAAAGGCAATGGAAGGGAAAGCACGAACGGGAAGAAAGGCGACGCAGGGGAAGAAAGGCGACGCAAGGGAAAGCAGGAAGGGGAAAAAAGGCGAAGGAAGGGAAGAAAGACGACGCAGGGTAAGAAAGGTGACACAAGGAAAAGCAGGAATGGGAAAAAAGGCATGGCAAGGCAAAGAAGGAACGGGAAGAAAAGAAACGCAAGGGAAGAAAGTCGACGCAAGGGAAAGCAGGAACGGGAGGAAAGGCGACACAAGGGAAAGCAGGAACGAGAAGAAAGGAGACGCAAGGGAAGATAGGCGACGCAAGGTAAAGCAGGAGCGGGGAGAAAGGAGACGCAAGGGAATATATGCGACGCAAGGGAAAGCAGGAGCGGGAAGAAAGGCGGCGCAAGGGAAGATAGGCGACGCAAGGGAAAGCAGGAATGGTAAGAAAGGCGACGCAAGGGAAAGCAGGATCGAGAAGCAAGCTGACGCAAGGGAAAGCAGGAACGGTAGGAAAGGCGACGCAAGGGAAGAAAGGCGACGCAAAGGAAAGCAGGAACGGGTAGAAAGGCAACGCAAGGGTAGAATGGCTAGGCAAGGGAAAGCAGG
>JASCYN010000150.1:9383950-9423950 GCA_030408155.1 Lophura swinhoii | reverse complement strand
TCTCCACTGGCTTTACGCACTGGCCATATGGGACTATTAAAAGGTGAGTGAGTTTTGCTGATCACTCCCTGACTCTCTAGTTGACGAATCAACTTATGAATGGGGAGCAAGGAATCCCTATTGGTGCGGTACTGTCGCCTGTGCACTGTCTTTGTAGCAATCGGTACCTGTTGCTCTTTCATTCGTAGCAACCCCACAGCAGACGGATCTTCTGACAGGCCAGGCAAAACAGACAACTGCTTAACACCGTCTGTGTCTACAGCAGCTATTCCAAAGGCCCATCGATACCCTTTGGGATCCTTAAAATATCCCCTTCTGAGGTAATCAATACCAAGTATACATGGAGCCCCTGGGCCAGTCACAATAGGGTGCTTTTGCCAGTCTTTACCAGTGAGGCTGATTTCGGCCTCCAACATAGTCAGCTCTTGGGAACCCCCAGTCACCCCATGAATATAAATTGATGTTGTCCCTTGGTGACTCGAGGGCATTAGAGTGCACTGAGCACCAGTGTCCACCAGGGCCTTATATTTCTGTGGTTCTGATGTGCCAGGCCATCTAACCCACACAGTCCAATATACTCTATTATCCCTTTCCCCCCCCTGGCTGGGGGCAGGGCCCCTCTATTTGTTACCTCCGTTGTCTGCAGCAACTGGAGCAATCACCTTTTTGGAGAAGTTCACCTTGGTGGTTGATTTGTCTTGTAATTCTTTTACCCGTGCTTGAAGTGCAGGAGTAGGTTGTTTATGCCACTTCTTCATATCTTCTCCATGGTCACGTAGGTAATGCCACAAGGCAAAACGTGACGTAGTCTTACTGTTGTCACTTGCTCGAGCAGGAGAACGTCTTCTTTTAATAGCTGAGACATTGGATGACACCGGCTGGGAGGAAACCAAGTTGATCAGGCCCTCCAGTAGGCCGTTCTGGGAATTCTGGTCCCCATTGGATGTATCAGTTACCACCGTGGATCCATCAGCATTAGGCACGGTTGACAGTTTGTCTATCATATCTTCTTGTTTGTTTTCTATTCTGTTCAGCTTTTCAGCTACTTTTACGATGGCTGAAACACAAGCTCGCAGAGGGCTTAAATGTAACTCAAAGTCTTGAAGTTTATTAATCAGTTCGTTTATAAGGGGTCTTCTTTCCCCTCTGCCATACATTGCTGCAAATGTACTGGCGTACCTTTCTGGTGCAGTCTTTGTGAATGTACGCCACATGTTTGGTGTACACCTGACTCTCTCAGGATCATGCTCTTGATCCGGCTCATCAGGAATGAAATCGGGGCTATGTAGCGTTTCCACCACAGCATATTCTCTCAAATAACTGATGCCTTTTTCTATATCAGTCCATTTCTTTTTCTCAGGCATCAGATCATCTTTGAAGGGGTATCTTTCTTTTACAGCTAACAGCATCCTCTTCCAGAGGGTGAAGGCCTGGTTCTGGCATGTACTAATGCCTCGGTCAATAGCTGAGTCCCTAGCAATGCCGCCCAGTTGGCGAGCTTCTCTACTATCTAGCCACACACTGTTGGCCCCATTGTCCCAACAACGAAGTAACCAAGTGGCAATAGGCTCATTTGGGTGACGTGAAAAGTCTTTTCTCAGACTTCGAATTTCATTCATTTTCAGAGATCGATCAACAATGGTAACAATGTCTTGCTCACCTCTTGCTCTTTCAGGACTCCTTGTTGCCCTTGTAGGCGTTGGTGACCGCGGTCTTACTGAGGGTCCCTCTCCTGGACTCGGGGGTGCTTCTCCTGGATCTCGGAGCCGCTCCTCTGGACCTCTTTGCTCCTCTTTCTTCTCTTCTAACGGAGTCGAGATTCGTTTCATTTTCCGTCCTCTCACAGGGGCAACTGATATCGATTGTGGTGCCTCCTGTGGTTGATCAGGTTGGTCAGTTCCAATGCTCTCACCCTCCAGCTCGGCTTCGAGTCTGTCTTTTTCAATCATGAGAGCATTTAATTCAGATTGAAGGGTGTCTCGCTCAGTTTGGACAGTGTCCCGTTCAGACTGGAGAGTGTTGAGTTTAGATTGCAGGGAGTCTCTCTCGATTTGGAGGGCATCTCGTTGAGACTTGAGGATATCCCTCTCAGACTGGAGGGCATCTCTCTCAGATTGGAGGTCTTTTCCCTTGACCAGGAGACTCTCTCTCTCAGCTTGGAGATTCTCCCGCTCTGCTTGGAGTCTCTCCTTTTCAGCTTGGAGACACTCTCTCTCTATTTCACAAACTCTCTCCCTCTCTGGGATACTATTGAATAAGGCCCGATAAGCATTAGCTAGGCCCCAAATCATTTGTGCCTCCTCAGATCTGCCTGAGCCGCAACATTCCTGTCTCAAGTATGCATTTAAGCACTCAGGGTCTTCCAGGTGTTCAGGAGTGAAGTTCCATGACACCGAAGACGTCCATCTCTCTAAAGTCTCTCCCAAGCCTCTCCACACTCCCTGCCACTCAGTATTCTCTGGTTCTGGGGAAGGCTTCCTCAAAATATGACAAATACAAATACTGAGTGAAATGATGAGAAGAACATTCAGGGAGATTGACAACATGATGAGGTGAGCATTCAAAAACTGCATAAAGGATTCAAAGGAGAGACTGGGAGCCTGCTTAGAAATCCCAAGTTCTGTAAAATTAGCAGCTCCCTCTGCCAACAGGTTTAAAAGAGAAAGCAGAATCATTTTTTTTTCTCTTTCTTTACAAAAACAAGATAGCAGTGCTCAAAGTTTACAAATATCCCAGAATATTGGCAGTCCGCCTAGACTTTCAAGGTCAAGTTTTCAGTGAGCACCTATGAAAAAGATAAACTTTCCCAACGAAACTCTCCGAGAGCAGAGAGAGATTCGTTCTAAAAAACTAAAAAGCAGCTTATGCCCGCATTCTCCACCAAGAATGTCAACGGTTTACGGGCTGGTTCGGCCCAGTTCCGTGACTAGCGGGGCGGAGGGATCCGCAGATCCGCGCCTCCGGAAAAAAGGGAACAGGGGACCCCAAAATAATTAGAAACAGCGGCAATGATCTGAGGAGAAACAAACTAATTTACTAAATATATTATCGGAATGCGAGATAACACACTATAATACAATATAATTAAAATTGAAGCTAATAAATCAAATATAACGAGAGAGAGAGAATGTCCGAAAGGTGGGTAGGCCTCACCACAACGCGGAGGGCTGAGATGAGATGTGCAGTCCAGTTGAGCAGCAGGGAGAAAAAGGGAGGAGAGCCGACGAAGAGCAGGCAAAAGAAGAGCGCATCAGGTGACCTTGCCAGGAGTTGTATCTCGAGACTCTCTGTGACCGCAAAGTCCCCTGGGGAACGTAGTTCTTCTTCTCTTCCAGGCAGGTACCCAGAGCTTGAGCATTAACAGTTAAACTCCCAGTGCCCCACATGATGTTATGATGTGGAATACCGAAAACCAAAAATCACAAAACCATGACAGACAGGTAGAAGTGCTGTTTGAATTAGGTGAAGAAAAAAAGTATAGTGTATGAGAATTCCTTATAACCTCTGTCTGCTTTATTAAACAGATGTGGAAAGACTAAAAGAGAATACAAACCATGATGATAGTATCAGGGACAGTTATTCTTCTGACAAACATTTGTGTCAGTACCATGATCATCATAAGGATAGATATCAGGGAGATACTTATAAGAAAAGTGACTCTAGGAAAAGGCCCTATTCAGACTTCAGCAATGGAAAAGATCATAGAGACTGGGATCACTACAAACAAGACAGCAGGTAAGTTGGTTCCACAATTGTAAAATCTCTTAAGAATTCCTTTCCTGTAGTATGTTTGTAGTAAGCACCAAAGTGCTTTATTTTTAATAATGCAGAATTGCAAAGAAATGTAGCTCTGTTGAATTGACATAATTGTAATTCTTACTATGTATTCTGTAATACTTACTAATATAAGTATTTTTTTCAGATGCTGTAGTGATAGTAAGCATAGAAAGTTGGATGACCATAGAAGCAGAGATCACAAGTCAAACCTAGAAGGAAGTTTAAAAGACAGCAGGTCTCATTCAGATCACCGTTCCCATTCAGACCACAGGATACATTCAGATCACCGTTCCACTTCAGAGTACAGCCATCATAAATCTTCCAGAGATTATAGGTACCACTCAGACTGGCAAATGGACCACCGAGCTTCTGGTAGTGGCTCAAGGTCACCATTAGATCAGAGGTCTCCTTATGGTTCAAGATCTCCATTTGAACACTCATCAGATCACAAAAGTACACCTGAACATACATGGAGTGGCTGGAAAACATAACAAAGACTGACATTTTCTGGACCTTCTTTTAGCCATATACAGTAAACTAACACAGTAATTGCCTTATGTGACTTGAAAGACTGGATATTCTATCAGTAGCAGTATTGTTACTTCTTCCCAGGATGCAAGGTCTATTATTCCAACAAAAAAAAATATTTTTGTATTTAAAGTTTATGCTGCAAATGCTGTGGCACTTTTTTTTTTTTTTTTTTCAAAGAAATGAAAACTGTTTACTTTTACAGGGACCTCAATACTGCCCTGTTCATACTGGATCTTATAAAACTGTTTTTAGGCAGAATGCAGTTGAAATTGTTTGTAAATGAATTTTTAGACACTGACGTGATCTTGTTTCAAGAAAGAATGAGAAGTTTGCTTTGTATTCTTAGTAAAGAATTCTCAAGGATTTTGTTCACTTTCCAAAGCTACATGTTTACATTGTACACTGCAACCATCTAGCGGCTTTTCATCACAAGCTTGAATATTTAAATTCTGTACCTATAACTGTAAAATAGCTAGGATTTCTCCTGTTTGTGATCAGATATAATAAAGCCTTTTTACAATAAATAAATTTAAGTGGCTGCAAATAAATTAAATTTTTCTTCCATTTTGCTTGTTCCTTTCCCTACCAACTCAGGCCTTCCTGTCACAAGTATTCAAAACGGGCAGTGTACTAATTATTTTTAATAAAATAGCTTGATAAAATCACTGTTCAGAATGTAGAAAAGGAACGTTTTTCTTGTAGTTAGTGCCCATTTTTCTTTGATACTTCAGATAAATGTTTTGGGGTTTCATTCTAGGTAGCTTTTTTTTCTGTTGAACTGTCAATATTGTTATTTGTTGTAGCAAAATGGTGGGAAATAGTCAAATTGTTTTCTGGAAAGGTTTTTCCAGTCCATTGGTTTTAAAGGAGGAGTGTTCAATATCTGAACAGTGAACTTCAGAATCCAAAGTAGCCAAAATTGATTGTACATCCATTTGTTTTCCATCTTAAAATGGGCAATAATGTAAAATGTACTATGTGGCCAGCTAATATTTTAGAAAATTTGAATGACTTTAATAGAATTGTTATAATGCATTGTACATAGACAACATCTATTTGACAAAATAAATTTAAAAGGATATGTGAGCTCTTGTTTTTTGTTAGTGTTTTTCTACAGTGTACCTTTCTCATATTTAACCATATGTCATGGTTTTATGTTTTTTTTGGTTTTCAGTATTCCACATCAAAACATCATGTACTGGAATTGAAGTGTTAATGCTCCAATTCCACGCACCTATCCCTGCACATCGCGGAAGTCATGGGATCCGGCCCTTCCTGGTTGGGTGGTCTCTTACTGCCTGGCAGTGGGTGCTGGAGGGTGCTTTCCTAGCCGTTCCAAGCTTTTCAGGTTTGACTCGGTCTCAGGAACTCTCTCTCCTATCTTATTTGATTTATTAGTCTCAATTTCAATTAGATTGTATTATATTGTGTTATCTTGCATTCCGATATCATAGTTAGTAAAATAAGTTTACCTCCATAGATTGTTGCCGCTGTTTTTTTTTCCTTCCTTCCCATTTTGTGGGGCCAGGCGGGGGGTGGGGGGGCAGGGGCCTACTGCCCCCTGTCACGGGCATAAATTGATCTAGTTAACTCCGTGACAGATTTTGGTGGAGAATGCGGGCATAGCTGCTTTTTAGCTTTTAGAACGAATCTCTCTCTCTCTGCTCTTAGAGAGCTTTGTTAGAGAGCATTATCAGTAGTTCAGGTTTTTATGCTGGAGAACTTGACCTTGAAAGACCAGGCGTACTGCCAGTATTCTGGGATATTTGTAAACTTTGAGCACTGCTTAGTCTGGGTAGTGCCTTTTTTTTTTTTTTTTCTTTCCCCCCTCTCTTGTTAGCTTCAATTCATTAACCCCTTTTTAGCAGATACCAGCAATGAACCCACTCTTTATCGTGGGAGCGCTGAGTAAGGGATTAAAAGCTATGGTGTTACTCGCGACCTACTGGCCAATCATCAATGTCATAATTGCTTGTTGTGGAATTGTGTTCATATATAACCACATAAGGGCACTGACGGAGACACCTGTATGGTACCTATATTGGTACCTATATGCAATGTGGTATGATATGAATCTTGACACTTGCATCCCAGATGGAATGGGTAATTTTACAAACAACTACATCCCAAATGGAATAGCTAATTTTACAAACCACACGATGTTCAAACCAGTTTCCAGGCTTTCCTCTCGGTTTATCAGACGTTTTTCCAATACTGAGTTAATGCTCATGCTTGTGGGCATAGCCCTGTTCATATCAATCTCCCTGAATGTATTCCTATACAGGAGTAGTAAGCAGAAGGAGTCTCCTCCAAAACCAGAGAATGCTGACTGGCAGGGAATATGGAGAGGTTTAGGAAAAATCTTAGAAGCATGGGGACCCGCAATGTCATGGGATTTCACTCTTGAGCACCTGTGGGATCCCGAGAAACTTAGCCAGTATTTGAGTCAGGGACGGTGCGGCTTACATAAATCTAAGGAGGTACAATTTATTTGGGGTTTGGCTTGTGCTTACCATGCCCTATATAATACTGTTCTGGAGAGAGAGAGAGTTTCCGAACTGAGGTTCAAGCCAGAGGGGAGAATCTCCAAGTCAAATCTGATCAATTACAGGAGACACCAGTAACAATATCAGTTGCCCCTGTGGAAGGCAAGAAATGGAAACGAGTGTCCTCGCGTCTAGAACGGAAAAAAGAAGAGGAGGAGGAGGTGGAGGAAGATCCAGGTGAGGGGCCCTCCTCGGAACCACCAACATCAAGAAAGGCAAAAGGAAAACTAAGAGACATGCAGAAGAGAGTGATGAAGAGGAAGTCTCTATTACTACTCGTCGGTCTCTGAAGATGACTGAAATCCAAGGCTCAAGAAAGGAGTTTACACAGTGCCCAAATGAAACTCTCGTTTCCTGGTTAGTTCGCTGTTGGGACGGCAGGGCCAGTAGCTTGTCTCTAGATGGTAATGAAGCTCGCCAACTAGGAGCCATTGCCAGAGATCCAGCTATTGACAGCGGAATTAGTCGATGTCTGGATGGGGCTGCCTCCCTCTGGGAACGAGTATTAATAGCCGTGAAGGAAAGGTACCCCTTCAAAGACGGCTTGAAGCCTGTGATGAAAAGGTGGGATACAGTTGAAAAGGGTATCCAGTATTTGAGGGAAACAGCCGTGGTGGAAATGTTGTATGACCCTAACTTTGTTCCTAACGACCCACGCCAAGACCACGACCCTGAGAGAGTGAGGACGACGCCTGAAATATGGAATAAACTCACAACAACAGCACCAGACAGACACACCGCTACACTAATGGCAGCATTTGACAGATACCAGGACCAACAGAGAAGACCCTTAGTTTTTGAATTGATTCTTATGCTCCAAAGCTATGAACAACAGCTACCCCCAACTCACGCTTCCATTTCCGCCATCTCACAAATAACGGACCAACTGAATGAAATGCAAGAGCAAGTGTCTTTACTGATTAATCGTGACAAACCTGTAGAAGTATCAGAAACGCTTGATGAAGATCAGGATAATCAAAAGAGTCTAATGAAGGAGCTGATAAAACCAATGCGGATCCAACTAATTAAAGACGATGAACCCTCCTTCTCATGTGCACCATCAAAAATCTCAGCTGTTAGAGGCAAACGCTTTCCAGCTCCAGTAAGGAATCCTACATCACGAATTGCCTTGTGGCATTACTTACGTGACCATGGAGAAGACATGAGGAAGTGGCACGACCAAGCTACTCCTGTACTACGAGCACGGGTGAGAGAATTACAAAGCAGATCAACCACCAGTGCAGTTGCTCCGGTTACCACAGGCAATGAATAGAGAGGTCCTGCCCTCAGTCAGGGGGGGAAAGGGATAATAGAGTTTATTGGACTGTGTGGATTCAATGGCCTGGCACATCAGAACCACTGAAATATAAGGCATTGGTGGATACCGGTGCACAGTGCACTCTGATGCCCTCGACTTATGAAGGGACAGAATCAATCCATATTTCTGGAGTGACTGGGGGCTCTCAAGAATTGACTGTGTTGGAGGCCGAGATAAGCCTCACTGGTAGGAACTGGCAAAAGCACCCTATTGTGACTGGTCCAGGGGCTCCATGTATACTTGGTATTGATTACCTCAGAAGGGGGCATTTCAAGGATCCTAAGGGGTATCGATGGGCCTTTGGAATAGCTGCTGTAAACACAAACAACATTAAGCAGCTGTCTGTTTTGCCTGGCCTGTCGGAAGATCCGTCTGTTGTGGGGTTGCTACAAGTAAAAGAGCAACAGGTACCAATTGCTACAAAAACGGTGCACAGACGGCAGTACCGCACCAACAGGGATTCCTTGCTCCCCATTCATAAGTTCATTCGTCAACTATAGAGTCAGGGAGTGATCAGCAAAACTCACTCGCCTTTTAACAGCCCCATATGGCCAGTGCGTAAAGCCAGTGGAGAATGGAGGCTGACGGTGGACTACCGTGGCCTGAATGAAGTCACACCCCCACTGAGTGCTGCTGTGCCAGACATGATAGAACTCCAGTATGAAGTGGAATCATAAGCAGCCAAATGGTATGCCACCACTGACATTGCTAATGCTTTTTTTTCCATTCCTTTGGCCAAAGAATGTAGGCCACAGTTTGCTTTCACCTGGAGGGGTGTTCAGTATACTTGGAACCATTTGCCCCAGGGGTGGAAACACAGCCCGACCATTTGCCATGGGTTGATCCAAACTGCACTGGAACAGGGCAGTGCTCCTGAGCACTTGCAGTACATTGATGATATCGTTGTGTGGGGCGATACAGCAGAAGAAGTCTCCACAAAAGGAGAGCGAATAATCCAAATTCTTCTGCGTGCTGGTTCTGCTATTAAGCGAAGCAAAGTGAAAGGATCTGCTCAGGAGATTCAGTTTCTAGGTATAAAGTGGCAAGATGGCCGTCGTCACATCCCGACAGATGTGATCGACAAAATCACTGCTATGTCTCCACCCACTAGTAAGAAAGAGACACAATCTTTTCTGGGCATAGTGGGTTTTTGGAGAATGCATGTTCCAAACTACAGCCTCATTGTAAACCCCCTTTATCATGTGACGCGAATGAAGAATGAGTTTACATGGGGCCCTGAGCAGCAGTAGGCTTTTGAACAGATTAAACAGGAGATAGCCCGTGCCGTGGCCTTAGGGCCAGTACGGACAGGACAGGGTATAAAGAACATCCTCTACACTGCTGCTGGAGAGAAAGGTCCCACTTGGAGTTTGTGGCAAAGAGCCTCAGGAGAGACCCGAGGCCGACCCCTGGGATTCTGGAGTCGAGCATACAGGGGGTCGGAAGAGGGCTACACTCCAACTGAAAAGGAGATCTTAGCCGCATATGAGGGGGTTCGGGCTGCTTCCGAAGTAGTCGGTACTGAAACACAGCTCCTTCTGGCACCTCGACTGCCAGTGCTGAACTGGATGTTTAAAGGAAAGGTTCCCCCCACCCATCATGCAACTGATGCCACTTGGAGTAAGTGGATGGCGTTGATTACGCAACGAGCACGGATGGGGAACCTCAGCCATCCAGGAATCCTTGAGGTCATCATGGACTGGCCTGAAGGTAAAAAGTTTGGAACATCACCAGCAGAAGAAGTATCACAAGCTAAAGCGGCCCCACCATACAACGAATTACCAGAAAATGAAAAGAAATATGCGCTGTTCACTGATGGATCGTGTCGTATTGTGGGAAAGCATCGCAGATGGAAAGCTGCTGTGTGGAGCCCCACACGACATATGCAGTACCCCATGCTACCGCCCGAAACACCATACTAGGTCTTGAGAAACAAGTCCTGTGGCGACATGGCACCCCAGAAAGAATTGAGTCAGATAATGGGACTCATTTCAAAAATTCTCTTGTAAATACTTGGGCCAAAGATCATGGCATTGAGTGGATTTACCATATTCCCTACCATGCACCAGCCTCTGGTAAAATTGAACGATACAATGGGTTGTTAAAAACCATGCTGAAAGCAATGGGTGGCGGAACATTTAAGCACTGGGAGAAGCATTTGGCAGAAGCCACCTGGTTAGTCAATACCAGAGGATCGATCTATCAATCGTGATGGTCCTACCCAATCCAGCTCCCTACATACCGTAGAGGGAGATAAGGTCCCTGTTGTACATGTAAAGAGCATGTTGGGAAAAGCAGTTTGGGTTCTTCCAGCTTCTGGAAAGGGCAAACCTCTCCGCGGTACTGTTTTTGCCCAGGGACCAGGGTCCACTTGGTGGGTGATGCAGAAAAACGGGGATGGTCAATGTGTACCCCAAGGAAACTTGATGCTGGGGGAGTGCGAACAGTAATTCTATGCATATAGACGTGTGTGTGTGATGCCTTTTAATCATTTTTGTTTATTTGTATATGTATGCATATATATATATTAAACATGATGTAGTGATGTGGAATAAGGGGTGGAATGTCATGGCTTTATGTTTTTTTGGTTTTCAGTATTCCACATCATAACATCATGCACTGGAATTAAAGTGTTAATGCTCCAATTCTATGTACCTATCCCCTATACATTACGTAAGTCATGGGATCTGGCCCTTCTGGGGGGGGGGGGGTGCAGTCTCTTACTGCCTGGCAGTGGGTGCTGGAGGGTGCTTTCCTAGCCGTTCCAAGCTTTTCAGGTTTGACTCGGTCTCAGGAACTCTCTCTCATATCTTATTTGATTTATTAGTCTCCATTTCAATTAGATTGTATTATATTGTGTTATCTTGCATTCCGATATCATAGTTAGTAAAATAAGTTCGCCTCCATAGATTGTTGCCGCTGTTTTTTTTTCCTCCCTTCCTTCCTTCCCATTTTGTGGGGCCAGGCAGGGGGAGGGGGGGGGCAGGGGCCTACTGCTCCCTGTCACAGACATAAATTGATCTTGTTAACTCGGTGACACCATAAAAATATTAAACTCTGTGTACTAAATTTTAATACGCACCTGTATGGGAATTGCTAAGTCATGGCCTGAACCAATGATTAAGCACCTAGTGAAGGGACACAACCAGCCCTGGCAGCGCAGGTGAAAGCAAGTCATCTGTGTGACTGGAAGGGGTGGAACTAGGTTCCACCCCTCCCTAAACCTCATTTAAGGGCTGGCTGGGACAAAGGGTGGTTCTTTACTTGGCAGTCCCTCCTTTTGAATTATTTGGCAAGCCCTTATCCTTGAGGCGGGTAAGCAAGTTGTCCTTTAACTGGATTGTGACTATCACACTTACTTGGATAATTTAGAAGTTATTATTTGCCACTACCTTTCTCTAAATTTGGCAAGCCAGGCAGTTCTTCCTGAGAAAGAGAATACTGAAAATGGTGTTTTTAAATGAATGTAATTGGATGGTTCAGTGGGAAAAAAATTACCCCTCTAGATAAGACCTTGTCTGGGCATGTCCTGGGATTTCTGGGATCCTCATGTTACTAACTTACCGCAGTGAGTGAAAAATGGGACCCCTTGAGGGTTGGGGGCAATGTCTTTTGATTCTCTGATCCACGTGGTAGAATGCTTTCATGATCTCAGTAAAGATCTATTAATCATTAAAGAGTGACAGCTGGTTGTGTCCACTGTGGCATGGCCACTGTTAATGGCTTTGAACTGATTAGACCTATCAAATAACATCCTGGAAAATAAAAATTAAGTATTAAGAGACTGAGTCAAAAGACTTGAACAACAGCTTGCCATATTAACTGAGGAAAAAACAAATTTGGCTATCCTCCTGAAAAAAAGTCCAGAATATATCACTGGAAATTGTTGAGGCCCCTGGAGCAGGGGGCCTATATAATACGGGTTTGGTAGTCAAGAAAATCACAAGGTCAGATCTTGAGGCTTCGCTTGAGCTGGATCCTTTTGAGATCTGACCTATAATGATACAGAACAAAAAAAGATGCAATATAGACTGTTAGGGGTACCCTTTGCCCAGATGACACTACACGTAACAGCACATACATATCTGGCAGTCAAACTAATGGATTTAGTGCAAAGATTCAGGCAAAAACAAAGAGAGTGTACTGGCATGGTTACTCTGTTTATGGGATATGGAGGCAGAGATTGTTGTGGTAAGTTGTCCGGAAGTCTCTAACCTTGCATATGTCGCTACTCGCTCTGCCCTCAGACAAAGACTTTATGCAACTGTACAGCATAATGAGGAAAATCACTAATTAATTCAATGGTTGATGGCTGTCTGAGACTGGTAAGGAGTGTCTCAAATCAACATGAGCAATCAACATCACTTTGTTGACAACTTTACACTTGAAAGCATTTCTTTGGAATTGTTTGCCTTCAAAAGGGAGGGTTCAGGAATGTTTATTTGCAGAAGACTTGGCCTGTGAGCAAATAACTCCAGCTTGATACAGGAAATTGGGAAGCGATGCCATTGTATCCTGTGAAGACAAGGTACAAGGCTGGCATCTCCCTGCTTCCTCTTATTTGCTGACTTAGATTTGCAAGTCCTGGAAGATGGGAACAATGGGGTTAGTGCTGAGATCAGTAAGCCAGAAGCTGTCACTCCAAAAGAGCTGACTCGACCACTTTGGACTATAAGTAAGAGTTTCTACTGTTGTCGTTAGTCGTCATCAACTGAACACCACAATCTCCAATGGCCCATCACTACTGAAGATCAGCACCTGACACCAAGACACAGCTGGATCTAGGAGTAGTGAACTCCTTTGCTTTGTTTATGTCTGTCTCTCTTTCCCTCTTTTCTATCCCTTCTCTTTATCTTCTTTTCATAGAATCATAGAATCACAAGGTTGGAAACGACCTATAAGATCGTCTAGTCCAACCGTCTTCACACTACCCCTGCTACCACAAGCTACTAAACCATATCTCGCAGCTCCTCATCCAGACGCCTCTTGAACACTGCCAGGGACGGCGACTCCACCACCTCCCTTGGCAGGCCATTCCAGTGCCTGACCACTCTCTGAGAGAAAAAGTTCTTCCTTAAGTCTAACCTAAACCTCTTCTGGTACAACTTGCAGCCATTTCCCAAGGTCCTGTTCATTGCCTGGGAGAAGAGGCCAAACCCCTCTTCATCACAACCTCCCTTCAGGAAGTTGTAGAGTGCAATGAGGTCTCCCCTGAGCCTCCTCCTCTCCAAACTAAACAATCCCAGCTCCCTCAGCCGCTCCTCATAGGACTTGTGCTCCAGACCCCTCACCAGTTTCGTTGCCCTTCTCTGGACACGCTCCAGGGTCTCAATGTCTTTCCTGTAGTGAGGGGCCCAAAACTGAACACAGTACTCGAGGTGCGGCCTCACCAGTGCTGAGTACAGGGGGATGATCACCTCCCTGCTCCTGCTGGCCACACTATTTCTAATGCAGGCCAGGATGCCGTTGGCCCTCTTGGCCACCTGGGCACACTGTCGGCTCATGTTCAGCCAAGCATCAACCAACACCCCCAGGTCCCTTTCCTCTTCACAATCATCCAGCCACTCATCCCCAAGCCTATAGCGCTGCATGGGGTTGTTGTGGCTAAAGTGCAGGACCTGGCACTTGGCCTTGTTGAACCTCATTCCATTCACCCCAACCCAGCGATCCAGCTTATCTAAGTCCCTCTGCAGGGCCTCCCTTCCCTCAGGCAGATCAACACCACCTCCCAACTTGGTGTCATCTGCAAACTTACTGAGGGTACACTCAATCCCCTCGTCTAGGTCATCAATAAAGATATTAAACAAGATAGGCCCCAGTACCCATCCCTGGAGAACACCACATGAAACAGGTCGCCAGCTGGACTTACCTCCATTAACCACCACCTGTTGAGCACGGCCCTCTAGCCAGTTTCTTACCCAAAAGAGTGTATACCTGTCCAGGCCATAGGCAGCCAGTTTTCCCAGAAGAATACTGTGAGAGACCGTGTCAAAGGCTTTGCTGAAGTCCAGGTAGACTACATCAACAGCCTTTCCCTCATCTACCAGTCTGGTCACCCAGTTGTAGAAGGAAATGAGGTTGGTCAAGCACGACCTGCCTTTCATGAACCCGTGCTGGCTGGGCCTGATCCCCTGGACACCACGCACATGCCGTGTGATCTCACCCAAGATGATTTGTTCCATTACTTTCCCCAGTACCGAGGTCAGGTTGACAGGCCTATAGTTCCCCGGATCCTCCTTACAGCTCTTCTTGAAAATGGGAGTCACATCAGCAAACCTCCAATCCTCTGGGACCTCTCCAGTTAACCAGGAGCGCTGATAGATGGCCGAGAGCAGCTCAGCAATCACCCCCGCCAGCTCCCTCAGCACCTGAGGGTGTAGGCCATCCGGTCCCATGGACTTGTGACAGTCCAGATGGAGGAGGAGCTCCTTGACTGTCTCCACCTGAATCACTGGGGGTGGTTTCTGAGTATCGTCCCAGACTTCCAGATCACGGAGTAAAATGCCCAGAGGATAACTGGTCTGGCTATTAAAGGCAGATGTAAAGAAGGCATTGAGGACCTCAGCCTTCTCCTTGTCCTCAGTGGCCACATTCCCTGCTGCATCAAGTAAAGGATGAGAATTGTCCTTGGTTCTTCTTTTGCCATTGATATATTTATAAAAGGATTTTTTATTGTCTTTTACTGCAGTGGCCAATCTGAGTTCAAGTTGGGCTTTTGCCTTCCTAACTTCCTCCTTGCATACCTTAGCTACTTCCTTGTAATCTCCCCAACTAGCCTGTCCCTTCTTCCAGAGGACATAGACTCTGTTTTTCTCCCGGAGTCTCAACAGTAGTTCCCAGCTCATCCACACCGGTTGTCTACCCCTGCGGCTCACCTTACGGCACTCAGGGACAGCCTGTTCTTGCGCCTTTAAGATTTCTGTCTTGAGGAGCGTCCAGGCTTCCTGGACCCCTTTACCCTTAAGAAGCGACTCCCAAGGGACCCGTGCTACAAGCGCCCTGAACAGATCTAAGTCTGCCCTCTGGAAGTTCAAGAAAGTAGTTTTGCTGGTCACTCTTTTGACACCCCCGAGAATAGAGAATTGTACAGTTCCATGGTCGCTCTGCCCAAGACGGTCCCCAACCTTCACTTCTCCCACCGATCCTTCTCTGTTAGCGAAGATCAGGTCTAGCAGGGCATCACCCCTGGTAGGCTCTCCTACCAGTTGCATAAGGAAGCTATCTTCCACGCACTCTAGAAACCTCCTGGACTGCTTCCTCTGTGCTGTATTATACTTCCAACATATGTCAGGGAAATTGAAGTCTCCCATGAGAACAAGTGCTGGCGATCGCGTGACTTCTGCGAGCTGCTCATAGAAAGCTTCATCCAACTCTTCATCCTGGTTAGGCGGTCTATAGCAGACCCCCACCAAGATGTCGCCACTACAGGCCTTCCCCCTGATCCTTACCCATAGACACTCAACTCTATCATTACGAAGCCCAAGCTCTTCAACATCAAAACAGTCTTTGATATAAAGGGCCACACCACCACCCTTCCTTCCTCGTCTATCCCTTCTGAAGAGCTTGTAACCATCTATCACAGCACTCCAGTCATGGGAGTGGTCCCACCATGTTTCAGTAATAGCAACAAGATCATAATTCACCTGACTCACAATGGCTTCCAACTCTTCCTGCTTGTTGTTCATGCTGCGTGCATTGGTATAGATGCACTTCAGTCGAGTCATCTGCCTCACCCCCAGCTCAAGCATCGTTCTCCTAGGCTCATCTCTTGTGAGGCCTGTTTTGTCCCCTTCCCCCTTCATAGCTAGTTTAAAGCTCTTTCTATAAGCCCCGCTAGCTCCTGCGCTAGTATTCGTTGCCCCCTTGAGATAGGCGGGTTCCATGGATAGACAACAGGCCAGGGGCCGAGTAAACTGCCCCATGATCAAAGAACCCAAAGTTTCTGGCTCGACACCAGCCTCCGAGCCAATTATTCATTGCTTGTGCTTTCCAATCCCGCTCAGTGTCCCTTACTGTCCCCCCTGAAGGTATAGAGCAGAAGATCAGTTGAGCTCCCACTCCTTGAACTAAACGCCTGAAATCTTTTTTCATAGTTCGTAGATTTGTCTGAGCAATTTCATCACTGTCCACCTGAACTATGAGCAATGGAAAGTAGTCTGATGACCTAACCAGCTTAGGGAGTTTCCCTGTTATGTCCCTGACCCAAGCCCCAGGAAGGCAGCACGCTTCCTGACAGACCGGGTCAGATCTGCATATGGGGCCCTCCGTTCCTCTAAGAAGGGAGTCACCCACCACGACCACCCTTCTTTCTTTCCTGTTGGAGGCAGTCTTAAGGCGTGGGGGTGACCACCTCGCCATAGGTCTCTCCTAGGCAGATCCTCCATCGCCTCTCCACTCACCTCCCCTTTGACTTCCAGCAACTGGAACCTGTTGCTTAGAGGTAGCTGGGAAAGCGGGCTAGGCAGGCGGGGGTATCTCCTGTGACACCAAGTAGGGACTTTCTTCCAACCTTCCTCATCAGTCAGGTCAGCCCAACTGTGACAGGGCAGGGGGCCCATTACCTTTCTGGGGGTATTTTCCCAGAACCCTTCTTTCTGGTAAGCCAGTGAGTCGCTCCACCAGTCGATCTCCCTCTCACACTCCCTGATGGTCCTAAGTTTCCGTACCTCCTCCTTGAGTTCCACCACCAGGCTGAGCAGCTCATCCACCTGCTCACACCTCACACAGGTGGAGTCCCTGCCACTCTCCCCAGGCAGCAGCAGGCTCAGGCACTCCCTGCAGCCAGAAACCTGAACAGCAACATTTCTTGGCAAGCTCTCCGTCTGGGTTGCCACAGACTTCTTAGAATAAGTCTGCTGTCTAGTGGAGACCATGTTCTGGCCTGTGGTCAGAGAGACTACCAAGGAAAGAAAAGCCAGGCTCCTGAGCAAGAAGAGACCAAAGTTTATAGTTCTTACCACTAGACCCACCTCCCACACGCACAGATGTAGCACCCTATGGGAAGTGTGGACTGTGCCCACTCACTCAACCTCCTCTTTCACAGTTAGCAGAAACAATGGTTTCTCACCTGGTGCATTTTGCGGGTGGAAGCTAGTTTCCACCCTCCTCGAAGCTATTTAAAGCTTATTATCAGGTGTGAAGGTTAAGGGCAGGTGTTTAAACCGTGCTGCTAATGTGCTGGCTCTACTCCTGGTGACTCAGGAGCCTGCCCACTAGCTGCCAGCTCCCCAGCACAAGTGTGGTGCTGTTACTAGCCTCTAAAGAGCCTTAAAAAAGCCTTAAAAAGAGCCTTTTGGTTGGCCTTTTTGCTCCAGATCCCTTGCCAGCGCAGACTTGCCTGCTCAGAAGCTAGTCTCTGCAGCAAAAAGAAAGATATAACGGGATCATGTGAGAGGTAGATTGTGTTTTTGCAGTGGAAGTTTCCAGTATTTTCTGTATATAGCATAGGATAAGTAAACTTTTATAAAGAAAACTCCTGAACAGAGTAAAGTTGAGACTGGGGCATTCCAACCTAGGGTAGAATTTGCACAGGCACCAGGGTAAAGGAGAGACAGAATGAATAAAATATTATCCTTCTTTTGCTATAAAAGTCTAGAACTTACCCAAAGACAATGGGTTGGCAACAGACGTAGCTATGTAAGTGTAAACATAGCTATGGAAGCAGAACCGTAGCTATGGAGGTGTAAACATAGCTATGGAAGTGTAATGTAGCAACAGCATCAGAAGACTGTGAGCCTGAGGCACTCAACAAATGAGTACCAGGAGAGGCTTTACCTGCGTTGGACCCAGGGTATATAACAGAATGGATTTCACTGACTAGTTGTGCAATTTCTCCCTTGTCAGTAGGGGGTGTGCACTCATGATTGCAATAATGAATAAAATGCCCTTCACAGAGATCTTTGCCTGATTGGAAATTTTTGATCTTGAGCATGTTTCTCACATCATGAAGGCTGCTCTGAATGCAGATTCACAGTCCTTGCAGGGGTGGACCAAGAGGTTTTATGAAACCCTGAGAGACTTGAATGAGAGACCAAGAGATGGCAGACCCAGTGCCTGAAGAATGTTGCAGACAACTTGAGCCTCCCCGCTTAGGATCCAAATTACAGGCAAGGACACCTCGCTCAAGCCACAAGTTGACACCATGGATGATCTTCTGCTCCCTTCCCCTGAGGACCTAGAGCCTGGGAGACACAAGGTAAAATGACCTTGAAAGGTGCAAGTAGTACCAAAATGGCATGGTCTCCTTGCACCTTGGGGGAGATTGTTAGAAGCTGGGGGATCAGTAAATCCTCCAGTAGTCAGTACATGGCCAGCAGAGGTAGTAGTTGACACCCTGATTTTCATGGCAAAGAGGACATTAATCATGTTCATGTACCTCCCACTTTGGTACCTGATATAGTGATCCAGCCACAGATATCAGGCCAAAGGGTGTGGTATCAAAGGCCAGGACATGCCCTGGTACAGGTGAAGGTGTTGACTCAAGACTGAAATACAGCCTTTATCCTACCGCGGAGGGCAGACCTACCCCTCCTCATACCTTTTAAACATCTGTATTACTACCCTTGAGGTTATTAGGTACACAGGACAACCAGTACGAGCAACACTACTCCAGCATGCTCCAGTGTCCATGAGGAAACATTGTGACACCCAATGGTGGACTGTTGAACTTCTGGGAACTGGCAAACATGAACCTGAACTGCTACTGGTCCTTGAAAAAGATATGCCTCAAGAAGGAACATCAAGTGAGGGAATACAAGACTATTCAGAGCAGCAGCTGTGGAGCAAAATAAACAGCATGAGAAAGCAAGGCTGAGAGCCAAGGACATCTTCAGAAGAAGAGAAAAACAAGTCAAGTAAGCTGCGTGATGGCCGTGTGATAATTACCCTGACTGGAGGAAGAGGGTGTGGCTAGGAACGACTTATGACTCTGACTGGATAAGTGCCTGCATGCACGGTTAAGGAGTGTTTGTGGAATGTTTTGGTGACATGTAAAGGCAGGTGAAAAGTTGAAAGAGAAAACTTGTGAATGTATATAAGGGATGTTAGAATCTGTAATAAACGATTTGGATCATTCACATCTGAGTCCGTGCTTCATTGCCACAATCAAGTACTAGCCCAACAGAACCATGAAAAAGACTGCCAATTATCACCTTTAGTGCCTTAACATTCTATATCATGATGGGTATTGTACGTGCGTCACAATGTACATTGAATTTTGAACCACCAAAACAGCAGGAGCTCACCCCCTACCTGCTTGGTAATTGGTTCATGCTGTTGAATTAAGGAAAGTAAGGTTAAAAGTTACGTGCCTTCATGAGGTAATGAATCAGCAGTAGCAGATTTGACCTTGCTAAGCCAGGTTCTTGCTGCGGATAACAGATGCTTTTCTACAGACTTAGACAATTAGTGCAGACAGTGGGCCTCCTGTTTTTTGAAATAACATTGTTAGCTATCCTATCTCTGGAATGTGAGGTGGCAGAATAAAACAGCAAACCACAAATTAACGAAGAAGCAGCAGATTGGTGAATGGAGTTGTGGCTGATGTGATGACCAACCAGAGCCAGCCAAGCATCCTCCATCTTAACCCAAGTCCAAGAAAATAACACGATGACCTTCATTGGAAAGACCACCGAGAGATACACGTGTAAAAGAGCTGAGACTTGGGCCAAGGGGGGGATGTCAAACATTTTGGGGACTCTTTGTAACAACCCAGCCTTTTCTTGGACATCTAATGCATATGTAAGCAGCTTGCTCTTTAAGTATGTGCCTTTCTTGCCCTCCGGTATGCATGCTGGGTGGGAATATCTACTCTGTGGTTATAGAGTTTGATCTCTGCACGTCACTGTGAAGGGGTGGAGTGCAGTGGAATTGCCAGGTCACAGCCTGAACCAGTACATGAGCATGTGAGTGACCAGAGTGGGGGAGCCTATATCCACCCTTCCTCTCTCTTTCTCTTGGTGGTGCTTCTGGCCGTGCTTCCAGGAGTGCATATGCACTCAGAGCCTGAGTGGTCTGCCCCCCCTCCTTTTCCGGCACACCAGAATTCAAAGCGGAGAAGGTTGCATTCCTCAGCTCACCCTTTTTTTTCCAAAGTGTTGCTGGGAGGGATGAGTTAATTCCTCTTTCTTTGATATCTTGTTCTATAGTGCCTGCATCTCAAATAAAGGTTCTTTCATTGCCTTTGTTTGCTTTACACATGCCAATGTAAAAACCAAAACCCCTTGAGGACACTCCAGTCCCATATAATCCAATCCTTTTTCCCAATTACATGTAGCATTCATTGGATGTTCCTAAGGAGAAGTTAGAGAGAGATTAAAGGATAGTTTACAATCCTTATTTATTTACTTTTTTCTGATTTTCATTTTGTAAGGCTCTTTTGTAGGGATTGTCTGCGAAGTCTCAGGGTCAACTGAGGCCTTCAACCAAGTATAATGAGTCCACCCTTTCTCAGTCATCCTTACTGCTGTCTCAGTAGTCAAGAGTACTTGGAACAGTCCATCCCATTCAGGTTGCAGCTTCGACTCCTTCCACATCTGTATCAGGACCGAGTCCCCTGTCTGGAATGAATGAATAGGGAATTCCAAAGGTGGAGTCTGAGCCAACAATCCGCAGGTCCTAAGAGACGACAGTGAAGAAAACAACCCGAGTATACAGTTTTTAAGAAAGGCATCTTTGCTTTCAACATGTTGCAATTCGCTCACTTTACCCAGATATGGCAATCCAAATAACATCTCATACAGTAAGATTCCCACATCCTTTCTTGGTGCATTTTAAATCCTGAGGAGTGCTTGTCATCGTTTTATGTTTTTTGGTTTTCAGTATTCCACATCATAACATCATCTAGTGCACTGGGAGTTAAAGTGTTAATGCTCCAATTCTAGGTACCTATTCCCCTATACATTTACGGAAGTCATGGGATCTGGCCCTTCCGGGGGGGG
Source organism: Lophura swinhoii (assembly GCA_030408155.1). Taxonomy (NCBI): domain Eukaryota; kingdom Metazoa; phylum Chordata; class Aves; order Galliformes; family Phasianidae; genus Lophura; species Lophura swinhoii. The sequence continues at coordinate 9,402,840 of JASCYN010000150.1, read as the reverse complement.
CAGTCTCTCTTACTGCCTGGCAGTGGGTGCTGGAGGGTGCTTTCCTAGCCGTTCCAAGCTTTTCAGGTTTGACTCGGTCTCAGGAACTCTCTCTCCTATCTTATTTGATTTATTAGTCTCAATTTCAATTAGATTGTATTATAATGTGTTATCTTGCATTCCGATATCATAGTTAGTAAAATAAGTTTTCCTCCATAGATCGTTGCTGCTGGTTTTTTTCCTTCCTTGAGCCCAGCTCCCATCTCCCTATCCCTTTTCCTTTCCCTTCCCATTTTGTGGGGCCGGGGGGCCCAGGGGCCTACTGCTCCCCTGTCACTGGCATAGTTTGATCTAGTTAACTCCGTGACAGTACTAAAGGTAGGCATTTTGTCCAGGGGAGCTGAGTTTCCAACACTAACTTAGTCAAGTGTTTCTTCTGCGTCTGGTTCATCCACTCCACCTTCACCGAAGAAGAAGCATGCCATGAGGTGTGAAATTCCCATTTAACTCCCAGAGTCTGCATTGGTCTTTGCAATATTTGTGACGTAAAGTGACTACCTTGATCAGAGTCAGTGTTCTCAACAATCCCATATCTGGGAATTATTTGTTCCAGGATTACCTTAGCTACCACGTTTGTTGTAGCAGATACTGAAGGGAAAGCTTCTACCCATCCTGACAGATGGTTGACTAAGACTAATAAATATTTAAAATGACCCACTCTAGGAAGTTCTGTAAAATCTACCTATACACTCTGGAAAGATCAGATCCCTGGTTCTCGTCCACCCCTGGGCTGACTGCGCATGGTTTTCTTATTTATCCTCTGACACACTGCACAACTCCTGCATACTTGTTTAGCTAGAATATATAAATGACCAATGCTCAGCTATAGGCCCAGAACAACAGAGGGGAAAGATGACCCCCTGCTAGCCAGAATCTCAGTTGGGAATCACTCTCCCTACTCCCTTATTGCTAGCTGAAGGACATGTCATCTGCTTTAGCCAGAACAGAAGCTTTATCCTGTGGGCATTCCTTTTGTTAATGCCCAAACCCTTTAGAGTTGGCACAATGATCTGCCAAACTGGCTACTCCAATGAGAGGGCCCCCTTACTCCTCTCCCATTGCACCTTTTTCCAGTGTTTAAACATACATCCTAAAAAAGATCTCTCCAAAAATCCCCCCTTCCAAAAAAGGTGCACCACTCACCATAGAATAACATAAGTGGCACAAAACACCAAAAACAACATTCCATTTCCTATTTTCACGCTTAATCGTTTGAAAGAAAGGTCTAGCCCCTCGTCCTCCTGCAGCATCAATCGCCAACAGAAAACTTGTTCACAGCTCCTTTCAACCAGTTCACATGCAATGCATTGTCCCCACAAGAACTGAGAGTTTCAACTGTCTTTCAGCTTTGCATTTTCTCCTGCAGGAACACCAGAAACCTCTCCCCTCCAAGAGAAAGCCTGCTCCCAAGCCAATGCAGCTATAAAATTTGCAGCATTTTTTATCCCTTCTATTTACCTTTGTTTCTTCCTTCATTATCTGACTGACACCACCTACAATTCATCACCTTAGCCATCTTATGAGTCCTTCTTTGTGCACCTTCCAATCTTCCCACAACTGCAAACTTAAATATCTCTCTTTCTTTCTCTAACCTCCCCCTTCCATCAAGGCTGGGCACCACCACCCAGAAACCATCCATCTTGGCTGTCTTCATGCAACCTGGAGAGGTCCAATCTCCCACAATCTCCTGGTGTAGCCCAAACCACAGGGCCAACCTCTGCATAGGCTTTTTCCAGCAACCCATGCAGGGCCACTACCATACCATATTCACTCCGTCCCTTGGTCACACCAATTTGCATTCCCAATTTAACCATAAAATTTCTTCTCAATAAATTACAGTCACAAAACATTTTCTCTGTACCTTTCCTTGTGGTTGGGGAGGGGAAGGTTGCCACCTTGATTTTTCATTCCTGAGAAACCCCTTCCTCTCCAGGTTTCCATTCTCTGTCTTACCACTTGATCTACTATAGAGATCATAACTCTTGCCTTTTGTTTCCGCCTCTCCTCTCTCCTTCTAACATACACTTTCTGTGCCTCCCTCAAAAGGTTTTCTAGTGGTTGTTCATTCCATCCTTCTATCTTCTGAAACTTCCTTTGTATATCCTGCCAGGCTTTAGTCACAAGACTGATTTTTAAAAGCCCTTGAGCTACAGACTTGTCATGGTCCATCCCTGAATACCTTTGCATCCTGTCTCCAAGTCTCCAGAAATTCACTCAGGGTTTCATCCTTACCTTGCTGAACCTCAAAGGCTTTAATAGAATTCTAAGACTTGGGTACTTCTTCCTTAATTCCCACAATTATTATATTTTGCAAGTCCCTCATATTATTCCCATGTTGCTGATGGTTATTATACCAGTTAGGATAACTGGTAATGGGTATTTTTGTTCTCCCAGGACAATCCCCAGTCCTGGTGGGTGTGTCCTCTCCCACTCGCGCATGGCAGCCTGTCTAATCATTTCCCATTCTTCGCTGAACAGCGTGCTTAGAATAGACGTAATTTCTCCCCAGGAGTATAAGTTTGGTCCCAGGAATTGATCGAACTGCTCTGTGAGCCCTGTAAAATCCTCAGTCAAGGACTTCATTTCTTTCTTAAAGTTCCTTACTTCTCCACTAGTAAGGGGGGCATTAACATACCCTATTTCCTCTTGACCTAAGGAGACCTCCCTAAGAGGGTACAGTGAGGTGTTAGTAAGGTTAGTATCAGAAAAAAGAAAATTTTCTGGGTCCTGTTTACATTGTTTCAATTCCCTCCATAATTGACAATATGTACTCTCTCTAGGACCCTGCACAGGATCAGCACTCTCCACCTCTAGTGGGGCAGCTGCCCCTTGTATTGATTCAGAATTATAAAGGGGGGCAAGTTATCTAAAGGACCTCATTGTCTCTCCTTTTCTTTTTGATCACTTCCTTTCTCTTTTTTTGCCCCCTTTTCAATAATAGTTGACTTATTTCCTCTAGCCAACAGGCTGCATAATATGATTCTTCTGCTGAGAAAGGAGTTTTGCTGTTTACATATGAATTTAAAGCATGACATACCCAGTCCTCATCAGATCCATATTTTGGCCAAAACACTGATGACTCAAGTATTGGTTCTTCAGACCTCATTAATACACAATACCTTATATGTATCCCTTTTTTTAGGGTTGCTTTTCCAGTTTCTTATCATTCTACTCAAGGGAGTATCCTTAGACACAATCCCGGGGACCCTTTTCCCCTGTTCTTGGGAGCTCCTATTCCCCATCCCTCCAGAATGCTTGTCATGGTTTTGTGATTTTTGATTTTAGGAATTCCACATCATAACAACATGTAGTGCACTGGGAGTTAAAGTATTAATGCTTCAATTCCAGGTACCTGTCCCTGTATGTCACGGAAGTCATGGGATCTGGCCCTTCCTGGTTGGGTGGTCTCTTACTGCCTTGCAGTGGATGCTGGAGGGTGCTTTCCTAGCCGTTCCAAGCTTTTCAGTTTTGACTCGGTCTCAGGAACTCTCTCTCTCCTATTTTATTTGATTTATTAGTCTCAATTTCAATTAGATTGTATTATATTGTGTTATCTTGCATTCCGATATCACAGTTAGTAAAATAAGTTTTCCTCCTTAGATCATTGCCGCTGTTCTGTTTTTTTTTCCTTGAGCCCAGCTCCCATCTCCCTACCCCTTTTCCCTTTTCCTTCCCATTTTTTGGGGGTTGGGGAGCCCAGGGGCCTACTGTCCCCCTGTCATGGGCATAGACTGATCTAGTTAACTCCATGACAATGCTGCTGTGAACTTCCCTGCTCACAGGCTACCACACTCTGATTCTTGGATTTAGGGCCTAACCCCTCCAGAATACCTTACTCTGATTCTTGGATTAAATAGGGGTATACTGCTGGCACTTCGTCAAATGTGCAGGGTGTCGTACATCAACAGCTCCCCTCTCAAGACTCTTCCTTTCACCGCTACCAGCCACGTTGTCCATCTCTGGCTGCACCCCTCGCGGGACTACAGAACCGTGGATCAGGACTCTGCACTCACTTCGCACTAAAAGTGCGTCTCAGTCACACACACTCAAGAGTCTCATCCAACCCCCAAGGCAAGAATTAAATTCTCTTACCTTGGTCCATGCACAAAGTTACCGGGTCTATGTATCAATTCCTGTGCCTATACCTTCTCCCCTTCTTCTATTTTTCACATAGTCCATCTCTTTAAACAGTTTCCATCTCATTGGCTGTTCTGGGAAGATGTCCTGCTGTCCCCAACAAGACTGCTAAACTCAGTGGGGTGCACTTCTCCTGTCCGTGGCAGCCAGAGACTCCCAAAAGGCAAAGGATCCCAAACAAGCCCCCAAATTGTGAGAAATAACTCAAATGATATTTTGGAGACCAGTTCTCTTGTGAAAAAGTTTTAATTTGTGATTGCAATGGCGAGCATCCTGCAAGCAGGAGCACACAACCAAAAACACATCACAGCCTTATATCCCCTATCCCTTGATGCCAAGAATTCTCCTAACTCCACACAAATGACTTTCTTATCCTTTTTAATTTCAATCTTATTTGCAGCCTGATAGTACTCAATGTATTCTACTATTTTCTCTTCATCCTTCCAAAACTTTTGAGCCCATTCCTTCCCAGCCTGGAAAGGGGCACAGTTATATTTTTGCAGCAGCTTCTCTATGACAATCCTGTCCTTGATGTCAATTTTTTCTGTCACATTAAAGGGCAACGTTCTGAGTGATGCCTCATTTGGCACTATAAGTCCAGTCATGTTCAACATACGAACTGTCATGATTACGGATTCACAAATAGCACTGTGAGAAAGAATTCAAATGATTTTTCGGAGACTGGATCTCTTGTGAAAAAGTTTTAATTCACAATTGCAATGGTGGGCGTCCAGCAAGCAGGAGCGCACAACCAAAACACATCACAGCATTATATCCCCTGTCCCCCCTCCACCACACTAAGAATTCCTCCCCTGTTTCTCTGTTGATTGAGTATTCCAGGTGCACAATCTTATCCAATTTGCTATGGTATTTACAGCTGGATTCTACCAGCCTTTGATCTCATAATTGTTATCTCTTGTTTATTGTGTCTGTCCCATCCATTTCCCTAATCTTGACAGTTGAGTCTCTCACTATCTGCTTATCTGTTTATCCAAGCGTACCCTAGTTGGTATGCGAGGCTGGGGAAAAAATAAACACAATTTTAACTCTCACATATGTATGTTGAATAAAATTTGTAACACTCTGCGCTGCTCTGAGTGCATAATTTGCTTGCCTCTGCTCTTGAGACATCATGTCTCTCAGATCCAAATGTACCCTGAAATAGTCCCCCAGTACTTTGAGAGACCCCACAGGGGTATGCCCCAGTGGACTCTCTCTTTATTCGAATAAAGAAAACTGAAGACTCTCCTCTGTCTCTTTTTGGGATAAAGATGATTGAGCAAGCTTGTTGGAGTAGAAATTTTCCTAACAGCATCATTGCTAGTAATGAGATGCAGTCTCTCCACTATGAGTCAGAATCCAAATGGCAGTCTATGGAGTGGTGACATGCAAATTCTCCATTGAAGAAAAAGTTCAAGACGCATCCCTCAACAGGTAAAGTGATGTGCACTGTCTTTTGGGATGGCAAAAGGGTGATCCTTCTGGACTCCCTGGAACTCAGACAAACCATCAACTCTGACCACTACATTGCAACGCTGACTAAGCTGAAGGCTTGAACTTCCAGAGTCAGCCCAGAGAAGAAGACAATCTTTCACTTGCAATACAGTAACACCAGGCCCCACACTAATTTGAAGACCCTGGACCACATTGTCAGTCTTGGATGGATTGTCCTACTACAACCATAGTGTAATCTGGATTTGGCACTTTCTGACTTCCATCTGTTTGGGCTGATAACGGGTGGACTGTGTGGGCAACGTTTTCCTAGCAAAGATGCTGTCGTAGCAGCTGTGAAACAGTGGCTCTGCTGGTAAAGATTTTTATGAGCGTGGCATGCAGGCTCTTGTTCATTGCTGGTGAAAATGCATAGCTGATGGTGGTGACTATGTTGAAAAATAGTGTCTTGTAGCTGAGACTTTGCACTATCAAACAGTGTTATTTTGGTCTTTGCATTTGTTTAGTTTCCACGGAAATAAATAAGAGACATTACTTTTGGAGCAACCTATGTACAAAGAAAGGTAAATTAATATTGTGCTGCTTAGCTTCCCAAAGTCATGGTCATACCTTCTGAAGAACAAAGATCATGTTTAACTGTAGAACAAGCTACTTTAAAAATTCTACACAGATTTCAAAACAACCAGAAATTGTACTTGGCATTGCAATATGTGCATAAGATGAAGTCTACACTACAATTTGTAAAGATTTTATAAGAAAAAATGAACAAATCCTTATTAATAGCTACCATCCACACAATAAATACAACCTGAAGCTTGCTTCTGATATCATATTGCATAGCTTTATGTAAAGCATCAGCAGACTACTCTGATTCTCAGTTGGAATCTAAAATAACAAAAGGGTTTTTCTTTTTCTGATGCATAAAGATGCAACAAATAGAAGGAAGCTAAGTTCACAAAATACTCAAATTTAAAAAGAATCTTTTGAGATAAATACACGCCTTGAGACAATCAACTATGTGGTTGGACTCGATGATCTTTAAGGTCTTTTCCAACCTGAGTGATTCTATGATTCTGTGTGCATTCCTAAACAATATCTAATACTGAAAACTCTACTATTGAAATAATGCTAACAAAGAATTTTCATACAATTGGCAAGAAAGGTGCATCTAGTTTTCTTGATGTTCTAAGGGAGAGAACAACAAAAATACTCTCTTCTATCCTGCAGAACAGACTAAAAATCTGCTGTGTAAAACACATTGGTAGCAGGTTTTAAGTGATTCCAGATGTTAGAGAGGTAAGTAAAACTTGGGAGCACATCCTTTCTCATCTGGATTAGATTGGATGTCAGGGGGAAGTTATTTACCAAGAGAGTGGTGAGGTGCTGTAACAGGCTGCCCAGAGAGGTTGTGGATGTCCTGTCCCTGGAAGTGTTCAAGGCCAGGTTGGATGGGGCCCTGGGCAACCTGTTCTAGTACCAGATCTGGAAGTTGGTGGCCCTGTCTGTGGCAGGGGGATTGGAACACGATGACTCTTGGGGTCCCTTTCAACCCAATGCATTTTGTGATTCTGTGAAACATAATTTAAATTAATGTAGTTAATATTAAGGTCATTTAAGAAAGTAGTCTGACAGAGAGGGTTTCTCAGGCACCAATTAAAAGTGAAGCCAGAAGAAACTTCCACAAACTATAGAACATCCAGTACAAGTCAGAATTGGCCAAAATAATGAGGATGTGAAGACTCTACATACCTAAACTTTGGTTGGTCTGGAAATAAACTGAGGTCTGGTCTGGATGACTGAAGAAAGGATGAATATAGAGTTAGAGACAACTTCTGCCACAGTTGGTTCAAATGAAATACAATGTGATGAAATTAAAAGGAACCCTCTCTCAAGTAGAGCAATATCATCAAAAGAAAGTTGATTTGTGGATGCCCCATCCCTGGAGGCATTCAAGGCCAGACTTGATGGGTTCCTGGGCAGCCTGATCTAGTGACCGGCAACCCTGCCCACAGCAGGAGGGTTGGAACTAGATTATCTTTAAAGTCCCTTCTAACGCAAGCTATTCTGTGATTCAGTGATTCTATGAATTCTAGATCAGGAAATAATTCTCCCCATTTCTTGTAGTATTTTGGTTTTAAAATAACACTGATAATTTGAGAACTCAGCATACAGATCCTTCGGAGGAACAAATTATTTAAGGAATGAATTTCTGCCTTTTATCTCTGATAAATTGACAAATCATGTTAATGGTTTATGGGCTGGTTCGTCCCAGTTCTGTGACTAATGGGGCGGGGAGGCCAACAGACCCACGCCCCAGGAAAGGGAAAAGGGTAGGGAGATGGGCCTAAAAACAAAACAGCGACAACAATCTGAGGAGAAACAAATTAATTTACTAGAAAAGATATTGGAATGCAAGATAACACAATATAATACAACATAATTGGAACTGAAGTTAATAAATCAAATAAAATGAGTGTGTCCAAAAATCAAAGGACTTACTCTAATGCTGAAGGCAAAATGTCTAGCTGGGAGAAAGGCAAAAGAGAGACATCTCGTGAACTGCAAACAGCTTTATCTTTCCCTCTGAATGGAAAATGGAAACAGAACAACACAAAGTCCTCTGGGCTGTGTAGTATGTAGTTGCCTTCTCTTCTGAGAACCAGGTACCTGGAAACATTGGCAGTCCATGGAACTGGAGCATTAACTCTTGAACTCCCAATGCACTACATGATGTTATGATGTGGAATACCGATAACAAAAAATCATAAAACCATGACACATCATTAATCAGTCACCTAAGATACTGATTTTAACAAAATAATTACTAAAATAATTGCTAAAAATTACTAAAATAGTCAATTCACTGAATAGGTGAGGATTGAAAGAAGCTGTATCACCATCCTATTGTTTAGGAACCTGGATACTTGTTTTCAAGACAAAAATATGACACAGTTTCAATGGGTAGGGTTATGGAGAGATCTCTTCCAAGTGAAAACAAAAATTTTCTTCAGTCTCTGAAATATTGAGAAATACTTGCCACTCTAGTGTTGTAGATTCCCTTGCATGTAGAGATGATTGCTAAAATTTATGTCATTCACTTGTACAACCACTAAACTGGTGTCTGGTTGCCTGAGCTATGCCGTTCCACACAAACAAGTGATCCCCACACCTCTTCCTCCAAAACCAATCCAGAGGATAAGGATGTTTTTGAGGATATTTAAAAGAAACATTTTGCAACTCATTATCTGCAAACAGTACTTACATCAAGGATGCCTTCCTAAGAGCGCAAGAACTCTCCGTCCCTCTGAACAAGAAAGTGGACAGAGGAGGGAGGAAGCCGACGTGGCTCGGTAAGGACCTGCTGAGAGTGCTGAGGGCGAAGAAAGGTGCGTACAAGCTCTGGAAACAAGGGCGTGCCACCTGGGAAGAATACAGGGATGTCGTCCGGACTTGCAGATGTGGGATCAGGAAAGCCAAGGCGCAGGTGGAACTGAACTTGGCAAGGGACGTGAAAAACAACAGGAAGACTTTCTATAGGTACATTGGCCAGAAGAGACAGGCCAAAACGAGTGTACCTCCTTTGGTAAATGTAAAAGAAGAACTGGCTTCAACAGACGGAGAGAAGGCTGAGGTACTGAATGAGTTCTTTGCCTCGGTCTTCACTGGCGGCCAGGATTCCAGTACTTCTCCCGTCCCTGAGCCCTGCATCCCTACACCTCTGGGTGGGGACTGGGGTGGTAAATCCTGCTCGTCTTGGCAGTGTGTGCTCCCTAGCCATTTTGCTTTCAGCTTTAGAGTAAGGCCTTCAGTTTTGGACACTCTCTCTCATTTTATTTATTAGCCTCAATTTCAATTATATTGTATTATATTGTGTTATCTTGCATTCCAATATCGTATTTAGTAAATTAACTTTCCTCCTCAGATCATTGCCGCTGTCCTGTTTTTTAGGCCCATCGCCCATCTCCCTACCCATCCCCCTTTTCTCCTTTCCTGGGGTGCGGATCCATGGGTCCCCCATTAGTCACAGAACAGGGCTGAACCAGCCCATAAACTTTTGACATCCTCCCTCTACGCACACTTTTTTTTTTGAGCCGCTGAGCCTGTGGGCCTGCTGTTCCCCTGTCACAGACGCAGATAGAGATAACCTCATGATAGTTATTGGTAGAGAATGCAGGCAATATGAACTGAATTGGAACTTTTTAATGTTAGCAGAAAATTAAAAAAGGATTTCTTAAAGTCAGAGAGTTGCAGAGCGCTGCAGCTAGCTTTGACCTGCATAGATTAGTTTATAGGCCAGGTGGTCTGCCAGACTCTGGACACTGTACAGAGTTGTTTTTTTTTTTTCTTTTTAGCAACTGCCAGTTATGAATCTTTTTCATTTTAGGAACGCTGTATAAAGGATTAAAGGCCATTAACTTTCTTGGAACACACTGGTTACATATTAAGTTCATCATGTTCTGTTTTTGAGTTGCATATATATATATAACCAATTAAGGGGACCGATGAAGACACCTGCCTGGTACCTATACGCAATGTTGTATGATTTAAATATTGACAGTCACATCTCAGAGGAAGTAACTAATTTTACAAACAACACAATATTTAGACTGGTTTCCAGGTTCTCGTCTCAGTTCTTTACGCATTTTTGGAATGCTGAATTAGTGATCACGTTATCAATCTCTTTGAATGTATTCCTCTTCATCTTTGTCATTTACTTTTTCTGGAGGAAGTCTTCTCCAAAACCAGAGAATGCTGAGTGGTAGGGAATATGGAGAGGTTTAGGAAAAATATTAGAAGCAAGGGGATTCCCGGTGTCATGGGATTTCACTCTTGAACACCTATGGGATTCTGAAAACCTAAGCAAGTATTTAAGTCGGGGATTATGCGGTTTAGGTAGATCTGAGGAGATACAACTTATTTGGGGCTTTGCTTGCACTTACCAAGCTCTATATAATACTATTCTTGAGAGAGAGAGAGTTTCCAAGCTAAGATTCAAGCCAAAAGGGGAAGTCTCCAAGTCAAACCTGATCAATCACAGGAGGCACCAGTACCCATGTCAGTTGCCCCTGTTGAAGTGCATGTTTCCCTAGCCTTCAGCTTTAGTGTAAGGCCTTCAGTTTTGGACACTCTCATTTTATTTGATTTATTAGCCTCAATTCCAATTATATTGTATTATACTGTGTTATCTCGCATTCCGATATCTTATTTGATAAACTAACTTTCCTCCTCAGATTGTTGCCTCTGTTTTCTTTTTTAGGCCCATCTCCCATCCCCCTTTTCCCCTTTCCCCAGGTGTGGGTCTGTGGGTCCCCCCTGCCCCATTAGTCACAGAACCAGGCCAAACTGACCCATAAACTGTTGACACCCCATTCCCCCCCAACACCCCTTCTTTTTTTCAGGCTGGTAGTCCTGTGGGCCTGCTGTTCCCCTGTCACAGACACAGATAGATCCAGAGATAACTCCATGACAGTTTATTAATCTCAATTCCAATTATATTATATCATGTTATCTTGCATTCCAATATCTTATTTAGTAAACTGACTTTTGTGGGGAAGTCTCTGGACTCTCAGGACGCGCTAGAGACATAACAGCACACCTATGTGGTTAAAAGGCATTAGTCTACTTTATTGTTAAGCCCTACTCTATTTATACATGTTAACAGAGCATTCTGCAAAACACTCTTCAACCGTTCACACAGGCGCTTAGCCAATCAGAGCTGTGAGATGTTCTTTCTTCTTCTAAAGGTGCCCTTGGTTCTCATGCTGCTTATCTTGCTCCACAGCTGCTGCTCTGAATAATTTTTTCTTGCTCCACAGCTGTTGCTCTGAACAGTTTTTTCTTACGTTCCCACAATTCCCCCTTTTTTGTTTATTCGTAAACTTCTACCATACTATAAAATAATAACACTAATTATATTAATAATACAATCATTATAACTCAATCAAGGCCTCGATTGATGATACTATAACTGTGAGAAAGGAGACAAGGCAAACACAGTATCACGACAAGAAATACTGTTAACCTACTAAAAAGAACAAACGTGTTTGGTCTGCAGCCCAACTTTCTGCAACCTGGAAATAAATCCTGGAGGGCCCCGTTCTGTGTTAATCTCTCACTGCCTTGAAAGAGATCTTCAACTTTAATGTATTCTGATATATTGATTTTGAAAGATCACTAAGATTTGTACAACAGATGCTTTTAGAATGCTCATGATTATGCCTTTGGGCTAATAGAGAATTAATAGTCAGGCAACTTTTGCGTGCCAGATAGAACTAGGGGCATTATTACTTATTGACCCTCGAGAACCAACAACCTGCAGAAAAAGAGAGAGAGAGAACATGGTGGTGGTGAATGTGATAGGCAGTGCCAGCAGGGCGTCCCCTGCTTCAAGGTGCACTTTTCCTCTCTCACCCATCACAGATTCTCTCTTGCTTTTATTCTTCTCAGGGTCCGAAGGGTATTTTCCATTTGTACACTGCATCCGCATGGCCAGTGTGAGATACAGAGCCCAAGTGGAACACCTACTTGCAATATATATCCTGATTAGTGAGATGAAAGAGAGTTAATCATTCTATAATACAGGGTTATCCCTTTGCCTGGGATTCCTTTCCAGGTTTTGTCTTAGCGGTACTAATACATTAAAATAGCTATTCCCATAGATTCCAGCATTGGTTACATTAAATCCTGTTAATTCACATTCAATCTATTACTAAGATAAAAGAAGCACACGACAACCATTACTACTGTTGCTATTTGCAATATAAGTTACAAAGCAATACCAAACAATAAGAAGCACACAATCCCAATCATTATGAGTTCATGGTTGTTTCAAGCCTGGTTTCAGTCTTTCTCATCCTTTCACATTCTGACACCGTTCTTTTCGTGGGTTCCACGAGCTGCAACGGGGGTACGCACAACCATTCCCCCTTTTTCCTTTTGCGCAAGCAAGACAGTAGTGGACATTTTGTTAAGTAAGCATTTTACAATACCGATAACTATACTAATAGTTATAATACCTATTCCCAGCAACAGCCCCTGGTATAAGGACGGCTAAAGCTACCCGTGCGCTACGTTTAGAGTTGATGTCACGCATGTCCTGGAAAGTGAGAGAAAATATAGTGAATTTACCAATGTAACATGGACCCCCAAAAGCATTTCCTGGTATTTCCAAACATAAAACATGTTTTCTTCCATCCCTTAGATGTGTTACCGATCTTTTGAGTTCCAAGAAGATTTAACTCCTGTGGGTCCCAGGGTATAGTGGTATTGAGACTCCTAAGAAGCTTGAAAGAACAATCACCCAGAGTATCCAATACATTGCAACTACCTGTGGAGTAAGCAGAAAAGTCAGAATCATTGAGAAACAGCATCCCTATAAAACAAGTTTGGAAGGGATCAGTGGCAGAAGCAAGCGCTAAGCAGAAGTTGGTCTGGCCTGTTGATTTACCCAGGTGACCCACATATTTTGCTGTGGATTGATTTGGTGTGGTTCAGGTAGCGCTTCCGCACCAAGGGCAAATACTGCGAGCAGGAATCCAAATAGGGCCGTCATCTGTGGAAAGACAAAAACAACCTCTTCCTACAAATATGATAGTACTTGGGCCCTTCCAATCTCCAGTCAATGGATCTTTGCAAGATACTTTAGCAGACTCAGATAGCACTCTCATACTAGTGCCTGAATGATGCAAGGTTATAGCAGGTACCAATGAGCCTCCTTGTACAGAAAGGAAGTTAAGGGAGAAAAGAATACTCATGAGGCTATCCGGCACATCACGTATATCGCCCATGCAATTTAGTTGTGCCTTTAGCGTGGCATGCACACATTCTATAATACCTGTAGGAGTATATGTTGAACTCCCCACTTTTGCAAAAAAGACTGTACTGACTGCGACTTATAGGCTGGCCCATTATCCGTTTTAATTTGTTTTGGAACTCCCAGGATAGCAAAACATACAATCCAATGTTTAATGACATATCTAGCAGATTCACCCGCTAAAGGAGAAGCCCATATAAACCCAGAGTAAGTGTCAATAGCGACATGAACACATCGCAATCGACCAAACTCTGCAATATGGGTGACATCTATTTGCCACACTTCCAATGCTTTCAAGCCTCGGGGATTAGTCCCCAGCCCAAGCCCACCGTTATGGTGACTGCACTGTGGACATGTTTGTACTATCAACCTTGCATCATTCATGCCAATATTAAACTGTCCATGTAAACCACGGGCATTTTGATGAAACATCTCATGAGAGCTACAAGCAGCATCAAAAAGATTAACAGGAGTCGCCATAACCAATTTATCAGCAGCAGCATTACCCTCCCCTAAATCAAGGGTGTTTAGGTGGCTACGAATGTGGATGACACAATATGATTTCAATCCAGTCAGTTTTTTCTAGGAACTGCGCTATTTGCTGATCTGGGCGTTCTGTATGCAGATGACCAGAGTACCCTTCTAAAGCCAACTGTAAGGAGAGGGAGTGACAGTACACCCACTCTGCCCACCGCGAGGTAAAGGGTAAACTAATATCGTCAGGTTCTCAACCCGCTATGCAGAGAACTCTCTCTCTGCCCATATGAATCAGTTCAGCTGCTATATCAATACGAGTCATCAAGGACGACTGAGGCTGAGCAGGGGGAAACAGCCATTCCAGCAAAAAAAAAAACAGAAGGAGAAGTAGAAGATTGTTTAGTAGACCTGTTTTGAGGAGAAGCGTGCCTTTTTTTCCATTGACAATTGACTGTGAAAGCATGCTTCTCCTGGACATACACGACAAGGGAAATGTTGTGAAGTAAGGATTGATGATGACTAGCTTCCAATTGAATTTGGGTGGCAATCTGAACTAAAGCCTGCTTAGCCTCAGGTGTCAGTACAATCGCATCATTAGCATGTTTCCCCCTTAACAACGGTTCCAATTGAGCCTTAGAAATGCCAACTGATGGCCGTAGCCATTGTAAGTGACCTAAAAGAGTTTGTAAGTCGGTGAGTGTGAAAATGTCAATTTTCAATTCTACAGTCTGAGGGTATATCATAGCATCTGACTATTTCCAACCCAGATATAACATAGGAAAGGTGCGTTGCACTTTCTCTGGTGTCACCGTAAGGCCAAATTGAGAGAGTCGGGATATCACAGAATCACAGAATTGTAGGGATTGGAAGGGACCTCCAGAGATCATCGAGTCCAACCCCCCTGCCAAAGCAGGTTCCCTACACCAGGTCGCACAAGTAGGCATCCAGGCGGGTCTTGAATATCTCCAGAGAAGGAGACTCCACAACCCCCCTGGGCAGCCTATTCCAGTGCTCCGTCACCCTCACCGTAAAGAAGTTCTTGCGCACATTTGTGCGGAACTTCCTATGCTCCGGTTTTCGGCCGTTTCCCCTTGTCCTGTCTCCACATACCGCTGAAAAGAGTCCGGCCTCGCCACTCTGCCCCCCACACCTTAGATACTTATAGACCTGGATCAGGTCTCCTCTCAGTCTTCTCTTCTCAAGGCTAAACAGACCCAGCTCACTCAGCCTTTCCTCATAGGAGAGACGCTCCAGGCCCTTCACCATCTTTGTGGCCCTCCGCTGGACTCTTTCCAAGAGGTCCCTGTCTTTTTTGTACTGGGGAGCCCAGAACTGGACACAGTACTCCAGATGAGGCCTTACCAGGGCAGAGTAGAGGGGGAGGATCACCTCCCTCGACCTGCTGGCCACGCTCTTTTTAATGCACCCCAGAATGCCATTGGCCCTCTTGGCCACAAGGACACACTGCTGGCTCATGGCCAACCTGTCATCCACCAGGACACCCAGGTCCCTCTCCGCAGAGCTCCTCTCCAGCAGGTCATCCCCCAACCTGTACTGGTGCATGCGATTATTCCTTCCCAGATGCAAGACTCTACACTTGCTTTTGTTAAACCTCATCCGGTTTCTTTCTGCCCAGCTCTCCAGCCTGTCCAGGTCTCGCTGAATGGCAGCCACAGCCTTCAGGCGTGTCGGCCAATCCTCCCAACTTCGTATCATCAGCAAACTTGCTGAGGGTGGCCACTATCTGCTCATCAAGGTCATTGATGAAGATGTTGAACAAGACCGGACCCAGCACCGACCCCTGGGGAACACCGCTAGTTACAGGCCTCCAACCAGACTCTGCACTGCCAACAACGACCCTCTGCGCTCTGCCAGTCAGCCAGTTCTCAACCCACCGCACTGTCCACTCATCTATCCCACACTTCCTCAGCTTTGTTATAAGGATGTTGTGGGAGACAGTATCAAATGCCTTGCTGAAATCAAGGTAGACTACATCCACTGCTTTCCCCCCATCCACCCAGCCAGAGACAACATCATAGAAGGCTACCAGGTTGGTCAAGCACGACCTCCCCCTGGTGAACCCATGCTGACTACTCCTGATAACCTCCTTTTCTTCCAGCTGTCTGGAGATGGAATCCAGCACAAGCTGCTCCATCACCTTTCCAGGGACAGAGGTGAGGCTGACTGGCCTATAATTGCCTGGATCTTCCTTCTTGCCCTTTTTGAAGACCGGAGTGACATTGACTATCCTCCAGTCCTCAGGCACCTCCCCCGCACTTTATTAATTGCACTTCCCAGCTATTATCAAAAGGCTGTTCCTGACAGCACAGTATGTCATCCATGTAATGATAAATAAGCATATGAGGGTTTGCTTTACAAATGGGTTGCAAGGCTGTGGTTACGAATAGCTGACACATAGTCGGAGAGTTCTTCATGCCTTGAGGCAGTACAACCCATTCATACCGAAAGGCTGGCTCCACTTTATTGACGGATGGCACAGAGAAAGCAAAACACTTACAGTCTTTCTTGTGGTGTGTCTCCCGTATTCCCCCTTTTTTGTTTATTAAGAATGGATTTCAATGTTAGATGAGTATGCTCAATGATAGCTTGTCCAGTGGGAGAATGAGGAATGCCTGTCATATGTCTAACACCCTATTCTTGGAGGAAAGTTCGAATGGCTTTATAAGTATAAGCGGGTCCATTATTGGCTCTAACCAAGTTACACAGAGGCTGCAGAGACGCAGCAGCAGGCCACGTAGGCGGGGCGAAGGAAGGCAGCGTCACGGCGAGCGTCGGGGGCGGGGCGGAGGAAGGGAGCGCGATGAGCGCTGGGGGCGGAGCCGAAGGCAGGAGCGAGGGGGGGGGTTGCGATTTCTCTTCTCCGCGGACAGGGGTGGGGTCGGAGCTGCGGATCGAATCCGGGCTGCGGCTGCTTTCTGCACCGAGGGGTAGCGGCAGGAGTGGGAGGGAGGGCGATGGGGAATAGTCAGAAGAAATTCTTCCTTGTCGAATTTGTTTAAGCCCTTCCGTGATTTGATGCCAAACAGATAACAGTTTAGCAGCCGTTCTGTCTTTAGTAATAGAAGCCTCCCGGAGTTTTGCTCCAATTTTGTCCCAAAGCTCTCCATAAAAAGAGAATCCAGTTTTCAGAAATTCAGGGACATTTTTGCTTATCCATTTGAGAAAAGTAACTAATGCTGAGGTAGATACAGGCTGATTCTGAAACGTTAAAACTAACTGTAATGCTGCAAGATTTACTTGCTGCTCCTTCGTTAGTGAACTCCCCACAGTTCCCGACTGCTCACCTTCTGTCCTGCAGAACGGTGCGGGCTTGTGCAAAACAAACTCTCCATAGTTCAGTTGGGTGGCGCTGCCAGATGAGTCGGTGAAGCAACAGGCGCTATCGGTAGGTCAGGACCCGTAGAAGGCACTAGTTGAGAGCCTCAGTCAGGCCCTGTATCCCTTTTTTGCCGCGTACAGATTTCCAGATTGCGTAATCGCTCTGTTAATATTTTAACCTCACAATCCAGTTTTTCCAACCCCTCACCCCCATCATCACTCTCTGATTCTGCAGGAGACTGCTCCTTGCAGTGTCCATCAGGGGTGATGTCAAGTATAGCCCCTTTTTCCTGCTGCAATACTGCAGATGACTCAGTAGCATTGTCATTTGAAAGATCAGGAGCTGCTGCCCCTACTGATGCTTTTACTTGACCCGCCGAGGAACACACAGGGTGTGTGATACCCCAATGCACCAGGGTCTCGGTCATGCCTTTAGGAGATGACTGCTCCCCTCTCGTAGAGAGAATACTTAACAGCAGTTTCTCCGCAGCTTCCCACTCTATCATGGATACAGAGGGCAGGTCGTGACCCCGCTTCCCGCTAACCGCAACACTTACATTGGTGACAAATCCCAGCTACCGCAACACGGTGCCAACCTCTGTCGCGATCGTCCTGCCGTTGTCCACTTCCCCAAATCTTCCCATGAAGGGTCCCTGTTCGAGCGCCAAATGTCTACTTTATTGTTAAGCCCTACTCTATTTATACATGTTAACAGAGCATTCTGCAAAACACTCTTCAATCGTTCACACAGACACTTATCCAATCAGAGCCGTGAGACGTTCTTTCTTCTTCTAAAGGTGTCCTTGGTTCTCATGCTGCTTATCTTGCTCCACAGTTGCTGCTCTGAACAGTTTTTCTTGTATTCCCACAAAAAGGGACTTAAGGGCCTTGGGACAACAGCTAAAGGAACTGAATGCACAGGTCATATTTTCTTTTCTGCCTCCTGTATTGGGTGAGGACATGGAAACAAATCAAAGGATCTTAGCTTTAAATAGCTGGCTTTGTGGCTGGTGCTGTTGCCAGAATTTTTTTTTTTTTTTTTTTTTTTTTTACACAACCAAATGGCCTACATGGCACTTAGTTTCTGGGCACTGGATGGGGTTCACCTTTCTCAAAGGGAGAGAAGGATCCTTGGGGAAAAACTAGTGGGGATCACCGGGAGGTCTGAATGGGGATGGTGGGGATAGTGAGCATTCCCACGATAAGGTGTGAGATGGCGTAGCTAGATTAGAGGGACAGGGTGCTAGGAGGGGCCTTGAAGGACCCACTGCCTTGAGAGGTGATGGCAACATGTAGCATATATGAAATCCTACGATGATGAGGCAGTGACTGCTGAGGCAACAGGAGAAGGCAACGAGGAAAACTCAAGGGAAATACTTAAAAGGAATTAAGGAGTTATCCTTTAAGGAGATGACTAGATCAGCTGCCCAGCTGAAGTGCCTCAACATCAATGGACACAGCTTGGGAAACAAACAGGAGAAGCTGGAAGCTACTGAGCTACTAGAAAACCACAATATAGTTGCCTGTGGAGGGGTAGCTTGGGGAGCGGGGCCACCTCGGGAATGTTAAGGGCATGGTGACTTTGTGAGGATTAAAGATAAACAAGTGGTTGCTGAGTTGTGTCCAATGAGGA
>JASCYN010000150.1:9105850-9383850 GCA_030408155.1 Lophura swinhoii | reverse complement strand
TCAGATTTTATACCATGCTTAGAATCGTGTTCATTTTTGTTTGAGGATCTCAAATACTCAGGTCGTCTTATCTTGAATGGATCTCCTCTGTATCTCTCTGACTCCCCTCTGTCCTCAGATCTTTGTTTAAGGTTAACATGGTCACACCTCAGTGTATCAGAAACTGAACGCCCATCAGGCCTTTGTTTCACTGAATCTGATCTACTTTCACATTTTATCTTTGAAGGATCAGATTTCACATCTGTTTTATGCCTAGTTATTTCAATTTTCTTATCTGACAACAGTTTACTGGAGTCCCTCCTACTGTCATATCTATGTTTCGGCATTTCAGGCCTGCCTTCAGTCTTCTGTTTTGGCATTTCGGGCCTCTGTCTTATTTTCTGTTTGCTGTTATTTTGCTTTCCCTCGTTTTGTTTCATCTCCATTTCCCTGCTCTCATTTTGTTTTGACGCTGTCTGTCTGTTCTCATTTTGTTTCAGCTCTATTTGACTGCTTTCATGCTTGTTTTCATATTTAGCCTCTATCTCTTTGTTCCCATTCAGTTTACTTTCCAACCTTCTGCTCTCATTTTTCTGAAATTCCATCTGTCTGTTTTCATTTTGTTGGATAGCTGTCTTTTGACCCCCAAAGTCTGCCTTTTTCCTAAAAATCTCAGGATGGTTTTCAGGTTTAAGTTTAATTCCAACAGTGTCTTCTTGGGGAAAACACACAAACCCATCATTGTACTGCTTTATTTCTTCTTTTTTTTTGAAGGCATCCAAATCCTGAGTTGCTGTTGCCTGAGAGTCCGCTCTTCCTGCTTGCTGGAGGTCAATACTAACCATCAATGGTGGCCTTGCCCCATTTCCTGCAGAACATGTCTCCTGAGAAGTTGGTCTATTTCCTCCAGTAGCACCACCAGCCTCCTGTGGTTTGTTTTCTTGTTTTCGCTTCTTCAGAGGCTTATCTACAATTTAAAAGATAGAAGTCATAAATTTTATATATATATATATATATATATGAGATTAAGTCTCCAAGCAAAAATATCCATTCCCCTCTATCTCTACAAATTAATTCCTCTCAGCATTTATGTGCACGCATAACAAAACTCAATGAATTTAAAAACAAGAATAGAACTTGTCTAGTTCATTGTCTGTCTACCACAGTTGCCAATTAATCATTTAAAAAAAAAACCATCCACAAAACACATGAAGTCCAAGTCCCTCTAAAATTCCTAAGAGAACCATCTAAAATAAAGCAGTTGCAATATATAACGACAAAAACAAAGAAAACAAAATTTAAGGTTGAAGCAAAATTCTGTAAAGACATTGAAGGTGCACCTCCATAACTGCTTTTTGATTAATACTACTGTAAAAAAAACTATCTGCAGATTCAGCCTGCTTCCTTATACATGAAATAAGCAATGATCTGCAGTGATTAAGACAGAGAATCTCCCTACATGGTTCAGTGCATCAGTTGAACTTAATACATGTTATTGTTAGGAAACACAGGAACAATGTACAAAAAATCATTAAAATAACTCCAACACTCCATTCCTCTCTTTGAAGCAAAGCAGTATACCAAGAGTTGAAGTCTATGGTTGCCCTCTCACCTAATATATACGTGTTATGATATAGTGTTTTCAATAGATAAAATAAAAAGTTGAGTGATAATTTTACATAGTGTCAAGAGTTTGACTCTGCAATTATCCTTTCAGTTTGTATTAAAAAAAATCAAGAGTAGCATACAAGAAAATAAAAAGTGAGCCAACCACACATCTTGCAATTTAGTAGCATTCATAGAAATGAGGAACACATTGAAATATTAAGAAGATATGTTCTGTCTATTTAAACGACAAGCTATTTATATTGCCAACATGGTACCCTAAACTAAAATTAATTACTGCCATTGGTACTAAAAGTCCTACCTGCACTAAAGCTTATATATTTGTCAACTATCATTATGTAATGTGTTTAAAAAATAAGTTACTTTCTCTGTAATCAGGCAATATGATGTTAAGTCTAGGTTAGAAATTATGTAGAGATATTGTCAAAATGCCTAGATCACAACAACAATTTAAAAAATAATTTATTTGGTGCCTAGACGTGTGGTGCCTTATCACCGGATGTAATTAAGCCAACTCTATTTTTGGGAGCAGGGTAAGCGTAAGAAGGAAGCAATCAAGGAAGAGAGAAATAAACTCTAATCTTCATCCTTTTTATTCCACAGACAGTAGAATATCTTTTTATTATCAGGATTTAGGACTTATTCAAAATATCAGACTAATGTTTTTCTTTCAAATCCCACAGAGTTTGCCACAACTTTGAACAGGTAGGCTGACAAACTCTTGAGACCAATAGTGTGATCAGGATCTCTTTGCTTCACTCTTTGTAACAAAAAGAATAGTTAGCCACAAAAGGGCTAAGTTAGAGATCAGGCATCCAAGTTTGTTTTCAGATTCACAGAAGGGCCAGGGTTGGAAGGGACCTCAAGGATCATGAATCTCCAACCCTCCTGCCACATGCAGGGCCACCAACCTCCACATTTAATGCTACTACTCTTCTATGTATGCATCGTTTTGGTTTGGCAAATCCACATAGATGTTCTCTTTACATGACAACATGCTCATCAAAATGCATTAACTTCGTACTTAAAGCAAGATCATAAGTCACCTCATTCTAAAATGTAGTAGATGTTGTGTCAAATTAAATGAGTCGTGGTACAAGAAACTAAGCATTACTGAAACCACAAGTTTGAAATGAATAAAAAGGTTAGCTGCATTTGCAAGTGGTTACGTCTCACCTGTCCTGTTATGAACAGTATTCCTGAAGACAGGTGTAGCCATCGTCTTTGGAAAAGTTTGTGTCAAAACTATGAGTACTTTCAGATTTAGAAAGTATTTAATTATTAAGGAACCTTTGAATGCGTGTAAAAAAAAAAAAAAAATTACACTGCAGTAACCACAGATACCTCCAAATAAGCTTCCACTGAAACTACAAGTCAACCACTTGAAGAGTCTCCATTCTGAAAACTTGGAAACTGAGCAAATGTTAAGGACACAGGCTGAATGAGGGGAATTGGATTAAGGAAACGTCTCAGTTCCTCCATTTAACATGAAATCTTTCCAAAGCAGCAGCCAGAACATCCTTAATATTCAAGTCTCCAACAATACTGCTTTCTTGCAAATCCAATGACTGCCTCAAGTACCAAATTATATAATAGGACAATAGCCTAAAAACTTTTAGAACTGCATGTTCTAGCAAATCGAAATGGGTCTTTTGAAAATGCCTGTTAAAAGGTAACAAGTCTAAAGAAGAGCTTTGTTTTAGCAGAATGATAACATTTCACTATTAATACTCTTATAGACACCAAAATCTGGATATCTGAATGATCTGAAAAAATAACAAATTATCACTTCCCCATTTACATCTTGTAATGGATTCAGTTGGAGACTTCAGATCCAAGATGGATAAATGTGTATATATTCTTCAGAACTACAAAGAAGATTGATTCTCAACACTAAGTTCTGGATGAACCACTGTACAGTAAAGACTTTTTTTATGGCATAAAAATTTAGACTCTTGTATTTTAAAACTGACATCCTTCACAGATTGAGAGGATGTCTCCACTCACATGAAACGCCACGTATTTGTATTATTTAAATCGTCAACAAATAAATTTATATCAAACATACCAGCCCTAAACAGTTATTAATTCTTGTCAAATCTTCCATTTTTGAACAAGACGACAGACAAGTCAGCCGGAGGCCAATTACATGTTTATCTTATTTAAGCTACCAATCAAGACTGGGAATTTTCAACAAATAACAGCTAACCATACTCTTAAATATCAAATTGGTGTTTACTGACAACTGTTTCATTTTTCCTGGGAATTTTTCACAGTTCTCTTCAAAGTTGTCCAAACACCCTGTTCTATCAACCAAAAGTGTTTTGCCTCAATATAATCTGGATATAAGAAAGGTTTAAATATGAAATTACTTTAATGGTAGTGATGGATGACATATCAATGGAGTGAGGGCAAATATCCATGTTCATCTTTCTACTCCTTCATGAACTTTTAGCATTACTGAGCATGAGAGTTTGATCTCACCTCACCTCCTCCCTAAATCCATATTCCAAGAACTAAAGAAATGAACAATCAGAGAACCCTTCCAATCAGTAGAAGAGATTCCCACAGCACTCGCTTCTCCCTTTGAAGAAGAGACTGAACAAACAGCTCATCAATTTCAGTTTCACTGCTTGCTCCCTTACAGAGAAGAAACTGAGAAAGTAGTTATGAACCTGGTACAGGAAGCCTTTCTAAACTGAAAATTCCAAAGCCTTCAGAATAATGAGAGACCAGATGGCTTCCAGTTGCTGCAGTTCAGAGGAAGGGATTTGAATCTGAACAGTAACAGATGTAAATTTTCAGCAAGCTGCCAACAGAATTAAATCAATCTTCTAGTCACTGTGCAAAAAAAAAAAAGTCCATCAGGGAAACTCATTCAGGACAAAACACAAAAAGACTAAAGCAGGCTCTGACATGCCTCATGCCTTAGGGTGTAGCACACTTCAGAATCTTCATTTTTGTAAAGTTTTGCACATTTTCATAAATATGACAATAATGCAATCAGCTAGAGAATTAAATATGATCTTAGGATTTTTCTACTTAAGGATGTCTTGTAACTCATTATTCCTTGTCAACTATGGTAATACAGAAATAATACACTAGAAAATAAAAAGAATTGATCCACATAAGAGTATAATCAAGCACCTACGCTTGTTTAGAGACTGGAAGTCATAACTTAAAGTCCCTGAATTAAAACAATATTAGTTACAAAAGCAATATTCATTTATAAGAGAATTTTCTGACAAATTCTGGATTTTATCCATGTGATTACTTTGTGAACAAATATAGCTTTCCAAACTCAGTTGTTACAAAGATAAATCCTAAGAAAAACCTAAAATACAATTACTTTTTAAAAATACAAAGCAGCACCTAATTTCACAAGGAAAACAGTATGCTTAATGAAAGCTACTTACTTTACATGTCACAAATCATCTTATCCAATTAGTTTTTATTCATTTGTAGAAAAAGTAAACTTTAAAAAATTATCAAGAGACATTAAAAGCATTTACCAATAAATTCTAATCTCCCTCTCAAATGTTGAATTTATTCTGCAATCATAACTTACATTAAAAAGCATCTTCAATTGACTAGATCAAGTAATATTTACATAGTACAATAACAGAAAAGGCTTGCCTCATCTTAGGTTGACATCAGAGCAAACTTGGTGACTATGATCTACAGAAATGCTGGGCTTAAACTCTTATTAAGCTTTATTAATTATACATCTTGTTTCTTTATCAAGATTTAAATGCATCAGAGAATTGTCATTGGCATCACTGAAACGGGCTGGGATGACTCTCACAAATGGAATATAGGAATAGATGGGTATAAACACTTTAGGAAAGACAGGCAAGGGAAAAAGGGAGGGGGTATCGCTCCCTACGTCAGTGACCACCTGGAGTCCATGGAGCTCCACCTGGAGTCCATGGAGCTCCACCTGGAGTCCATGGAGCTCCACCTGGAGTCCATGGAGCTCCACCTGGAGTCCATGGAGCTCCACCTGGAGTCCATGGAGCTCCACCTGGGGATGGATGAGGAGCTGACAGAGAGCTTATGGGTTAGGGTTAAAGGAAAGGAGACAACGTAGTGGGGTTCTGCAACAAATTGCCTGATCAGGAAGACCAAGTGGATGAGGCCCTCTATAAACAGATAGAAGCAGCTTCACATTCACAAAACATGGTCCCCATGGGGGATTTCAACCACCCTGATATCTGTTGGAGGGACAACACAGCAGGGCACCAGAAATCAAAGAGGTTCCTAGAACACGTTAATGATAACTTCCTCTCCCAAGTGGTACAGGAACCCACCAGAAAAGGTGCAGTGCCATTTACAAGTAAAAAAAAAAAAAAAAAAAAAAAGCTCTCCTTATATAAAAACCATCTTTGTAGCAGCCTAAAAACCTAACAGTGAACATAACAATACTATGTATGAAATAGCTCAAATAAAAATTAAGCAAATTAGAATTTAAAAAATCTAAAGCAATTTGAAAAAGGAACTTAGCAAAAAAAAAAAAGGGTTCCTTTATGTTTTTTCCAAGTAATTTTCAAGGTTATCTTCCCTTTCCTTTTAAAAGACTCAAAGCTACTTTTAATATTAGTATCATAAATATCATTAATATCTTAAGAATTCTATCTTTTTACTTCACGCTATATGAGTTTTTCAAAAAAAAAAAAAAAAAAACAAAAAAAAAAACAAAAAAAAAAACAAAAAAAAAAACCACCCTTCAGAGGCTAGTCCTTAAATAAGCCTGGGGGAGGGTCATATGGGAAGCACAGGTCAATTGCTTGCACCTGTGCTCCCTGGGCCAGCCACCCCCTTCACCAGGTGCTCAATCATCAGTTCAGGCTGTGACATAACATTTCACCTACAAACCTGAAAATTAATTCAGTAGCAGGTCAAAATCTTGAAGAATGATAAGAGTTTAATGTAATGTTCCAGAAACAGAACATTTCCAGACAAATTTAGACAACTAGCTTGGAAGTACTTGTCTATACATAAAAATAACCCATTTCTATCCAAAGAGCTGCAAAGCACAAGTTAATGCAGAGAACTGAGGTTACCAAAAGGAAATTTCTTCCTCAACACCATCCCCCTCCCCCAAAAGAGAAAAGATGTCTGAGGAGCACAGAAATTCCTGAAACATAGGTTTTTAAAAATCAACAGGATTTCTTGCACTTTCCTAGAATAGTTATCTTCAGAATGTTAACTAAGTATAATTTCAGTTAAGTAAACAAAATGGGTTCAGAACACAGACCTCTGCTTTTTTCAGAAGCATTTAAGAGCACCAAGCACTAAAGGAAATGTGACTACTAACAGTGATTAGAAGAGAAGGATGTGTGTGCCAAGTTTCACTGACTTTCTAAAGAAACTAGATCATCAAAATGTCCTGATGTACCTCAGAACAGGATGGTAAATTTCTTGATGATTGTTATGGAAAAAGATAGTCTCTTTCTGTATTAATCCTTTTCAATCACCCATACTATGGCTGTTCTTTTTTTTTCCTACTCAGATAATCCAAGTCTTCACAAACAATAGCTGGATATACCTGTGATATACATATTTTTAAAACAGAAGATACGATCTAGTACTGATTGACAACTTGTATATTATGATGAGGACATAGAGGTCATTATGAGGTGGGGGACAGTGGGAACTGAAGACCTGAGGCATTACATGTTCCAGAGACTTATGCTTTATTCTGAAGCTATTAAACATAATAGGCACAGTAGAATGAAACTTTTAGTGTGGAATGTCTTAATCTTCAAAATCTCCAATTAGTCCTTTCATGAACTGATACAGATAAGTTACTTGCAAAATTAATCAACAGAGACTTCCTTGATGAAAAAAAAAGTAGGAAGAGAAGATGTAATCTTGTCCTTCCACACAGAGGACAAAACTAACTTTTTCCAAACTTTGTACCTCTCTATCATGATGAAAAGACCATATAATCCAGTTAATCACAGTTAAAGACAAAAACAGAGCTCTAAAAGAACTCTGGTATGGAGGCAAAAGGTCTATTATCATACAAGTCCAACCCATTGCCTGCATGCAGCCCTGGACAACTAGTAAGGCAGCCCCACAAAAGCCCCACTTTTAACATGATTATTTTTAGCAATATTTTTCATAAGTTGATAAAAAAGAACATTAAAAAAGGACTTGAAAATTGCCTTAAGCAAGCATAGCAATTGTATAATTTTTGTCAAGATCTTCCAGAAAACCATCTCCACCACTTCCCTGGAATAAAATTTCGATCACACTACTGGCCCCAAAGCTCAGAAAGAACATGTCATATCCACCTTACTGTTTACAAAGAAGCATATTAATACCTTTGATGAAGCACTGTACTGTAGATTTCCTATCTTAAAAAAGGACAGAGAAGACCACTAATCTTCTATCAAAATTCAAGTACAATTCCACTCAAAGTACTTTATGGAAGACAACAAAGAATACCTACACAGAAAGTATAGTGTGACTCTGAGTATGTATTGTATGTATTGCCATGTCTCAATTACTAAAGCAGCAAAGATGCTTTCATGCAAATTTCAGCATATGCTAGCATCTAAAGTAAGAATCCTAGAGGGACACTTGCTATGTACAGTATCAGCTAGTATGATCTGAAGTTGCAATATATGTTCTCAAGTGCATAAATGCCAGGCCTTTGCATAAATGCAGCTTCTCAAATATGAACAACATATTTAGGAGGTATTGGACATATTGCTAACAGACATATTCCCATAGGAACTGTAGAGGAAGCTTCCTCCTGCAGTCACACAAAACCAAACAGCTATAACTAGAAAAATCCCTGAGCATATTAACTTGTAGACATAGTACAAACTTAAAAGCAATGACAAAAATATGACGAAAAATAAGAATCATATTTCTTCAAGATAACAGCTTTCTAGGCAATCTGCCATGAGACTGGTAAAAATTCTGAGTATTTTCTTTATTCATGATTAAAACCCTGGCAAAGAGAAAGGAGCTGCTGCCTAGCACAGGGGCAACATACCACCTATAGTGGAATTCCAGGGTCACAGCCTGATCCAATGGGTGAGCTACTTGAGTGCCTGGAGTGGGCAAGGGGAGGGTCTAGAGCCACCCCTTCTGTCTCCGCAATACTTCCCATGTAATCTGAGTCTCCAGGGGTCCCCCTTTTCCCCCACCCTTCTCTCTTGCAGCATGACGGTACGAATGGGGGAGGGTCACATTCCTCAGCTCATCCCTGTCTCCAAACTGTTACCGGGAGGGGTGTGTTAATTCCTCTTTGATATCTTTTCCTATAGCACCTATTTCTCAAATAAAGGCTCTATCATTGCCTTCGTTTGCTCTACATTTTGGCGAGCCAGGCAGCCAAATATCTTTAAAGGTACCCAATTATAAGCCTCCTAAAAAAATTACCATGGCATTTTTGAACAATATCATGGGATGGTTTGCACGGGGAAAGACTAGCCCTATGAGTGAAGTTTTGCCAGGGCACATCCCGGGATTCCTAGGATCCCCATATCATGGGATTGCTTGTATTTTTGAAAAATGGGGTCCCCTGCGGAACGGAGGGAATGTCCAGGAGTCCCCAGCCCACCTGGCTGAGTATTTCAATAGTCTTAACAAAAACGTACTTACTACTTGAGAACGACAGTTAGCTGCCTCCACAGTGGCGTGGCCACTGCTGATGGCCTTGAACTGGCTAAATATAACTGAAGCAGCTCTCACTGATGAAAATCAACTACTGCGTGACTGTACTGAAGAACTGGAAAGATAGGTTGCAATTTTCAGGGGGAAAAAACCTAATGCTATCATTCCCCTACAAAAAATCCGGAATATCTCTCTAGAAATTACTGGGGACCCTG
Organism: Lophura swinhoii; assembly: GCA_030408155.1. Classification (NCBI taxonomy): domain Eukaryota; kingdom Metazoa; phylum Chordata; class Aves; order Galliformes; family Phasianidae; genus Lophura; species Lophura swinhoii. The sequence continues at coordinate 9,374,398 of JASCYN010000150.1, read as the reverse complement.
TACAAGAGAATCCACAGAAACTGGATTCTGTAAATGAAAGCACTAAAAGGTCGGACCTTGAGGCTTCATTAGAGCTAGATCCCTTTGAGATCCGACCAGTTGTAACTCAAAAAACAAAAAACACGCAGGATAGGCCAGCGGGGGTGCCCCCTGACCAGTGGCCCCCTGCCCAGAGCACGCTACATGTAACAGCTCGCCCATATACGGCAGCTGAATTAATGGATTTAGTTCAGCGGTTTAGACAAAAACCGAGAGAGAGTGTGTCAGCGTGGCTGCTCCGATTACATGGCATGGGGGCAGAAAGCGTTGCAGTGAATGGACCAGAAATTTCAAAACTGGCATCCATTACCACTCACCCTGCCCTCAGGCAAAGACGATATGCAGCCGTCCAACATAATGAAGAAAATCATTCATTGATTACATGGTTAATGGCCGCATGCCATGCAACATGGACAAATACGAGTGATATACCATTAAATACCAGCCTATGGTCCTCTATAGAGGACTTGCAAAACTACATTCGAGAATTAGGCATGAAGGAGGCAATCTAGGAGGAGGATTTTGAGAGTCTGGACTTGAAATTTTCAGCAGGAATGAGGGACCTCATCCTGCAGCAAGTTCCACCACATCAGTATGGTACTTTGGTATCCAGACTGAATCCCCTAGTGGCCTCAGAGGCCATAATACAACAGGCCGCCCAATTGGTGGCAGATCTGGGGAAGACAGAGTGCCTACAGGCCAGGCGCAATGTCTGAATGATGGTGAAAAAGTCGGACATCTATCCACCGCCACGACCTAGGAGACCTGCCCCTAAGGTAATTCAATCTGGAACCAGACTACATAGTCCCATCGAAAAAATGTAAACCTCCTCAGGTGGACCGGGCAGCCACAGTTGAGCCATCAGAGGAAAAAGACTTAGGGATTGCAGAGCTGATGGCATGACAGAGGAGCCAAAATTCCCCAAGACTAGGGTCTCTAGAGGGGACCGGACACCCTACATCGAACTAACGATTCATTGGTCCTGAAAAAATGTGCGGTGGGTTATGGCACTAGTAGATACTGGGGCAGAAACATCAATTATATACGGTGACCCAAACCAATTTTCAGGCACTAAGGCAATGATAGGTGGGTTCGGGGGGCAGGTGATCCCCATAACCCAAATGTGGTTGAAACTGGGAGTTGGGCGTCTACCACCCTGGGAGTACAAGGTGTCTATCGCCCCAATTCCAGAGTACATATTGGGGATAGACATCCTGTCAGGTCTGACTCTCCAAACCACTGTGGGAGAGTTCAGATTAAGGGAAAGATGTATTAGTATCCGGGCGGTGCAGGCAATTATAAGGGGTCATGCAAAAATTGAACCTGTTTGTTTGCCACAACCGTGCCGGATCACAAATACAAAGCAGTATAGAGTCCCAGGTGGGCAAGAAGAAATTACCAAGACCGTGCAGGAGCTAGAGAGAGGCTGCACACAGCCTATACAACTCCCCTATATGGCCAGTCAGGAAGTCAGATGGTACGTGGCGAATGACAGTAGACTACAAAGAACTAAATAAAGTCACGCCACCAATCCATGCGGCTGTACCCAATATCACCTCCCTCATGGATACATTAAGTAGAGAAATAGAAACATATCACTGCGTTCTGGATCTAGCAAATGCATTTTTCAGCATTCCAATTGCTAAGGAATCTCAAGTCCTGTTCGCATTCACATGGAAGGGCAGGCAGTGGACTTTTCAAGTCCTACCTCAGGGATACGTGCATTCACCTACTTTTTGTCATAATTTGATACCATGTGACTTGGCAAATTGGAACAAGCGATCTACTGTCAAAATGTACCACTACATCGATGATTTGATGCTAACGTCTGACTCAATCGAGGCATTAGAGAAGACAGTACCATCATTAATTACCTATTTACAGGAAAAAGGATGGGCTATAAATCCACAAAAAGTACAAGGACCAGGGCTATCAGTTAAATTCCTGGGTGTTGTCTGGTCAGGTAAGACTAAGGTGTTACCCAGTGCAATCATAGTTAAGATCCAAGTGTTCCCGGTTCCCACAAAACTGAAGCAGTTGAAGGAATTTTTAGGTATATTAGGATACTGGCGATCCTTTATACCCCACTTAGCACAACTGCTAAAACCTTTATACCAATTAACAAAAAAAGGCCAAGTATGGGATTGGGGTAGAACAGAACAAGAAGCCTTCCAGCAAGCAAAAATAGCTGTTAAACAGGCCCAGGCGCTGGGTATATTTGATCCAACCCTTCCAGCCGAACTAGATGTGCATGTAACCCAAGAAGGGTTGGGCTGGGGGCTGTGGCAGCACCAGAGTTCCGTTCGAATCCCAATTGAGTTCCGGTCACAGGCTCGGCATGGAGCAGAAGAGAGAGAGAGCACGGTTGAAAAGCAGCTATTGGCTACCTATTCTGCATTGCAGGCGGTAGAACCAATAACTCAGACTGCAGAGGTCATTGTTAAAACAACTTTACTGATTCAGGGGTGGGTAAAAGACCTAACTCACATTCCTAAGACCGGGGTGGCCCAATCACAAACAGTGGAACGCTGGGTCGCCTATCTTAGTCAGAGAAGCTGCCTGTCATCTTCGCAACTGAAGAAAGAACTGCAAAAGATACTTGGGCCAGTAACATATCACAGTGAGACACCTGAGGAAATAGTGGTTACTTGTCCAGAGAAGAGCCCTGTACAGGAGGAGAAATACCCTATTCCAGAAGATGCCTGATATACAGATGGATCCAGCAGAGGGAACCCAAGTAGGCGGCGAGCTGTCGCATACCATCCCTCAACTGAAACGATATGGTTCGAAGAGGGGGATGGACAAAGTAGCCAGTGGGCTGAGCTACGAGCCGTGTGGATGGTGATAACTCAAGAGCCTGGCAACAGAGCACTGAACATCTGCACAGATAGTTGGGCAGTCTGCCGAGGGCTCACGCTCTGGATAGCACAGTGGGCCACTCAGGATTGGATGATCCACGCCTGACCTATCTAGAGCAAAGATATGTGGGTTGATATATGGAACGTGGTTAGGCACGGGACTGTACGAGCATACCACGTCTCTGGACATCAACCCTTGCAGTTACCAGGCAATGATGAAGCTGACACACTGGCTTGAGTCCGATGGTTAGGAAGTACCATCGGCAGAAGACATAGCCCACTGGCTGCATCATGAATTACAACATGCAGGACAGAAAACCATGTGGGCAGTGGCTAAAGCATGGGGGCTGCCCATACAGTTACCAGATATTGTCCAGGCATGTCAGGACTGTGACGCCTGCTCACAAATGAGACCAACACCTCCACCGGAAAGTACAGCCCATCTCCCTAGAGGACACAACCCATTACAGCAATGGCAGATCAATTATATAGGTCACCTTCCTCAATCTGAGGGGGCCAGATATGCCCTAACTTGTGTTGATACAGTGAGTGGATTGATGCAAGCCTATCCTGTAGCAAAGGCAAACCAAGCCTATACCATCAAAGCTCCAACTAGGTTGCTGGCGTCATATGGGACTCCTGAGGTCATCAAGAGTGACCAAGGTAGACATTTCACAGGTGCAACTGTGCAGAAGTGAGCTGAAAACAACAACATCGAATGGCGGTTTCACCTGCCCTATAATCCAACGGGAGCAGGACTAATAGAAAGATATAACGGGATCCTGAAGGCTGCTCTGAAGGCAGATTCACAGTCCTTGCAGGGGTGGACCAAGAGGCTTTATGAAACCCTGAGAGACTTGAATGAGAGACCAAGAGATGGCAGACCCAGTGCCTGAAGAATGTTGCAGACATGTTGCAGAATGTTGCCTCCCCGCTTAGGATCCAAATTACAGGCAAGGACACCTCGCTCAAGCCACAAGATGGCACCATGAATAATCTTCTGCTCCCTGCCCCTGAGGACCTAGAGCCTGGGAGACACAAGGTAAAATGGCCTTGGAAGGTGCAAGCAGGACCAAAATGGTGTGGTCTCCTTGCACCTTGGGGGAGATTGTTAGAGGTTGGGAGATCAGTAAACCCTTCAGTAATTGGTGCATAGCCAGCAGAGGAAGTAGTTGACACCCCTGTTTTAATTGCAAAGGGGACATTAATCATGTCCATGTGGAAAATTAGAACCCCCCCTTTGGTACCTGATATAGTGATTCAGCCACAGATATCAGGCCAAAGGGTGTGGTATCAAAGACCAGGACATGCCCTGATACAGGCAGGGTACATTGCGGCGGGTACTGTACATTCATTGTGATGTACATTGTATTTTAAGTCAGCAAATTGCAGGAGCTCATCCCCTACCTGCTCAGTCATTGGTTCATTCTGTAAAGGGGTAGAGCGTAGTGGAATTCCAAGGTCACAGCCTGATCCAATGGGTGAGCTACTTGAGTGCCTGGAGTGGGCAAGGGGAGGGTCTAGAGCCACCCCTTCTGTCTCCGCAATACTTCTCATGTAATCTGAGTCTGCAGGGGTCCCCCTTTTTCCCCACTCTTCTCTCCTGCAGCGCGATGGTATGAACGGGGGAGGGTCACATTCCTCAGCTCGTACCTTTCTCCAAACTGTTACTGGGAGGGGTGAGTTAATTCCTCTTTGATATCTTTTCCTATAGTGCCTATTTCTCAAGTAAAGGCTGTCATTGCCTTAGTTTGCTCTACACCACCAGAGAATAAATGGTGATCATTTGTCCCAAAATAAGGCAGCAACTCTTGCACCTGATCCACAACAATTGCAGGAACTCAGAAAGAACTGAGACCTGGCAGAGGATGTAGGCACAAGTGAAGCATAAGGTTAGAATCCATAATTAGTAAGATGGTTATCAAGCACCAGTGAAGAAGAAAGATTGCATTATACAAAAATCACAAATTAGTGTCTACTTATGGCTATGTAATTATGGTAAACAAACTTCATAACTGAAGTGTATCACAGAATCACAGAATCACAGAATTGTAGGGGTTGGAAGGGACCTCCAGAGATCATCGAGTCCAACCCCCCTGCCAAAGCAGGTTCCCTACACCAGGTCGCACAAGTAGGCATCCAGGCGGGTCTTGAATATCTCCAGAGAAGGAGACTCCACAACCCCCCTGGGCAGCCTATTCCAGTGCTCCGTCACCCTCACCGTAAAGAAGTTCTTGCGCACATTTGTGCGGAACTTCCTATGCTCCGGTTTTCGGCCGTTTCCCCTTGTCCTGTCTCCACATACCGCTGAAAAGAGTCCGGCCTCGCCACTCTGCCCCCCACACCTTAGATACTTATAGACCTGGATCAGGTCTCCTCTCAGTCTTCTCTTCTCAAGGCTAAACAGACCCAGCTCACTCAGCCTTTCCTCATAGGAGAGACGCTCCAGGCCCTTCACCATCTTTGTGGCCCTCCGCTGGACTCTTTCCAAGAGGTCCCTGTCTTTTTTGTACTGGGGAGCCCAGAACTGGACACAGTACTCCAGATGAGGCCTTACCAGGGCAGAGTAGAGGGGGAGGATCACCTCCCTCGACCTGCTGGCCACGCTCTTTTTAATGCACCCCAGAATGCCATTGGCCCTCTTGGCCACAAGGACACACTGCTGGCTCATGGCCAACCTGTCATCCACCAGGACACCCAGGTCCCTCTCCGCAGAGCTCCTCTCCAGCAGGTCATCCCCCAACCTGTACTGGTGCATGCGATTATTCCTTCCCAGATGCAAGACTCTACACTTGCTTTTGTTAAACCTCATCCGGTTTCTTTCTGCCCAGCTCTCCAGCCTGTCCAGGTCTCGCTGAATGGCAGCACAGCCTTCAGGCGTGTCAGCCAATCCTCCCAACTTCGTATCATCAGCAAACTTGCTGAGGGTGGCCACTATCCACTCATCAAGGTCATTGATGAAGATGTTGAACAAGACTGGACCCAACACCAACCCCTGAGGAACACCGCTAGTTACAGGCCTCCAACCAGACTCTGCACTGCCAATGACGACCCTCTGCGCTCTGCCAGTCAGCCAGTTCTCAACCCACCGCACTGTCCACTCATCTATCCCACACTTCCTCAGCTTTGTTATAAGGATGTTGTGGGAGACAGTATCAAATGCCTTGCTGAAATCAAGGTAGACTACATCCACTGCTTTCCCCCCATCCACCCAGCCAGAGACAACATCATAGAAGGCTACCAGGTTGGTCAAGCACGACCTCCCCCTGGTGAACCCATGCTGACTACTCCTGATAACCTCCTTTTCTTCCAGTTGTCTGGAGATGGCATTCAGCACAAGCTGCTCCATCACCTTTCCAGGGACAGAGGTGAGGCTGACTGGCCTATAATTGCCTGGATCTTCCTTCTTGCCCTTTTTGAAGACCGCAGTGACATTGACTATCCTCCAGTCCTCAGGCACCTCCCCTGTTCTCCAAGACCTCTCAAAGATGACAGAGAGCGGTTCAGCAATCACCTCTGCCAGTTCCCTCAGCACCCATGGATGCATCCCATCGGGTCCCATGGATTTGTGAACACTGGTGTTGCCCAGGCGCTCTCGGACCACCTCTTCCCTGACTAAAGGGAAGTCTTCCATTACCCAGACCCTTTCACTAACCTCCAGGGTCTCAGATTCCCGAGGGGGAGCTTTTTCACTGAAGACAGAAGCAAAGAAGGCATTCAGTATCTCCGCCTTCTCAGCATCCCCCGTTACCAGAACACCCCCGTCACTTAGCAGGGGAGCCACATTCTCCCTAGTCTTCCTTTTACTGTTAACATACTTAAAAAAGCCTTTTTTATTATCCTTTATCACCTTTGCCAGGTTCAATTCCAGGCGGGCTTTAGCCTTCCTTGTCGCATCCCTGCAGGCCCTGACAACATTTCTATATTCTTCCCAAGTGGTCAGACCCTTTTTTCACATTTCATGGGCCTTCTTCTTTCCTTTGAGTTTGCGCACGAGCTCCTTGCTCATCCACACAGGTCTCCTGCCACCCTTTCCCGATTTCTTCCTCACAGGGACGCACCAATCCTGAGCTTGGAAGAAGAGCTGTTTAAATGCCAACCAGCTCTCACAGGCCCCCTTACCTTCTAACACCCTAGCCCACGGGATAGCTCCAAGTAGGTCCCGGAAGAGATCAAAGTTGGCTCTCCTAAAGTCCAGGGTAGCAATCCTACTTTTTGCTTTAGTTCTTCCACTCAGGATCTTGAACTCCACCATCTCGTGGTCACTACAACCCAAGCTACCCCTGACCTTTACTTCCCTGACAAGCCCTTCTCTATTAGTGAGAATAAGGTCCAGCAACACCCCTCCCCTCGTCAGTTCCTCAACCACCTGCATCAGAAAGTTGTCCTCAACACATTGCAGGAACCGTCTGGACCGCGCGTGCCTGGCCACATTGCTTATCCAGCAAATATCTGGATAATTGAAGTCCCCCATAAGCACCAGCGCCTGGGATCGTGACGCTGCTTCCAATTGCTTATGGAAGGCCTCATCAACCTCCTCCTCCTGATCAGGGGGTCTGTAGTACACTCCCACAACAGTGTCAGCCATACCAGCCCGCCCCTTGATTCTCACCCACAAGCTCTCCACTGCTACACCACTCTCCCCCAGGTGGAGTTCAATACATTCTAGCTGCTCTCTTACATAAAGAGCAACTCCACCACCCTGCCTCGCCGGCCGATCTTTCCTAAAAGCACATAGCCTTCCATGACAACATTCCAGTCACGCGAGCTGTCCCACCACGTCTCCGTGATCGCAACGAGATCGTAGCTGTGCGACCGCACGCAGATCTCCAACTCTTCCTGTTTATTTCCCATACTGCGCGCATTAGTGTACAGACACTTTAGAGAAGCAGCATTCCCCTGCCACTCTCCATCCCTTCGAACTCCACCCTCATCACCCATCAAGTTATCTTTTGAACCTCGAACTACCCGCACAACCTCAGCAGCCCTCATTTTGTCCCCTTCCCCCTTCCTACCAAGTTCAAAGACCTTTCAATGAGCCCTGACAGCTCCTGGGCTAGGATCCTTTTACCCCTTGCAGACAGGTGAGCTCCATCTGCAGCTGTCATGCCAGGAGCCGAGTAAATTGCCCCATGGTCAAAAAAACCAAAATTCTTGTGCCTGCACCAACCTCTAAGCCATTTATTTATGAGAAGGGTTTTTTTGATCCTCTCAGTGTCCTTCCCCACCACTGAAGGGATAGAAGAGAAGACCACCTGCACTCCCGCACCATCAAGTACCCTCCCCAGACCCTTGAAGTCATTTTTGATAGCCCTCAGGCTTCTCCTGGCAGCATCATCACTGCCAACCTGAACTACCAATAAGGGGTAGTAGTCAGATGGACGAATAAGCCCAGGAAGCTTTCTAGAGATATCCTTGACTCGGGCCCAAATTTCCTGAAAGCCTGAACAAAAAAAGGAAGAGTGTTTTTGTCTTGCTTTAAGTGCTTGAAACCTGTCACGCTCCATAAAAAAAAAAAAAAAAAAAAAACCAACACCACATATTTCCAGATGTTTCTCAGCTAAAATATGCTGCAGAATCTAACCTAGCAGTGCAAAAATAAAAGTAGCTTTTGAGGAAACAAAGTATTAAGAAACAAACCACAACCTTTCCATAAATAAATTTAAAATTAGTGCAAGAGATGTAAACAGAGCAGCAAAATCCCCCCATTTAATTAAATCAAAATTAAATGTAGTAGACACCTCTTTTGACATGACCACCCATTTTCTCAGTAAATTGACAAATAACATTTTTTATAAGATTTGATTTAGTTACCAAATAAGGAATATCTAAAGAGTTAAACTTTTTAGTAACCACAACAATTATATTCTTATTATTCTCTCTCTCTCTTCCCTCCAATGTTTTTTTTTTTTTAAAAGAAAAAAAATCTTTGAACGGGGAGAAAACATCCTCTCTCTGGTGAACACTTGAACAACATACAATATAGAAGTATATATTACCCAATCATTACTGTACCTTAAAAAGAATAGATGTGATTTTAATCTAACACCTCCTTTACATTAGGTTCAAATAGGGATATTAATAGATGAGGATAAAAGTTTTCCTACATTTTCTTAAATTAGGCAATATAGGTAGTTAATGAATAATCCAACTACCATAACAGTACAAATGTTATGTTATGGTACTACTGGGATTTTAGAAACTTTAGAAACAACATTAATTGTCCTTCATTCAGTCTCATAGTTCAAATAAGAATAGTTTAAAAAGAATTCTGAAACACAAGAACTTCACTTTCTATACAGTAATACCCCCAAATAAAGAATACCAGCTATTAAAAATATGCATGTATTAGAGATTACAGTTCATTGTTGGAGGGAATGAAGATGAATGTCATAAAAGAACCTACACTGAATAAATAGAATTGAACTATGTGACAATGAAAGGAAGTTAGTTTTTATATGTTAGATATATAAAATATATATAGTGTATATACACACACAATCCTTTTACCTTTATCTTGCACTTCTTTTGAAAATCGCTCCCTTTCAATAGCTGATTCACGTTCTATCCGCTCAATTTCAGCCAATGCATCCAATTCTACTTCATCATATGATGTTATAGTTCCTTGTTGCGAAACCTGTTGCTGTGTCTGTACCACAGGAGTTTGAGCTTGTTTTGCAGCAACTGAAGTGTTCTGTTGTAAAACAGGCACTTGTGCCTGAAGGAAAACTGTCTGTTCATGCTGTGGCAAACACTGAGCAGTGTTTAGTGGGTGGTTAACATCCTGTGGAGTAACGGGTGTTTTAGAAGTCTGTCCTGGGTACTGCACATTAAAAGGAATATCACCCTCTGACACACTGCTGTTATCCAAACCACAAAGCATATAATCCTGCTGGTCCAAATCCGAAGATCTTACACGAGAGAGTCTTAATGTAAGCTTAGTGGAGTCCTTGGAAGGAGAACTAATGATATCGTACATTGCAGCTTTTTCAGTCTGGTCTTTTTCATCCTTGCCTAACTTCATTTTCTTTTGTTTCTTTTGCTTTCTTTCTGGAGAATCTAACAATATGTCTGGGGGAACATCTCTAGGTGATGAATAAGGTGGAGGCTGAGACTGTAGGATTAAAGGTGGTCTTGATCCTAGAATAATAATTCAGAAAAACTGAACAGTTATGTTGTTTCATGTTTTATATAATAACACACTAAATATAACCTAAATAATTTTAATGTGTATTTGTACATATAACTGTGTTCACAAAAGGTCTAAATAATATTGGTAGGAAACACATCATTCCTAGATCAAGATGTAATCCAGATATTCACACTCTATTTCCTAGGAGTTTTAGCTGTCCACTGCAGCTGGAGAAGGGATAATTTCAGAGAAGATTGAACAAAAACAAATTAAATTAAAAAGTAATAAAATAGTACCTACAGGTTCATAATATAAACTATTAGAAAATAGTCAGTGAAAGTAAGCTGACTATAGAAAAAGGAAAGATCAAAAATATTCTTCATAAGGTCCAGTGATGCAAACTTAATGATCAGTGTACTGGACAACACACAAATGTGTTTATTGAAGATTTCCTACCTTACATGTTCATAGGAAGATGAAATTAGAAAATGTCTTAAAAGATAAATTGGTCTTTCCTTCTTACTTAACTTTGATTCAGACAGTTCATTTTTTTTAACCATTCCTTGCCTTATCACCTCCTTTTTTTTTTTTAAGTATAAATGTTTACTTCTACATGCACTCATTCTATATTTTAAGTATATCTAGAGAACATTTTTCATTAAAAATATTCTCCAATTCATCATATTTTTTGTTCCTCAAATTAAACCAACTCCCCATAACTGTTAGCCCAGAAAAAACTTTGAGAAACAGATAACTTTTCAACTTCTGACTATGATTTTAAGCTATAATTATTAGTTTAAAAAGGAATATTGGTGTATATAAAAAAGAATAATTACAATTAAGGATCAATAAAGCTCCAGCCTCCTCTTGTTCAACTAAAGCAAACATTTCTCTGATCCCATTCATCTACTAGGGAATACTGCTCTTCAGAAAGAAGTGACTGTTGTAGGTCATCGTAAGTCAGTACTTCTAAAAACACTGAAAAAATTTATTGGAGACAGGTCCCCACGTGCTCCATTCAAGAAACACCACTAAACAAGAAAGCATCTTTATTCTGCAGCTTAAATGCCCAATTAATAATATTTCTTAAAATATCTACTAAACAACGTACTGACATATAGATGGACTGCGTCCAAGTGTGGAGCCCCCAGTACAAAAAAGACAGGGAGCTGTTGGAGAGGGTCCAGAGGAGGGCCACGAAGATGATCAGGGGACTGCAGCACCTCCCCAACGAAGACAGGCTGAGGGAGCTGGGCTTGTTCAGCCTGGAGAAAAGAAGGCTACGGGGTGACCTCATTGCAGCCTTTCAGTACCTAAAGGGAGCCTACAAACAGGAGAGGAATCAACTCTTTGAAAGGGTAGATAACTGCAGGACGAGGGGAAATGGTTTTAAGTTGAGGGAGGGGAGATTTAGGTTGGACGTCAGGGGGGAATTCTTTACAGAGAGAGTGGTGAGGTACTGGAACAGGCTGCCCAGAGAGGTTGTGGATGCCCCGTCCCTGGAGGTGTTCAAGGCCAGATTGGATGGGGCCCTGGGCAGCCTGGTCTAGCATTAAATGAGGAGGTTGGTGGCCCTGCATGTGGCAGGGGGGTTGGAGATTCATGATCCTTGAGGTCCCTTCCAACCCTGGCTATTCTGTGATTCTGTGAAAAAAAGAATGGCTATGTCTACCAAAGCTTCAGTTCAAACGAAAGGTACTCCTTTACTGATGATTTTATACAGACTAATATACTTAATTTTCTCTCTCCAGTATATTGTGATATTGTGAGACATCCTATAGGCTCTGCATGCAGATCTGGGTATAAAATGGGTTTATCTTACCCAGTTCTTCTTGACTATGAGAAACAACCCCATATCCTGCCAATAATATCCACAACATTGGGAAGCCCTGTTTTGACTCAACCTGATTCTCAAGATCTTTCCACTACTTCATTTCGCTTGAGGCAGCAAGCTGGTTGGGCTTATCACCAGGGCTTTAAACTGGAGCTGATGGGGAAAGGAGGTGTACTGCTGAGTGACAGAGAAAAGCCAGGAAACTGTCTCTTTAGGAAGCAGTAGGGGAAAACCTCAGACTTGTCCCAGAGGTTTATGGGAAGGCTTCTCTAGGAAGGTAATGCATCTGAAAGCCCAGCTGAAGTGCCTCTATACCAACGTACACAGCATGTAAAATAAGCAAAGGGAGTTGGTGCACTTGGAAAACAATGATCTTGTTGCTATCACAGAAATGTGGTGGGATGATTCACATAACTGGAATACCATGATTAAGGGCTATAAACTTTTTAGAAGGGATAGGCAAGGTAGGAGGGGCAAGGGAGTTGCCCTCTATGTTAAGGAGTGGATAGACTGTGAAGAGCTGCCTCTGAGAAGTCAGGAACAGGTTGAGAACCTGTGGGTTAAAATTACAAAAGACAGCTGGTGATCAGGGTCTACTATAGGCCACCTGAACAGGGGGGAGTCTGTGGATAAGGACTTCCTGCTTCAGCTGCAAGAGGCATCATGCTCACAGACTCTCATCCTGATGGGGGATTTCAACCACCCAGATATCTGCTGGGAAAACAACACAGCCAGCTGCAAGCAGTCCAGGAGACTTGTGGAGTCCATTGACGATGACTTTCTGGTTCAGATATTGGACAGATCCACCAGAGGTGAAGTGTTGCTGGACCTGGTGCTCACCAACACAGAGGAGATCATTAAAGATATTAAGATGGAGGCAGCCTGGGCTGCAGCGATCATGCCCTGGTTGAGTTCCTGATCTCGAGGAACACGGGCCAGGCAAAGAGTGGAATCAGGACCCTGAACTTCAGGAGAGTGAACTTCGGGCTGTTTAAGGAAGCATTGGATGAGATCCCCTGGAAAACTGTTCTTAGGGACAAAGGAACAGAATAGAGCTGGCAGCACTTTAAGAATATGTTTCTGAGAGTACAAGAGCTCTTCATCCTCTAGAATAAGAAATCAAGCAGAGGAGGTAGGAAACCAGCATAGTTGAACAAGGACCTGCTGGTCAGACTGAGGGGAAAGAAGTATAAGCAGTGGAAGCAGGGACGGGTGCCCTGAGAGGAATACAGGGACTCTGTCAGGATGTACAGGGATAGGATCAGGAAAGCCAAGGCACAGATGGAAATAAGCTTAGCAAGAGACGTAAAAAACAAGAAGTGTTTCTTTAGGTACACTGGTCACAAGAGACAGGCAAAGGAGATAAATGAAAAGGGAAAACAAGCCGCCTCAGATGCAGAAAAGGCTTAATGAGTTCCTAATGAGTTCTTTGCCTCGGTTTTCACTACTAGTCAAGCTTCGCATGCCTCTCTTGTCCCTGAACTTCCAAGCAGGGGTCAGGGAAGCAAAGTCCCTCCCAGTATAAGAGCAGAGCAAGTCTGAGATCACCTCATGAGGCTGAATGCATGCAAGTCTATGGGGCCAGATGATATGTATCTCAGGGTGCTGAAGGAACTGGCTAGTGTGGTTGCCAAGCCACTATCCATTACACATGGAAAGTCATGGCTGTCAGGTGAAGTCCCTGGTGACTGAAAAAAGGAAAACATCACTCCTGTATTCAAGAATGGGAAGAAGGAGGACCTGGGGAACTACAGACTGGTCAGCCTCACCTCTGTGCCTGGGGAGATCGTGGAGCAGATCCACACTGCTGGCTCTTGGACAACCTGTCATCCACCAGTACCCCCAGGTCCTTCTCCGCAGAGCTCCTCTCCAGCAGATCATGTCCCAAACTGTACTGATACTTGTGGTTATTCCTTCCCAGGTGTAAGACTCTACACTTGCTTTTGTTAAGCCTCATCTGGTTTATTGCTGCCCAGAAATCAGGGTTGGGGCAATCCCAGATACAAGTACAGATTCAGAGATGAACTCCTAGAGAGCAGCCCAGCCAAGAAGGAATTGGGGGTTCTGATGAATGAAAAGCTGGACATGAGCCAGCAGTTTTCACTTGCAGCCCAGAAGGCCAACGGTATCCTAGGCTGCATCAAAAGAGAGGTGGCCAGCAGGGACAAGGAGGGGATTGTTCCCCTCTACTCTGTCCTTGCGAGGCCCCATCTGGAGTACTTTGTCCAGGCCTGAGGCCCCCCAGTACAGGAGGGATGTGGAGCTGTTGGAGTGGGTTCAGAGGAGGGCCACAAAGATGATCAGAGGGCTGGAGCACCTCTCCTATGATGAAAGGTCAAGGGAGCTGGGGGCGTTTAGCTTGGGGAAGAGAAGACTCTGGGGAGACTTCATTGCAATTTTCCAATACTTGAAAGGAGCTTACAAGCAGGAGGGGGACTGACTTTTTACACAGGTAGATAGTGATAGGACAAGGGGGAATGGATTTAAACTGAAAGAGAGAAGGTTTAGGTTAGATGTTAGGAGGAAGTTCTTCACTTAGAGGATGGTGAGGCACCAGAACAGACTGCCCAGAGAAGTTGTGAACGCCCTAGCACTGGAGGCGTTCAAGGCCAGGGTTCCTGGGCAGTCTGATTGAGTGGTTGGCAACCCTGCCCATGGCAGGGAGGTTAGAACTAGATTATCTTTGGAGTCCCTTCCAACCCAAGCCATTCTATGATTCTATGATTTCCCTTCCCTAATTTAGATGCTACAGTCAATCACAGAATTTTAGGAGTTGGAAGGGACCTCTAGAGATCATCAAGTCCAATCTCTCTGCTAAAGCAGGTTCCCTACAGCAGGTCACACAGGAAGGCATCCAGATGGGTCTTGAATATCTCCAGAGGACACTCCACAACCTCTCGGGGCAGCCTGTTCCAGGGCTCTGGCATTCTCACAGTAAAGAAGTTCTTCGTTGTGTTGTGTATAGAACTTCCTATGTTCCAGTTTTTGCCTGTTGTCCCTTGTCCTGTCACTGCACACCACTGAAAAGAGCCTTCTTCCATTTAGTTGACTCCCACCCTTCAGATAAACATTGCTAAGTTACCCTCTCAGCCTTCTCTTCTCCAGACTGAAGAGTCCCAGGGCTCTCAGTCTTTCCTCATATGGTAGGTACTCAAGGCCCCTCATCATCTTCCTCACTCTCAGCTGGACTCTTTCTGGAAGTTCCCTTTCTTTCTTGAACTGAGGAGCCCAGAACTGGACACAGTACTCCTGATATAAATCATCAAATCACCAAGTTTGCAAAAGACTGCCAAGATCATCTAGTCCAACCTTCCACATACCACCAATATTTCCCCACTAAACCACATCCGTTATTACTACCTCTATATGTTTCTATGGCCTCACCAGGGCAGAGTAGAGGGGGTGGATCACCTCCTTCAACCTGCTGGCCATGCTTTTTGTAATGCACCCCAGGGTACCATTGACCTTGGCCACAAGGGCACACTACTGGCTCATGTCCAACCTGCTGTCCACCTGAGGGTGCTGAGGGTAGACTCTATCCCTTCATCCAGGCCATTTGACGAAGGTGTTGAACAAGACCAGACCTAGCACTGATCCCTGGGGAACACCACTAGGTAAAGGCCTCCAACCAGACTCCGCACCACTGATTACAGCCCTCTGAGATCTGCCAGTCAAGCCAGTTCTCAGTTCACCTCACCATCCACTCATCTATCTCACATTTTCTAAGTTTCATAACAAGCATGTTGTAGGAGACAGTGTCAATCGCCTTGCTGAAATCAAGATACACAATTTCCACTGCTCTCCCCTCATCTACCCAGTCAGTCATGACATCATAGAAAGATACTAGGTTGTCTGAGTGGATTCACCAAGGGGAAATCACATGTTGACTACTCCTGATAACCTTCTTCTCTCCCAATTGCTTGGAGATGGTTGTTCCATCACCTTCCCAGGGACAGAGGTGAGGCTGATTGGCCTGTAGCTTCCTGGATCCTCCTTTTTGAAGACTGGAGTGACACTGGCTATCCTCCAGTCTTCAGGGACCTCTTCTGTTCTCAAAAACCTTTCAAAGACAATAAGAGAGTGATTTGGCAATCACTTCTGACAGCTCCCTCAGCACACGTGGGTGCAGCCCTTTGGGGCCTGTGAATCCACACGTGTTGATTTTGTCTAGATGCTCTCTGATCAGATCCTCCTTGACCAAGGGGAAGTCTTCCATTCCCCAGATTCTCTTATCTCCAGGGTCTGGGATTCCCAAAGGGCAGTCTCGGTATGTCTTAGTATAAAGAAAAAAGCAAAAAAGGCATTCAGTATCTCTGCCTTCTCAGTGTCCCCTGTTACTAAAACATCCACCTCATTCAGTTACAGACATTTTTTTCCCTAGTCCTCCTTTTACTACTGACATACTTAAAAAAGCCTTTCTTGTTATCCTTGACCTCCTACACCAGATTTAATTCCATGAGGGCCTTAGCCTTCCTCATTGCATCCCTACAGGCCCTGACAACATTTCTATATTCTTTCCAATTGGACAGGCTCTTTTTCCACATTTTCTGGACCTTCTTCCCTTTGATTTTTTACCCTTATGCTCCTTGATCATCCATGCAGGTCTCCTGACACCTTTCATGATTTAATACTCTGAGGGATGAACCAATCTCAAGCTTGGAAGAAGTCCTGGTTACATCCTACAAAGCTCTCTCACTTGTCTTCCACCAGATTCCTATTCTTGTAACACGTGTGAGCATGCACACACACTTCTCCTAATTACTGTCACTTTAGACAATAATTTAACAAGATTGTCTCAGCATAATGTATAGAAGAAACCATTAGCTACTGATTTACTTTAAAGTAACAAGTATCACTCACTGGAAATACAGGCTGCATTTTTCTTTCGACAAATATTAGAGGCAGATTTTTTTTTTTTTTTTTTAAGATCTCACATCTTACTCTTGAATTAGTACTGAAATGAATAGTTATGAAGTTGCAATAATGGAGCACTTATTGTTCTACAGTTACACTCCAAAGAGAGGACAGATTTGATTCTCCCTTGCCCTAAGCATTTAAGTAAATACAATAAGATCGTTCTAATTTGGTATTCATGTGGATTTGTCATGCTGAAAAATAACACTGCAGCAAGAGATAATGTGGTTCTTTTTCAGTCTTTGGATAGACTGGGTGTATGGGAACTGCTGAGTCAGGGCCTGAACCTCTGATTAATCACCTGAGGCGAGCAATGAGTCAGCCATGGGAGCACAGGTGAAAGCAATTCACCTGTGCTGCAGGAAGGGGTGGAGCTTGGCTCCACCTCTCCTAGACCCATTTAAGAGCTGACTACCAGTGGGGAAGGATCTCTCTCTTTGGAAGATCCACTCCACTGGAGTTTCCTGAGTGAGCCCATGATATGGGTAAGCATTCTATCTATTCTCTTTGTCTTGCTTTGCCTAACTCTCTTGTTTATTTCATTATTATAACGTCTTAATATTATATGATATTCCTTGATTGTACACTATCTTAATATTCTTTGATTATACACTGAGTCAGAAGGATTTCAGTATATTCCATTGGATATGCTTAGTTTACAATAAGCAAAGAAACAAAGTGCAGTTTTCCCTATTCTAGGCAGCACTATGAATAGCTATCCTCCTTTTGAAGGCAATTTCTGAAAGGCATTGATGGTAAGGCCTGTAAGCTGCGTTTTTAAGAGTATGTGTTTTGGCAATAACTTCACGTATTTATGAGATGTCTAATGATGGTTAAGCCTCTGGCAACATACAGGCTCAGAAATTACTATGCCTAGGCACTGAAGTGAAACGAAATTGTAGAAGTATTCTGAAACAGTTTAATTCTACCACAGACATTAACGGTTTTGGAAGTGTATCACACATTAATTATGTATCACACACTGTTGGATACTTAGGCATCAGACAAAACATCACTCACAGAGAGAATTTTGCCTATTATTGTTAAAGTCAGTCTGGAATATCTTCCTATGGGAGAAGGCTTAAACCATTATGTATCTGAGAACAATGCTCTCACAAGACTTGTTGATAAGAGAATAATTTCTTCCATGGAAAGAATACAAACAGTTAGCTTCTGTTAGCTGAAGCTGTCAAGATTCCAAGGTTGAAAAGGCTTGTTGTACAAAATGCTGTCAGTTTCATAAACCATATGATCATCTCTGGAAATGACCTCTGAATAACCTCAATTTTAGAATATTCTTGTAGAACAGAAATATGTACGCAGCTTTCCAGTGTAAATCTAGAACTGTGCAGTAATTCAGAAGGAAAAATCTCTGTAGTTGGTCTTCCATAGTATCAATAAAATAACTTTCTCCAAATGCTTTTGTGTGGCAAGAACATACAAAACTTGAGATGAAGAGATTCTTCACTGATTTAGAAAGGTTGTTGTATCATTACTGAACAGCAAATGCTGACAGTCATCCAGATAATGCCAAATATAACAGATATCACTTTCTACAGAAAACAAATACACCCATAAACAATACCTCCATAGCCTTCTAGTAAAAGGCATCCTGATCACACAATAACCCCAGAATTGTTTATCTATATTAGTTTCCCTAATAATTTATGGCAGTGAGTATGGAAGAAGTTATGAAATGTTTTAGAAATAAGTACTTTTTTCTTGTGACTTTTGACCAGTTTCCTATCCTTAATAATGCAAGCAACTATAAAATGCACTGTATTAACAGTGACTTAGTCACCTTAAGAATTTAAAGCTTCAAAAACACTTCTTGTTTACCATGAAACAACATCACTTCTCACTGCGTATCAGTACCTTGGGTAGCAAACAAATAAGCTTCTGTCCAGGAGATCATAAGATTTAGGCATCACTGATATGGTTGTGTTTTGTCTGCATGCTTTCTGATTATGCCACAGCACTTGCATCTTATTTAACCATTCATTAGGCTTTCCCTGATCATCTTTAAGCCTCTTTAGAAAAAAAGACCACTTGCCTTTCAAAGCTGATGCACTGAAGTCCCACCAAGTCACATTTTTTGTTATGAGTCATATAGTTAAAAACAAACTATTGAGGTTACCAGGGACTTAGGACTTGCTTATTAAAAATGATTACTAGCTTTTTACTTGTAGAACAACTTCAAAAGGATCACTCCTAATAGTATCAACATATTCACTTTACTTGCAAGTAAAGGCTTCTGGATTGGGCAAAAAAACATGTAGGAAGTTGAAAGAAAGCCTTTCACCAAAGTAATGCCTCCTGTTTTATTCTGCTGGCCCATGATGCATTTTGGTGGTATGGCAGTCAAGGTCAAACCTTCCCACCAATATCCTGCTCCATTTTGTCACAGTGCAACAGATGGGCAGTCTGACAGAATACTGTCTGACATTAAAGTGCATATAAAGCAAAGGTGTATTATTGAATTCCTCCGTGCAGAAAAAACAAAAACAGTACCACTGACATTAATCAACACTTGCTGAATGTTTATGGAGATCAAATAGTGAATGTGAGCACAGTGAGGGGTGAGTAGTGTAGAAGCAGGCCATGCCTGCTGGTGCAGATTTTTTTTTTTTATGAGCACAGCATGCTGGATCTTGTTCACAGGTGGTGGAAATGTACAGATAATAGTGACTATATTGAAAAAGTAGCATTTCATAGCTGAGAATTTGTTCTATTAAGTAGTGCTATTGTGCTCTTTGTATTTGTTGCAGTTTCTATGGAAAAAAGTAGGAGGCATTACTTCAAGAGTGACCTACATTTTATTCCCTGTACATGAAGGCCAGAAAAAGCTTCTAGTGAACAAATGAAGACTGAATAATACTTGACTCATAACACACTGGAGAGAAATACCACAAACATTCAAGTGCTTTGTCTTTTTAAATTCATAACAAAGTGACCCCTCAAGACTCCATTCACATTAAGTGGATACTGAACTATTACAGGTCAAACCTGGACACAGCATTCCAGACTTCTTACTGAAAAAGTCTTTGAGAAGCATAAATGAATGCATATGTTCTACACGTAAATTGTTAGATTTTACATTTAAGAAATTATATTGTAATTAAGTCCTGAAAGGCAGAAGCTGGAAGAAAGACCAGAGTGTCTATGTTGCACTAGTACTGATGTTTGTCTGTTGGAAAAGTTGAGAATTTGGTGATAACATAACCTGAGGAATATTTACACAGTGTAACTGTGTAAATGGGAACAAATTATTTTATTTAATATGATCCTATTAATCACTTCACATAAATCAGATATCTTCATGAAAATGGAATCAAAAATTCACTCAAACTTTCGCTAAATCAGTCTCACAATTTGTAATAATCATCTTCAAAATTCGTGCCTTCAGCACGCTCAAAAAGAGAAAACTATCCACTCAAAGATAGAGGTCTAGAGTATAATACATATTCTGTATGGTTTCAGTACATACTAGAAGCATTTTTCTGTAAGGACTGAGAATAATGAAGAGGTATTCTTAACAAACTCACTTTGGAATATCATCAAATCAAAGTAATTTCATTCTATAAAGCAGTAGGTCTTCCGGATTTAAAAAAAAAAAAAAATAGAGATGATGGAGTATCATACTGGGATTTAAGCAAAGCTTTCTATACAGCTTCTTATATCAATTTCACTAACAAACTGAGGAAGTATGGTCTAGGCAAAAAGACTGCAGAGTACTCTTCTGGAAGAGTGCTTTGAAAGAGAAAAGGGAGAACAGAGTATGGCTGAACAAGCGCAGCTTTCCAGAATGCAGTCTTAAGAATAACGTTATTAAAATATGTCAATAACTGCTTATAATGAAATTAGAGAGTACTTTCATTAATCTAATGAGGATATCAAGCTTTTGGTACTAGCCTCTCAAATGCTCAACAAAGGCTTTTAAGAACAGAAAATCTTTATCTTTGTTCCAATTAGTAACCTTTTGAAATAAAAGAAATTCACTAATAGGCATAAACTTCTTATTCATCTGAGAAATAGTGATTGTAATAACATGGCAGGAAGATAGACAAACCCTACAAAAAAAGAAAACAAAAACAGCAGTATGTTTATAGCAGCTTGCAATATGAATCTAAGTTACTATGAAAGAGGAACTATACTTATAGCAGGACTATCATACAAAAAGTCTACTGTAATTTTCTGACTACTCAATTCTTCTATGCCTTCAAATTAAGTTTTCTGTATGACTTTGCACCACAACATCAAGACATACAGGCAAATTAGAATTCAGATAAAAACAAAGACAATGAGAAGCTTAGAAATGCTGACTTACATAAAGAGGACAGCAAGAAACAGCACTGTTCAGGCTGTAGAATAGATTGGTGAAAGATGTCTTTCATATCCCTGCCTATAGTAGGGGGGTTGGTTGATCCTTAAGGTCCTTTCCAACCCAAACCATTCTATGATTCTAGTGTTTTGCATGAATCATTTTTTGTTGGAGTTAAGCATAACACTTCTCAATTTCTTTCCAGTGGTTAAGGAAAAACAATTTGTCTTTTTCTTTGGTATAGCATTTATTTACATATAGAATCATGCAAAACATTAGAATCATAGAATGGTTTGGGATATCTCCCACTAGACCAGGTTGCTTAAAGCCCCATCCAGTCTGGCCTTGAACGCTTCCAGAGAGGGGGCACCCACAACCTCAGTGAGCAACCTGTTCCAGTGTCTCACCACCCTCACAGTAAAGAATTTCTTCCTGATATCTAGTCTAAATCTACCCTTTTCCGGTTTAAAACCATTTCCCCATATCCTGTTGCTATGTGCCCTTCTAAAAAGTTCCTCCCCAGCTTTCCTGTAGGCCCCCTTCAGGCACTGAAAGGCTGCTATAAGGTTTCCTCAGAGCCTTCTCTCCTCCAGGCTGAAGAGACCTAGCTCTCTATGTTCTTGTAGGTGAGGTGCTCCAGCCCACTGATCATCTTTGTGGCCCTCTTCTGGACCCTCTCCAACAGCTCCATGTCCTCCTTGTGTTGGGGGCTCCAGAACCAGACACAGTACTCCAGATGGGGTCTCATGAGAGCGGAGTAGAGCAGCAGAATCGCCTCCCTCACCCTGCTGGTCACACTTGATGCGATTTGGAGAAAAGCTTTTTAGTGATAGGGATTTGAACAGGTTGCACAGCAAGAGAAAGAAAACTGTTACAGAAACTTTAACAAAAAAATGGAAGTTACTGGGAATGATACTGATAGAGTAGTTCATCCAACTTGAGAGTAAGATAGGAAACAGAGCCGGAAAGGACTTGGGGGATTCCCGATATCTCAATCTTCTGGAATTCTTCCTAAGCTTTGTACTGGATATGAAGTACTCATTTATTTTAACAGATTAAGTTTATTTCTAAATGAAATTATGCTGTTACAAAATAAATGTCAACATCAAGGGATAGCAGATGAGACCAATAAAGAACATGTATTTGAGGGGTTTTTGGAACAGATTATGTATTCACTTTTCACATACTCTTTCAACAGATTTCAGGGAAGAAACTCTCCACTTTCTCCACAGCTTCAACTGTCATACGAAGAAATAACTCGGCTTTGGCTGTTCCAGCTTAGAATTGCTGTACTCAGAAGCATCTTTATGTAAAAAGTTAAAACTTGAAGAAGCAATAACAAATGCTTGTTTTGATCCTATCAACAAACACATCTGAACAAGTTTCTTCTACCTTTCTGTTGAAAAACAGAGAGGATATCTTTTCTTTACAAATACCACTGGGACCACTGAAGCCTGCAAGAGAGATTTGAAAACGTTCTTAGTTCTCCTTGCAATCTACTACACACAGAGACCACAAGTATAGAGGAATCTCTCTGGAGAAGCCTTATAAATCACTTAAAATTGTCATGGTTTTGTGACTTTTGGTTTTCGGTATTCCACATCATAACATCATGTGGGGCACTGGGAGTTTAACTGCTAATGCTCAAGCTCTGGGTACCTGCCTGGAAGAGAAGAACCACATTCCCCAGGGGATGTTGTGGTCATACAGAGGAGATATAACTTCTGGCAAGGTCGCCTGATGCGTTCTTCTTTGCCTGCTTTTCATTGGCTCTCTTCCTGTCTCCCTGCTGCTCAACTGGACTGCACATCTCACCTCAGAGTTGTGGTGAGGCCTATCCACCTTTTGGACATCCTCTCTCTTATTATATTTGATTTATTAGCTTCAATTTTAATTATACTGTATTATGGTGCATTATCTTGCATTCTGATAATATATTTAGTAAATTAGTTTGTTTCTCCTCAGATCATTGCTGCTGTTTTTAATTATTTTGGGGTCCCCTGTTCCCTTTTTCTGGAGGCACGGATTTTGCAAAATCCCTCCACCCCACTAGTCACAGAACCGGGCTGAACCAGCCTGTAAGCCGTTGACATTCTTGGTGGAGGATGCGGGCAATAACTGCTTTTTAGAACAAATCTCTCTCTGCTCTCAGAGAGTTTCATTGGGAAAGTTTATCTTTTTCACAGGTGCTCACTGAAAACTTGACAGTCTAGGCAGACTGCCAATATTCTGGGATATTTGTAAACTTTGAGCACTGCTATCTTGCTTCTCTAAAGAGGAAAAAAATGCTTTCTCTTCTATAACTGCCTTTCAAGGGTCTGCATGCCACTGTTTTTTCTTTTTTTAATGCTCAAAACATACTGGGCCTTAAATAAGTTTGCCACTTTGCTCTATGGAACTATAGGTATATACAATCGATTGAAAACACTGATGGAAATATGTACCTGGTATCTGGATACAATGTGGCATACAACTCCAGAGGGAGCTGCTAATTCTACAGAACTTGGGATTCTTAAGCAGGCTCCCAGTCTCTCCTTTGAATCCTTTATGCAGTTTTTGAAAGCTCACCTGATCACGTTGTCAATCTCCCTAAACATACTGTTCATCATTTCACTCAGTATTTGTACTTATCATATTTTGAGTAAGCCTTCTCCAGAACCAGGGAATACTGAGTGGCAGGGAGTGTGGAGAGGCTTGGGAGAGACTTTAGAGAGATGGACATCTTTGGTGTCATGGAGCTTTACTCCTGAACACCTGAAAGACCCTGAGAGCTTAAACACATATTTGAGACAGGAATGTTGTGGCTCAGGCAGATCTGAGGAGGCACAAATGATCTGGGGCCTGGCTAATGCTTATTGGGCCTTATGCAATAGTATCCCAGAGAGGGAGAGAGTTTGTGAAATTGAGAGAGTGTGTCTGAGAGCTGAAAGGGAGAGTCTCAGGGAGACAGTACAAAATGAGCAGGAGAGTCTCCAAGCTAAAAAGGAGAGTTTCCAGGAGAGACTCCGAGCAGAGAGGGAGAATCTCCAGGCTGAGTGAGAGAGTCTCCTAGCTGAGAGAAAAGACCTCCAATCTGAGAGAGATGCCCTCTGGTCTAAGAGGGATATCCTCAAATCTGAGAGAGATGCCCTCCGAATCGAGAGAGACTCCCTGCAATCCAAACTCGACGCTCTCCAGTCTGAATGGGACACTGTCTAAACTGAGCGAGACACCCTTCAATCTGAACTAAATGCTCTCATAATTGAACAAGACAGACTCCAAGCCAAGTTGGAGGGTGAGAGCACTGGAACTGGGCCGAACCAGCCCGTAAACCATTGACAAAAGTAATCTTTCCAAATTATTCAGAAAATAATCAAGTAGTCACACTAATTGAGAAGATATCAGCCTCTAAAGAAAGTCTGGGTATGGCTGAAATTTTCACTGTTTTATGAAACGTTGAAAGAGTATGTTGAAGTATTTCCTGTAAGTTTATTAGTTTCCAGAGGGAATACAACTTATTTCTGGAAAGAAAGAAAAAAGTGCAAAATAGAAGAGTTTAGTAAGGGTTGCTGCTGTTCTTAGAGATGTTTCCCCAGGAGTTCAGGAAAGCATATGGAAACAGGACCGTAAATATACAAGCTCTTCTCTTTGAAAAGTGGACTAAGAACTTCATGGAAGATTTTTCTTTATACAAATCTAAAGTAGTTGTCTTATTTTTATTTTTTCCTTCATGAAATTCCAGAGCGGTAGGAAAGTAGAATAAACAGATAAGGATTTTGATGAGTAATCCATCTTGGGTAACGGATTCCATAGGATATTTTATGAAACTAGCAGAAAGAAATTGCTCCTAGATAATTATTCATAGATGAATTCACAGGAATGAGTTTTCCATAAAAATCTAAAAGTTACATTAAAAAGAAAGGATAAAGTCCAGCCAAGAACCTTCTGCATAAAACTTAAGCTCCTCTGGTAACTTTACTGGAGCAAAATAGGTGAATTTATGTAACAGAAACTTTATTCCATTCAGTATGTGAATAACTAACCAAAATGCAAATAAAACTAATGTCACCTCTTAAATGTTTCCCTGAGCTGCAAACAATACTTCTTCCTTATTTGGATTTTGTCAGACAGCTATCATTCAGTCTTCAAATTATTCAAGACTATGCAAACACATTGTTCAACTCTACAAAAACCCTTGCTATTTCCATGTCAAAAAGTACAGAAAATGCAGTCTGTAACCAAACTTTCCATAACTGTCTCTCATTCCTATACTATATAAAGAGAATTTAGATGTTGTAATATCCTTCCCTGAGATCGCTCTTAACTGATGATATCAAGTGCCATTCTTTTTGTCCTCTCAAGCAAACAAGTATTTTGCTTATGTTCTTTATCAAAGTTTGCGACTTGTCAACCAAGCTTTCAGGGCTAATGATAGCAGCAACAAAAAAAACCCTCCACATAGGAACTTGTTTACTCATCAACACAACCAACCACTTTCACTTCAAATCATAGGCTAAGAACTAGCTGTCAGGGACCACATACATATTCTAAGCTTTGTTGTCATTATCTACACCTCTTTACATTTATAAGATGCTTGATTAGAGGAAGTAAATACTTGCCAAGATTATTGCAGCATCAAAAACTGGTTCTCTCAGTTAGGGTTCGCCTTTCTCAAGATTAATGAACTGGTAGCACCATTAGTAACAGTATTTCAGTTGCATGCTTTATCAATGAAAAAGTAAATTTAACATACAGGAAATCAAAAAAAGATCCCTCTTGTACTTTTTCAGCCTCTCTAATGCTGAAACATTACAATCCAAATTGCACAGATTGCTTTCAGAAATAATTTCATAAATATCCCTTCAAAATGAATTCTGAGAAAACCAACTAAAGCAGCTGCAAAAAAAAAATTCAAATATTCTTTGGGCTGAGTAGTAATCATGTATCTGAGTAGAAGTAGCTTAGACTCACAGTGTTGTAAACGCTCTACAAACACGTATTTTGTGTAACGAGATAAAGAAAAACACTGAGCAAAACAGTGACGTTTAGTCTTTGCCATTTATACAAGTCTTGCAACAAGACCTTTAGCACAAGACATCCTAAAATCTGATATATTATACAAGTACTTCTCACTTGCACAAATCACATTTTCACCATCACTATCTAACCCAATACGTGGATCATCTTCTATAGACAGAGATCATTTAGCAGTCATAAGATAATTTAGTTAAGAAGGTGTTTAGTCTATCCACCTGCTCAAAGCAAGGTGAGCAAGGTCAAACCATTATACTGGGCTTTATTCATCCTGGTCTTGAAAACCTCCAGGAATGAAAGATGCACAGATTCTCTGGGCAGCCTTTTCCAAGGTCTTCCCTATATTCAGTCAGAAACTCCCATTTCATTTTTACATCCATCATGTCTCATCCTTCCTCCACACCACTGTGAAAAGCATGACTGCCTTCCTGATGATCTCCTCATAGCTACAGGAAGGCTGCTCTAAGCTCTCCCCCCTCTCAAGACTTGACTTACCCAGACCAAACAAGCCTAACACCCTCACCTTCTCTGTAATCTCCCCCATCTCCTGTTCTCCCTCTCAACCTAACCTGACCATCCAGACAGGCTTGATTTTGTTCCCGGGCTAAAAGAGAAGAGAAAGCACTGTTTCATCTTTTTCTATTATCATATGAATACATATGGATTGAAAACATGTATTAGGAAAAATATGCATCTCAGTCAATGCTTAAGGATAATATTAATAGCAGTATTTTTTTTCTAGATTTTAACATAGAGTTAATTTGAGCAGACTTTGTTCCATTTCAACTGATGCGTTGCCCTATTCCATCTCCAGAGCTAAGGTTTTCAGGCTTCATTTATGCTATATGTATTCTGTTTATTAGACTACTTTTAATTTCATGTTCTTCAAGTTTGATGATTGCAAAGACAAGCATTGCACATTAAAACATTTTGAGCTGGTTAAGAGTTCAATATTCATAATGCTGTCTTAAATCATTTGTTATGCAGAGCAATTAAAATCATTCTATTAATAACTTAATTCTTATATTAGAAAGGATTTAAAATCCTTCTGTCCTCCGTTATTTTGAGCTATGTTTTAAAGTACCATTAGTCAATTTTTAGACCTTCAGAAATGTCTTCTGGATCAGGGATCAAAATAATTTTATTTCTCAAATCTAACGACATACTCTAATAATATTTGAAAACATGTCAGGACTAACTAATCATACAATGGCTTGGGTTGGAAGGAACCTTAAAGATCATCTAGTTCCAACTCCCTTGCCTAAATACCTCTTTAAACACTGTTCCTTTAAATTTGGAAAAAATACATAGATATATATGACTGCTAGACTACCTTTAGGAGTTCCATCGCTTCCAGCTGGAGAGCAGACTGACTGTGGTGACCTCAAGGAAAAAGGTGCAGCATTCCTTATTGAAGGATCGCCATCCTAAAGTGACAATGATAAAAATTAACATCATGAAAATGAACATTTTATAAAATGAAGACTGAAATTAACCCATATACTGATAAAATGGATTGGATGAAAAATAACACAAAAAATACTAAAAAAATTATTTCAAAATCTTTATAATTTAGACTACTATATAGGCAATATTCCAGAGCACAACAGCACTAAGAATCTATCAGCAGAATATGCACACAAAAATAAATTCACATACATATTATTTAGTTGAATTAATAACTTCTGACTGACATTAAGATTCAATTTAGAAGTTTTTTGTTACAAGTACTCAGTGAAAGGCTGATAAGCATTAGTATGAACTCAATATAACAACTGAAACTGAGCCTAAAAAGTAGATTTAAAAAAGAAATGAAACATTTTTTCCCCACTTCCTTACTTTTAAGCAAACTACCACTTTGTATTTATACCCTCCAGCATATACAAATCAGAACTGAACAAAATCTGTAGCACCTTCATTGCAGCAGCTGAAATAGTTTTGTGTATATCACAACTTGAGTAATTTTAGCTTGTTATTTGCCTGTAAAAGTTCTACCATCTTTTCAGTTTTGCACAGAACAACTTGTTTTCATGAACTCTGTCAGAAGGAATTCTATTATTTCCAAGTACAATGGAAAGATGTTCATGCTCTATCTGTAAGAAGCTAAAAGTGAATTTTATCCCCCATACCAGGTTAAAAGTAAATATGAAAGCCACTATTCAGATTCCCATTTAACAGGTTTTTTGTTTTGTTGTTTTTTTAAATCCCTGACACAGTGTCCTCTGCTGATCAAAAGTATGCACATTCAGTCAAGGATCTTACTAGATTTAAGCTTTTATAAAACAGTATTTCTCATTGTTAGTTTCTTAAACAACATCTGTGGGGATTTTTGGGAAAGAACAAATTAACCTTTATATCTATGAAGAGACAATTAACAGAAATTATAAACAAATTGAGAAAAGTCTATTATTTTAAAAGAATGAAGTCATTTAAGTGAAGTCTCTGAAGTGGTTCTAAGGTTAATCTTATTTTTTTCCTAATAAAATTCTGACTCTTGGTTATTTCAGTAGCTAATATTCTAATGCGGCTTGTATTGAGGTAGCTGCACATGCATACATAGTTCTTTCATATAATTCCTTTTACTTCTTCCTTTTTGGAAGACAGATCACATCCCATGTACACACATGCCATTCCTACTGTAGCTGATAAGTAAATAAACATGTCTATTTACTTTTTCCTAGTTCAGACATTAATCAAATAGTGAAATGTAAGCACAAACTTATATTTGAGGAAAGCTCTGAAGGTTCCCAAGGAATCGTCCCTAATTCACATACATATGCAGTAAGCTTCAAGGGTGCATTTACTGATTCTGCATACATTATAGATTGCAAGTACAAAATATCCTGTAACTTATTCTCAACTTTTAATGCAATAAATTCCTAGAACTAGGAAGATAATGAAAGCGTTTAAGTTCTAGTTTTAATAATCCTCATTCATAGCTGTATCTGACTTTCCATTCATGAACACATGTTGGTTTTGACAGATGACTGCATTATCTTTCAAGTGTTTTTCAATAATTCCCAGAATACTCTCCATAATTTTAGCAGGCACCAAAGTGAGACTGACAGGCCTGTAATTATCAGGGTTTTCATTCTTGCCCTTTCTGAAAAATCAGAATAACATTTGCTAGCTTCCTGACAACTGGGACCTCTCCAAATTCCCAAGATTACTGAAAAATAATTGAGAGATCTTGCAATAACATTGTCCAAGTCTTTCAGTACCTTGAGATGAATCTCATCAGGCCCCATAGACTTACAGGCATCCAGTTGCAGCAGCAAAACCCACACAATTTCAAGATCAACTGGGAGCTTGCCACTCCTACAGTTGCAGTCACCCAACCCAGAACTCAGCAAGTCCCAGGATCCCTTATTCGATGCTAAAGACGGAGGCAAAGAAGATATTGTTTCTGCTTTATCTTCATCCCAATTTGTGAGGTGACCAACCAATGAACAAATGTTTTTTTTAGTCCTTCTTTTGCTGTTAATGTACTTAATTTTTTTTTTTTGTTGTTGTTTCAGGGTTGTTTTTTTTATTTTGTTTGTTTTTTTAAATTCATCACAGTACTGGCCAGCTTCAGCTCCAACTGAGCTTTGGTTGTTTTCTCTCTACAACAGCAAACAGCATCTCTGTAGTTCTCTTCTGTACCCTGACCTTGCTTCCAAAGTTCATATGCTTTCTTTTTTCCACCTAAATTCCTGAATGAGATACCTGTTGAGTCAAGTCAGGCATCAATAAGCTAAGTCTGTTTCTTTATGCCCAATCTTGAATATCTCCAGGGATGGGGCACCCACCACATCTCTCTGGACAACCTGTTCCACTTCTTCACTACCCTTACTTAAAAAAAAAAAAAAAAAAACAAAAAAAAAACACAACCCACTACACACACACACACACACCACAGCCAACAACACCACTTCCTTATATGCAGTCTAAATCTCTCCTCTTTTAGTCTAAAGCTATTTCCTTTGTCTTATCACAACAGACACTGCTAAAGAGTCTGTTCCCTTCCTTCTTACAGCCCCCCTTTAGATAATGAAAGGCTGCTCTCGGGTCTCCGCAGAGTCTCCTCTTCTCTAAGCTGCACAGTCCCAGTGCTTTCAGCCTGTCCTCGTAGGGAGGCATTCCATACTTTGGATCATATTTTTTTGGTCCTCCTCATGATGCCCCACAACATCATTCGCTACAACTCAAAGGACAGAAAACACTACCCATGCTCCTGAATACTTCTCCAATCTCCCAAAACCTTAAGTCTTTTTTATTACCCTTGACTTCTCATGACTCTGTCACTAGCCGCATGAAAAGAGAAAGAACAGATGATAATCTGAGGGCATACTAGACTAGGAAGTTTCCTGAATATATCCTTAACCCAAGACCCAGTGATTCAGCAAACTTACCTAAAAAAAGGTGGGTCTGATTGGCAATGAGACTCTGATCCCCTACAGCAATAACCCATGTTTTCTTTATGGAGATGGTCATGATGTAAAGGGATAAGCTGACCTGACCTTGTTGACTCCTCTTGTATAGATGTACCATCATTCACCTCATCACATCCCTGCCCTTCCAACTCCAGAACCTTATATCTGTTGTGTAAGGGCAAGGAAAGGTAGACAAGGAAGAGCTTTTCCCACTGACCTGAGCAGGGACTTATTTCCACTCACCTCTATCCCTCAAGTCAATGCCTTCTGCCTGGTAGAGAGCGCGTACAGAATCCCCCTTGTCATCTGTTATGACAAATTAACATTTTTGTTCCACTGAGAGCAGAGTACAGTTCTACCAGTTTCCTCAGGCTCACAAATGTTCCTCAACCTGTCCACTTGCTCCCAAAGGCCAGCCACCAAGCTCAGCAGTTCTTCTGCCTGGGCACATCTCCTACAGGTATTCTTGCTGCTGCCTTCAGACACCAGTAGAAACCTCTGACACATCCTGCACTGGAGACCCAGGTGGCTGTGCGTTCCCTTGAAAGTTGTGTTTGGGTAGCCACATGGGTTCCAGCAGGTGCTAGTACCACAGAGGACACAGCTTTCTGTTGAGTGGTCAACACTGTTAGAGCACCCTGGGGAGAGATTGTGACCACTGGACCAAGGATGTTGGGGGTGAAGAAACTAACTCAGACACCCACCAGATACCTCACAAGCCTCACACTGCTGCTGGTGCGTGCTTCACATGGCTTGAACTGGCACAGCAGGAACAACTGGCACTGTCCAACTCTCACCTGGCTCCTATCATGAGACCTGTAAGCCTGCACCAGCCAGTCTCTCCCCATACACAGCCCAAGGGCTCAGGAACTCCCTCAGAATCACCACCACACCAAAATATCTCCCAAACCTAGCATTCTTCCCAGCAGGTGACAGCTGCTGAGAGGGTTACTGCTTTTTAACTTCAGTGTTTCTCCAGTTAAACTGAACAATGAAAGTATGTTTCATATGTTCATAGCCTGTCAGTTCTGAATAAGTTCAATTTCTAACTTCCCACAAACTAAACGCAGCTGTATTGCTTGAATAATGAAATTACTGCTAAACATTTTTAAATAGTGTTAAATTTAAACATTGTGAAATAAATTATTCTAATATTAAGTTCTCAAAAAAAAGATCGTCTTAACAAAACCAAGATTCTCTAGATTACATACCTTTAGCATAACTTATTTAATGTCAAGAACAACTTTTTATTTTCAAGAACTTGCACTACTGAAACAAAGATTGAGAAAAACCATCTGATGTGTGTATTATGATAGATTCCTTTACTACAGAACTCTTTTAAGATACTACTTCCCAGCTAATAGTTTTCTTCAGCATAATTCTTCTATTCAGAAATAAAACACTAATGACCCTCTTGAAGTTCGATAGTATTAACCCTTGTAAGGGATTCAGAGAGCCTGATTGCCAATAGCACACTTGTTGAATGCAACACTTTTGCTTCCACAAGCTTATTTAGAACAAAAACCCACAGTTGTGTAAGCTAAAGAAAACAAGTGAAAAAGAAAAGGCCTACTTGCCACAAGCATTTTTATGAAGTTTTATAAGTATTGCTATACCTACTGTCACAGGCATCCTTCTAATCACACCGTTCAAAGTGCTAGTCAAAAAAGTATCAATTGAAACTTAAGCATCCTCTTAAGAGTTGCTGTTAAGAGATTGTGTCAAGCTTCTCAAGAACACCCATCAAGCTTCATCCACAGGATCGGATTCTCATTAAAATGAAAGTTAATCAATAGTTCAACAACTGCAACTAAAATAAACAACTGTGGAAGAAGGTTGTATTATGTGTTGTGGTTTTTTTTTTTTTTTAATAAAGATATTAGCATTCAAAATCTCAGAAAGAATTTCTACCACAAGAACTCTTGCCTTTGGCAACATTACAATACTACTCAATATATTATTCAAATATGTCAAGACTAATTGAGAATTAATTACAGAGATGTTCAGAAAGACAAACTATATAACTATTTAGAATCCATAACTGTTTACATCAATATGGTAATGCAATAAGCGTACTGACACTCTACCATTTCTTTCAAATAAACTCACACATTACTTTTCATAATTTCAACAGAATGAATGTTATAAACTGTTCCAAAGGAAAGAGAGATCTTGTGGTAAAGAGAAAATATCACATGTTAAAATTGCACAGTTGAGCATACGTGTCTGAAACTTACGTATATTTACACTAGTTTTATCTATCAGTGACAACATGGTAAAACATCCGACTTTAAAGGCAGCTGAAGACATATTTGCTTTACCATAATAAATTGATTTTGGTAACATACTTCACTACTTAGTCTGTGCACCATCTGTAGGTAGTCTTCATTTGAGCTATGTCTAGAATTATCAGCATGATGATTAGCTGAGTTTCCAGACAACTGACTGGAAACTTTACTTTCATGGAGATTCCTCATCCCAGCTGTGATAATGGGACTGGACACTGAAGCTGAAATACAAAAGAGTCAATAATTATGCTTATATACATACACACAGACATACACTAATTCTTAAAGGTTTCACAGAAAGCACCATAATTTTGGATATTAGTGAGTTAGAAACAAGAGGTCTGGAATCTGAACAAGAATTCTTTTTTTCCTTGATTCAATCCTTTTGCCAAAAACACCTTGAACAAAAATCAGATATTTAAGATTTGAGCTTTCAAGAAGATTCAAAAAAAGTCTAGATTTCATATACAGATTAGTCAAATTCTCTCTAAATCTATCCTAACTAGTATCAGTTTCATTTCCATACAGGTTACAGAAAAATATTTTCTTTTCTAAAATTTGCATTCACTTCCTTCAGCATACGAACCTTCCAATGTATTCATGAGACATGCTACATTGCATACAGAACAGTTATATACATATTCCAAGGAGACTGCTTGTTGTGGTTTAACTCAGCAGGAGGCCACACAGTTGTTCACTCAGCAGGATGGAGAAAAGAGTTGGGGGGGGGGGGGGGGGGGGAAGAACTTATGGGTGGAGATAAAGCTATTTACTAAGGTAGAGAACAGGAAAAGGATAACAGTTATGACTATTTATAGAAATGTCTATAACAAGTAATGCACAAGCAATTGCTCACCACCCCTTGACCAAAGCCCATCCACCCTTGAGCAGCAGAAAAGAAAAAGATGCACTCCCGCCCCCTTCAGAACTCCTTCCACATGATGTCATATGATATAGAATATCCCTTTGGCCAGTTTAAGTCCACTGTTGTAATTCTGTTCCCTCCCAGCTCCTTGGGCCCTTTGCTAAGAATGGCCTTGACTTAGCAAACAATGATAAACAGTGTGTTATCAACATCATTTTTCTCCTAGAAGCAAAACATAGCATCATACCAGACACTCAGAACAACTCTGTCCCAGCTGAAACTAAGACACTGCTAAATTTTTAAAACAGATTATTCAGATGAAACCAATAAGAAATCTACTTGCCAACAAAAAAACACCTATTTTTAGTGAAGCTCATATTGTTCAAGGTTGTATTTAGAAAAGAGAACAGCACAAACTCATTCATTCAGAAGGTCATCTATGCCAGTTACTGTATGCTTTGAGTATAATTCTAAACAACAAAGCATTAGCCTAGTCTATATGACAAAGGCTTGCTAAGGCTAAATAAGTTGTCAGGAAAAATTTAGTTATATAAGCAGAAAACGAGGTTTTTGCGAGTACAGATAAATCACAGAATCATGGAATGGACTGGGTTGGAAGAAACCTTTAAGACTATCTAGTTCCAACCTCCTGCTACAGGGGGGACACCTCCCTCTAGACCACATTGCTCAAAGCCCCATCCAGCCTGGCCTCGAATGCTTCCAGAGAGGGGGGCACCCACAACCTCAGTGAGCAACCTGTTCCAGTGTCTCACCACCCTCACAGTAAAGAATTTCTTCCTGATATCTAGCCTAGATCTACCCTCTTTCAGTTTAAAACCATTTCCCCTTGTCCTGTCACTACATGCCCTTCTAAAAAAAAAAAAAAAAAGAAAAAACAAAACAAAAAAAAAAACCAAAAAAAACACCCCTTCAGGTACCAGAAAGGCTGCTATACAGTCTCCTCAGAGCCTTTTCTTCTCCAGGATGAAGAGCCCCAGCTCTCTTCAGCCTGTCCTTATAGGGAAGGTGCTCCAACCCTCTGATCATCTTTGTGGCCCTCCACTGGACCTGCTCCAACAGCTCCATGTCCTTCATGCGTTGATGGCTCCAGAACCAGACACAGTACTCCAGGTGGGGTCTCACAAGAGTGGAGGAGAGGGGCAGAATCACCTCCCTCACCCTGCTGGTCACACTTTTCTTGATGTGACCCAGGATAGGGTTGTCCTTCTGGGCTGCAGGCACACACTGCCAGCTCACATTGAGTCTTTCATCAACCAACTTATAAACCAACAATAACACCACTTCCAACACCAATCCCTGAGGAATGCCACTCATCACTGGTCTCCACTTCGACACTGAGCTGCCAACTGCAACTCTTTCAGTGCAACCATTCTGCCAATTCCTTATCCAGCAAGAGGTCCATCCATCAAATCCATTTTTCTCCTGTTTAGCAACCAGAATGTCATGCAGGACAGCGTTAAACACTTTGCACAACACCAGGTAGTTCTTTCTGTCAGTTGTTCTTTATCTACTGATGCTGTAACTCCATCATAAAAAGGCCACTAAGTTTGTCAGGCATGACTTGCTGTATGGGAACTGCTGAATCACAGCCTGAACCTCTGATTGATCACCTGAGGTGAGCAATGAGTCAGCCACAGGAGCACAGGTGAAGGCAATTCATCTGTGCTGCCAGAAGGGGTGGAGCTTGGCTCCGCCTCTCCTAGACCCCATTTAAGAGCTGACTACCAGCAGGGAAGGATCTCTTTCTGGAGATCCCTTCTTTTGGGATTTTCCAGTGAGCCTAAGAAAAGGGTAAGCCCTCTATGTATTCTTCTTTGGTGTAAATAACCTGTTTAGCCAAGCTTTCTGGTATATTTCTTCATTATAATATCTGTATATTCATTGATTATACACTTGCCCTTGGTGAAGCCATGCTGGTTACTACCAATCACCTCATCTTTAATTTTCTATGTGCTTTAGTAGGGCCTTCAGGAGAATCTGCTCCATTATCTTGCCAAACACAGATGTGAGACTGGCTGGCCTGTAGCTCCCTGGATCTTTTTTTCCCCTTCTTTAAAACGGGTTATGTTGCCCCTGATTGGAGAAAGGGAAACTTCACCAGACTGCTATGACCTTTCAGATATGGTGTATAGCAGCTTGGCAACTTTATCCACCGCTTCCCTCTGAACCCATCCAAGGTAAACAAGTCATAGCTTTCAAGTAAGTGTTTTAGTCTATTGCCATATATAGATTGTAATTATGCAAAATAGGTGTACACAGGGGAACAATGTAACATGAAGATATGTTTTACTTTTTTAGTTTTTAAGTACAATAATACCCTAAATGGTTTGGTAAACAAAGCTAAATACACAAAAATGCCCAATCAATACAAGCATTTGCATTAAACATATGACTCCTTTAAAGAAAGGAAAGAAATCAAGATCTATGAAACACACATGTGAAAGCAAAGCTGACACAAGACAGAGTAAAACATCACAGACTTACCTTGCTGCAACTGAGGATGTTGTGTATAACTTGGAGGATGTGAATATGGCACATATCCTGCAGGACTTTGAGGAGCATATGGACTAGGCACCGGACTGTTCTGTTGTGCCAAAAATCTGTTACCAGAGCTTGCCTGTGGTGGCACAAACCGGCTACAAATAAAAATGAAATTTAAGAAGTTTTTAGAAGTTACAAAAGCAAACGTAGACAAGGTCATTATTCCTTTTGAAATGATTAATCTCTGGAACTTTATAACTTAAAAGGCATCAAACTCTAATTTAATTAAAACAAACCTTCAAAAACAGTATTTAAAGCTATTGTAGGTTAGTTCTAGCTTAGTCGAAGCTTGAACGAAAATACTGGAATTGTAGAGTGACTTAGATTGGTAGGGACCTTAAAGATTATCTAGTTCCAACCCCCCCCCCCACTGTGGACAGGGTTGCCACTCAACAGATCAGGCTGCCTGGAGTCCCATCCAGCCTGGCCTTGAATACCTCCAGGGATGGGGCATCCACCACATCTCTGGGCGAACTGTTCCAGTACATCACTACTCGGAATAAAGAATTTCTTTGTAACATTTAGCCTAGTTTTCCCCTCTTTTAGTTTAAAGTCATTCCCCCTTGTCCTATCTCTATCAGCTTGTGTAAACACAGTACCCCAGATGGGGCCTCACAAGAGCCAAGTAGAGGGAGACAATCACCTCCCTACCTACTGCCACCCCTCTATTGATGCAGTCCAGAATACTGTTGACCTTCTGGGCTGCAAGCAGAGACTGCTGGCTTATATCCATCTTTTCATCCACCAGAACCCCCAAACCCTTCCCCTCAGGGAGGTTCTCAAGGAGCTCTTCTCCCAGTTTGTATACATATCTGGGATTCCCCCAACTCAAGTACAACACCTTGTAGTAGGGCCTTGTTGAACCTCATTAGATTCTCGTGGGACCAGTTTTCAAACCTGCCCAGATACCTCTGGATGGTGTCATAGAAACCTAGAATCACTCAGGTTGGAAAAGACCTTAAAGATCATCAAGTCCAACCATGACCTAACCATACTACCCTAACAACCCTCTGCTAAATCTGCCCTTCTATTGTATTGACTGTATCACTCAGCTTGGTGTCATCAGTAAACTTGCTGAGTGCACACTCAATCTCACTGTCTATGTCACTGATTAAGATATTGAAGAGCACTACTCCCAAGATGGATCCCTGGGGGACCCTACTTGGCTCTATGTACCAATGGAAGCCAGTGACATTGACAACCCTCTGGCTACAGTGATCAAATCAATTCCTTATCCACCAAATAGGAAGCCTACTAATCCATATTTCTCCAACTTGGAGATAAATATGTGGGGCCATGTCAAAAGCCTTGCACAAGTCCAGGCAGCAGCACTTTATCATAGAAGGCCATCAGATTGATCAAGCACATTTTGCCCTTGGTGGAGCCATGCTGGCTGTCTCAGATCACCTCCTCATCTCGCATGTGCCTTTGCATTTCTTCTAGTAGGATGCACTCCATGATCTTCCCAGGCACAGCGGTGAGGGTCACCAGCCTGTAGTTCCCCAGGTCATCTTCTCTCCCTTTCTTGGATATGGGAGTGATGTTTCTCTTCTTCTAGTCACCAAGGATTTTGCCTGACAGCCATAACACCCCAAAAAACGATGGATAATGGCTTCACAATTACATCAGCCAGTTCCTTCAGAACCCTGGGATGACAGCTAAGGTTTAATTAACAAATAACAACAAGCTTAGAATTAACAAGGAACTATCTACTCTAAATACAATTTTCCCCAGTAAGATTACAAAGAACTTCATCTAATGCAACTATACTGCCAAGACAGAGAAATGCAAAGGGCAGCTTGGCAGGAAATGATATGAAGTCCACTGAATATAACTTATTCTTTCACTGGCTTTACCTTGAACTTATCTTAAATAGGATAACATAAAAAACAGACAAGCTTATTAGAAATAACACATGCATATTATAACTTACATTATTTCTTGTATTTTTTTTTTTAAATAAAAGAAATATGATGGCTGCTCCCAGTGTGCTATGCGTATATAGAACTTGTACAAAAAAAATTAACAAAGCTTCATATGAAGGTTACTCCAAGAAGATTCCTCTTATTCTGTTGATCCACAATGTCAGAGATGTATTTTGGTGGGATGGCAGTTGAGGTTGAACCTTCCCACCAATACTTTGTTCCGTGTTGCTGCTGTGAAACATGCGAAGAAAATGGCACCCATTCACATTCACTGACATTTGTTGAACATTTATGGAGATCAAACAGTGGATGTGAGCATAGTAAGGGGTAGCTGGTGTATTTCAGCAGTGACAACAGCGACGTGAAAGGCAAGTCAAGTTCCAGACAGCCATGCACAGCTGTCACACCACAAAATGAAGAGCATCTCAATCAGCTCATCCACACAAATCAGCAGATTACAATTAGGGAAGCGCGTATGGAGCTTATTATTGGCTTCAATGCATTGGAAACAATGGTGGCAACGTTGGAGTATCACAAAGTTTGCTCCAGGTGGGTCCCGTGAATGCTCACACAAGAACAGAAAGAACAGCATGTGCAAGTTTGTCAGGGCCTACTAAAACAATACAAGGCCAAAGGTGATAGTTTCCTGAATCACATCGTTGCTAATAATGAGATGCAGCATTCCCATCGAAGAAAAAGTCCAAGGCTCATCCCTCAGCAGGTAAAGTGATGTGCACTGTCTTTTGGGATAGGAAAGGGGTAATCCTTCTGGACTCCCTGGAACCTGGACAAGCCATCAACTCTGACCACTATGCTGCAACGCTAATCTGAAGGCTCAAACTTCCAAACTCAGCCCAGAGAAGACGACAATCTTTCTCTTGCAATACAGTAATGGCAGGCCCCACACCAATTCAAAGACCCTGGACCACATTGTCAGTCTTGGATGGACTGTCCTACTACACCCACGTTATAGTCCAGATTTGGTACCTTTTAACTTCCATCTGTCTGGGAAGATGACAGATGGACTGCATGGGCAACGTTTCCCCAACAACAATGCTGTCATAGCAGCTGTAGAAGTCAGTGACTTCTGCTGGTGCAGATTTCTGTGAGCACAGCATACAGACTCTTGTTAATCAATGGCATAAACACTTGCTAATAGTGGTTAATGTGTTGAAAAGCAGTGTTTTGTAGGTGAGAATTTACTCTAACAGTGTTATCTTTGTTTCCGTGGAAGCTACAACAGGTACAAATAGGAGGCAACCTACATAAATGCTTTCACAACCCTCAGGTTCTAGATAGCAACTCTTTGAAAATGGACACCTTGATTATACATACATAATATTTGACAACATTCAAAGTTCGAAAAAACACAAAGAAGTTGAATAGAAAGCTGCCAACCCAACTCCTGGGCTTATCCTCTTCCGAGTCATCTTTTGTCTAACTTCTATAGCAGTGTTCCATTCTTCATCAAGCATTCTCTCCCACTGTCCTGTTACAATAGCACTGTTACACATGCCAGAACACTTCCACTCATATTTAAAAGGAAAAATTGACTCTCACTGTAGGGAGCATTTTAAATTCATCGGCCATTCCCTCCCCACCATGTAAACACCACATTACCTGGAAGGGCTATGGGAGATAGTGGTTTGTTGATAACTGGAAGATGCAGTACTACCACGCATAGGATTCTGAGAAATATTAAACTGTGACGACATCAGCATCCCTATTAAAAAAGACAACAGCATTACTTCATAGACATTTCCTTTTTAATCAAAAAAGTTTCTCATTTCAGAAATGATTATATACAAACAGATCAGTAACTCCATGGGTAGAAGATTCCAATATCTGTAGTTATTAGAAAACATTAAATAAAGAATAATTCTATCTAATGTGTCCGTTTTACACCATGGTATGGAAAATATTCCCTGAAGTAGTGTTAATTCAGTTATAAGTTTCAACAGAACTTCCTCTTAAGTTCTTTAAACTTCCCAAAATCTGCTACTAAACAAAAACATCTTGTAACAGGATATGTAGTCACACCTCAGACTAACGTATACAGTACAATGCCAGTAAATAAAATATTTGGGAACTTCACAAGTCAGAAGAATACAGAAAACTTATCTCCCACTTTCTGAGCAAGTAGAACTAACAACCATCTCATACAGAGTAGAGCAAAATACTCTCACTGCTCCTATGTCTAGGTGGTTCCTTTCTACCCAGAGACAAAGTCTTCCTATTCCATTTTCAGTACACTTAAAAGGAATATTATCAAAGAAAGTACTAAAATATTTTAAACTACAAAGCAGAGCCAATGTCTTATATGTAGACTTCCAAAGTCTGTAGTTTTTCAGGGCCAGGCTTTGGGAATTCAGAAGTCGTTCCATCTGACAAGTCCCAACAACTCCAGTGCTTGAAACTAATTCGCATCTTTATTAGGAATATTTTAGTTTTCATCATTCCCCATTACCACCTTTTCAATACAGGTGTAAAGAATTTCCTAACAACCACATGACACTCAAAGTTGAAACAGTGCAGGTACACACAAGTTTACACATCTTTTTGAAAGAGTTACTTAATAACAAAATCAAATGTCTCACAGCTAAACAGAATCAGAGTTCACATGCAAACAAGCGTGGAAAGCCACAGGTGACCTATAGGTACAAACATGCTAGTTTTCCAACTACTCAATAAACTGAAGGTTTGATAAAATGTTGGCTATAAATCAACAACACAAAGCACCAGGAAGTCACTAATCAGCGATCTCAATTACTGCAATATTTTCACCAGGAAAGCTTGTTTCAGAAATCCTCCCTGTCATCCTCTCCTTCCAGTAGAGAAGAGATGCAATAATACTCCAGGAATACAGTCACTTCTATTTTCTGGAAGGTGTAAAGTGTTACATTCCAACTAAATTAACACATTCAAACAAATTTAAAGTAGGAATGAAAGTCCCTAGTCATGATATAAAAACAAAGACCTCCATACCTCACTACAGAAATCATTTAATTGTTCTAAAAAAACAGAAAGACTTCTCCATTTCTGCAAAATATGTTTAAATGGACACTGGTTGCCTTGCCCATAGTCGGGCAACAAGGAAACCCCCATTTGCAAGTACAAATTACAAAAATACATTTGCAAATAATCCCAGGCATTTCCCATACAGTAATGTAACGCAATAGAAAGCATAACAAGATGGCAGAGTAACAATGCCTTAGACTACAGCAAGTAAGGATCTACTTAGATGCAAAAGCAGCAGGTGCAAAAATAAAAGTAACTGCTTACCTTCACAAGACTCATAAGAGCCCCAGATGATATAGAGATATAGAGATATATATATATATATATAAAAAAAAAAGTACCACCAGATGGAATACTCTCAATGCCACTGCCAACCCTTAAATGAAGTCTGGGAGGGGTGGAAACAGGCTCTACCCCTTCCAGTCACTCAGGTGGAGTACATGCACCTGAGCTCCCCTGGGTTGGCCCTGTGTTCCCACCAGATGCTCAATCACTCATTCAAGCCGTGACTTAACAGTTCCACTACAAGTGGTTTTCTGCTAGAGAAAATTCTGAGTGCCCACTGATTCACGTATTGCAGATGCTCTAACCAGAACACAGGATACTCATCAACTAGTTACAAAATTTTTGTGAAACTACTAAAAAGGAGCTAAAAATTAGTCTGAGGCAATTAACACAAAAATATCTTGATCATTTTTTTTTACATTGTCCCATCACTAAGTAACAGATTTAAAGTTCTGA
This sequence comes from Lophura swinhoii, assembly GCA_030408155.1. Classification (NCBI taxonomy): domain Eukaryota; kingdom Metazoa; phylum Chordata; class Aves; order Galliformes; family Phasianidae; genus Lophura; species Lophura swinhoii. The sequence continues at coordinate 9,332,473 of JASCYN010000150.1, read as the reverse complement.
TGTGTATTTCCATACCTTAAATATTTAAGAACTTCTTTGAAAAGCAATTTTAATTTTGAAAGTTGATAATTTTCAGTTTTAAGAAAACATCATCCCAGTAATAACATTCCTATAATAAGTTTCCTTAATATACACTACTAATTTTGACTGTATGCATTTTTTTGCTTAGAGAAAAGTGATATGCATAATTCCACTTTAGCATTCCCACTAAATGCTGAAGAATGCACTACATATAAATGCAACTCAGGATCACAAAAAAGGTCTGTGATCCATGATTAAATCTGTATTACAGCATCATGCATTTTTAAGCTAGGACTGCTGACCTATTGGTGATTTTTCATTTATGTAGGAATGGAATGTTGTTTCTGCATTAGAACTAACGAGATAAGTATTTTACTAATAGTTTTTTTCAGGGGGTCTTTTTACTTCATCAGGGGTCTCTGATAGTCTTTGCATGCTCAGCAGATAGGTGAAGTAATTTATAGTCACAGAGATTAGGTAGATGGAGTAATTTATAGGTACGAAGACTGCTCTTGTCTGTCCAGCCACCTGGAATACCTCTGAGCCTTGAGTTAAAGAGAAGTTAGACATCCCACTCCTAAACAGTGTGATAATGCCTTTACAAATCAAAAACCCTTGACAAGGTGTTATGGTTTTATGATTTTTGGTTATTGGTATTCCACATCATAACATCATGTAGTGCACTGGGAGTTAAAGAGTTAATGCTCCAGTTCCGGGCACCTGTCTGGAAGAGAAGAACTACATATCCTGGAAGACTGCGTTCAGAGAAGAGATACAACCCCTGGAAAGGTCACCTGATGTCCCTTTTTCCTTCGGCTCTCCTCCCTGCTGCTCGTCCCAACCACACGCATCGCTGCAGCATTAGTGTAAGGCCTTCACCTTTCAGACACTCTTTCTCTCATTATCTTTAATTTATTAGCTTCAATTCTAATTATATTGTATTATAGTGTGTTATCTTGCATTCCGATACTATATTTAGTAAATTAGTTTATTTCTCCTCAGATTGTTGCCGCTGTTTTTAATTATTTTGGGGTCCTGTTTCCCTTTTCTGGAGGCATGGATTTGCAGATCCCTCCACCCCACTAGTCACAGAACTGGGCCGGACCAGCCTGTAAACCGTTGACACAAGGATGGATATCAATAGGATCATTATGTTGGAAGACTACTAATTTTTGGTGCTGGACAGACAAGACCTGAGTGATAGAAAATTTAAGGAGAAGTTAATTAGCAATATACATGTATAGCTAGCAATAATTTATGTTTAGCCAGTATGAATATATATATGTAATATTTTGTCGCATGCTCATACATATTACAAGAATATCCTGCACAAGAGATTGATCAAACCAGAGAACAAGTCATGACATGCCCAAGGAAGTAAAGGCAAGTTGGACATGCATGCCTGAAGAAGCATGGGAAGACACTCCCTGGTGTTCTTTGTTTAACAAAGGAAGTATTGGACAGAATGAAAGAGGCCTTGGAGAGAATCACCATGTCAATACGATAAGAAGAATACTGAGACATCTTGGAAACAGCAGGATGGTGACCAGCTGGTGACAAGATAGACTATGAATTAACAAGTGCCAGAATGTAATTAACAAATGTAAACCTTCAGTAAGATTGTGAACCTGGAGCACCCAGCCAATGGAGAAACAGGAGAGGGGGTAAGTTTGGGGGAGACAAGGTACAAAAGCTGTAATACTGTTTCCATAGGTGTGCTCCTGTTGGCAGGACGCCCACCATTGCAGTCGCGAATTAAAATTTCTTCACCAGAGATCCTGTCTCCTAAAAATTATATCAGATGTTTCTGACATTTAGACAGACACTCTTATTGAAAATGTGTCTGCAATGCGCTTACATTCTTGTATAAATGGAAAAAAAAATCTAAGTAATTGACATTTTTTGAAAGATGCACAGAATTCTAATTAGAAAAAAGAGAAGTGCAAGTTGTGGTAAATAGTTTTAAATGAACTTTAAGACCTTCCTGAACAGTAAACTATGCTTTAAATACTAACCCCTTACAAAACATAATTTTAGCTTACCTTCCAACACACATCTGCTGCTGAAAGACAGAGCCAAAGTGCTGAGAGGGAAAAAGAAGACAGGACACCAAAACAAGAAGTGTCCACATACTACCTCATTCTTGTGTTATTCACAGAATCACAGCATGGTTGAGGTTGAAAGAGACCTCTGGAGGTCACCTGGTCCAACCCCCCTGCTCAAGCAGGGACACCTAAAGCAGGTTGCTGAGGACCATGTCCAGGCAGGTTTTGAAGATCTCCAAGGAGGGAGATTCTCTCTCTTCTCTGGACAACCAGTTCCAGTGCTCCCTCACCCACACAGTAAAGAAGTGGTTGCTGATGTTCAGAGGGAACCTCCTGTGTTTTGGTTTGTGCCCATTGCCTCTTGTCCTGGCACTGGGCACTGATACAAGTTATAACAATATTATTAAGCTTGCTAATGCTCATTGATGGGTGGCCCTGTAGCTTGTTTAGAAAACAGGAAGCAGATAAGGATGATATGCTGAACTCTTTTTATCAACCATATAAGAGAGTTCCCTCAAGTCTCTCTATCGAGCAGAACAGGGCAAGTTCTGCTTTGAATCAGCTAGTTATGAAAGTAAGTATTGTGAAGTCAAGGCAAGGAGGCAGAACCCTATGTTAATGATTTTGGGGGAAATATTGAATATGTATGTACTATCCAGGAAAACCTCTGCATATGTAACACGAGTAATGTATATAAGCTGAAGATCTTTTGTGCAAGAGATGCGCGATTTGGTTTGGAAGAATCCCCTCATGCTTCTGGCACCAAGAATAAAGAATGCCTGCTTTCAAACACTGCAAACTGAGTCTTAGAGAGTTCCCTGACTGACCGATTTAAGGTAATAACATCACTGAAAAGAGCCAACTCCATATTCTTTGTACCTTCCCCTTCATGTATTTATAGACATTGGTGGGATCCCCCCTGAGCCTCTTCTTCCCCAGGCTGAACAGTCCCAACTCTCCCAGCTCACCTCATAGGAGAGGTGCTCTGGTCCCTTGATCATCTTCGTGGCCCTATGTTGGAGTCTTTTCAGTATGTCCACATCTCTCTTTTGCTGGGGTGCCCAGAGCTGAACACAGTACTCCAGTTACGGCATCACCATAGCTGAGTGTCATGGTTTTGGTTTTTTTGATTTTCAATATTCCACATCAAAACATCATGTACTGGAATTAAAGTGTTAATGCTCTAATTCTACGTACCTATCCCTATACATTACGGAAGTCATGGGATCTGACCCTTCCGGGGGGCGGGGGGCGGTCTCTTACTGCCTGGCAGTGGGTGCTGGAGGGTGCTTTCCTAGCCGTTCCAAGCTTTTTCAGGTTTGACTCGGTCTCGGGAACTCTCTCTCTCATATCTTATTTGATTTATTAGACTCAATTTCAATTAGATTGTATTATATTGTATTATTTTGCATTCCGATATCATAGTTAGTAAAATAAGTTTACCTCCATAGATTGTTGCCGCTGTTTTTTTTTTTCCTTTTCCCCCTTCCTTCCCATTTTGTGGGGCCAGGCGGGGGGTGGGGAGGGCAGGGGCCTACTGCCCCCCTGTCACGGGCATAAACTGATCTGGTTAATTCCGTGACAGATTTTGGTGGAGAATGCGGGCATAGCTGCCTTTTTTGTGTGTTTTTGGCTCTTAGAACGAATCTCGCTCTCTGCTCTTAGAGAGCTTCGTTAGGGAGCATTATCAGTAGTTCAGGTTTTTGTGCTGGAAAACTTGACCTTGAAAGACCAGGCGTACTGCCAGTATTCTGGGATATTTGTAAACTTTGAGCACTGCTTAGTCTGGGTAGTGCCTTTTTTTCCTTTCCCCCCCCCTCTTGTTAGTTTCAATTCATTAACCCTTTTTGAGCAGAAACCAGCGATGAACCCACTCTTTTTCGTGAGAGCGCTGAGTAAGGGATTAAAAGCTATGGTGTTCTTCACGACCTACTGGCCAATCATCAATGTCATGATTACTTGTTGTGGAATTGTGTACATATATAATCGAATAATGGCACTGACGGAGACGCCTGTATGGTACCTATATTGGTACCTAAATGCAATGTTTAATATGAATTTTGACACTTGCATCCCGGATGGAATGGCTAATTTCACAAGCAACTACATCCCAAATGGAATAACTAATTTTACAAACCACACGATGTTCAAACCAGTTTCCAGGTTTTCCTTTCGGTTTATCAGACGTTACTCCAATGCTGAGTTAATTTCCATGCTTGTGGTCGCACTAGTCCTGTTCATATCACTTTTCATGAATGTATTCCTATACAGGAATAGTAAGCGGAAGGAGTCTCCTCCAAAACCAGAGAATGCTGACTGGCAGGGAATATGGGGAGGTTTAGGACAAATCTTAGAAGCATGGGGACCCGCAATGTCATGGGATTTCACTCTTGAGCACCTGTGGGATCCCCAGAAACTTAGCCAGTATTTGAGACAGGGGCAGTGCGGCTCAGGTAAATCTAAGGAGGTACAACTTATTTGGGGTTTGGCTTGTGCTTACCGTGCCATATATAATACTGTTTTGGAGAGAGAGAGTTTCCGAGCTGAGGTTCAAGCCAAAGGGGAGAATCTCCGAGTCAAATCTGATCAATTACAGGAGACACCAGTAACAATATCAGTTGCCCCTGTGGAGGGCAAGAAATGGAAACGAGTGTCCTCGCGTCTAGAACGAAAAAAAGAAGAAGAGGAGGAGGAGGTGGAGGAAGATCCAGGTGAGGGGCCCTCCTCGGAACCACCAAAATCAAGAAAGGCAAAAGGAAAAACGAAGAGACATGCAGAAGAGAGTGATGAAGAGGAAGTTTCTATTACTACTCGTCGGCCTCTGAAGATGACTGAAATCCAAGGCTCAAGAAAGGAATTCATACGGCGCCCAAATGAAACTATCGTTTCCTGGTTAGTTCGCTGCTGGGACAGCGGGGCCAGTAGCTTGTCTCTAGATGGTAATGAAGCTCGCCAACTAGGAGCCATTGCCAGAAATCCAGCTATTGACAGAGCAATTAGTCGATGTCTGGATGAGGCTGCCTCCCTCTGGGAACGAATATTAGCAGCCGTGAAGGAAAGGTACCCCTTCAAAAGCGGCTTGAAGCCTGTGACGAAAAGATGGGATACAGTTGAACAGGGTATCCAGTATTTGAGGGAAATGGCCGTGGTGGAAATGTTGTATGACCCTAACTGTGTTTTTAACGACCCACAAAGCCATGATCCTGAGAAAGTGAGGACAACGCGTGAAATGTGGCAACTCACATCAACAGCACCAGCCAGATACGCCCCTGCACTATTGGCAGCATCTGACAGATACGAGGACCAACAGAGAAGCCCCTTAGTTTTTGAATTGATTCTTACGCTCCAAAGCTATGAACAACAGCTACCCCCAACTCGCGCCGCCATCGCCGCCATCTCACAAATGACGGAGCAACTGAATGAAATGCGAGAGCAAATGTCTTCACTGATGAATCGTGACAAACCTGTAGAAGTATCAGAAACGCTTGATGAAGATCAGAATAGTCAAAAGAGTCTACTGAAGGAGATGAAGGAGATGATGGAACAAATATGGATCCAACAAACTAAAGACGACGAACCCTCCTTCTCAGGTGCAAAATCGAAAATCTCAGCTGTTAGAGGCAAACGCTCTCCAGCTCCAGGAAGGAATCCTACATCGCGACTTGCCTTGTGGCGTTACTTACGTGACCATGGAGAAGACATGAGGAAGTGGCACGACCAAGCTACTCACGTACTACGAGCACGGGTGAGAGAATTACAAAGCAGACCAACTGCCAGTGCAGTTGCTCCGGTTACCACAAGTAATGAATAGAGGGGCCCTGCCCTCAGTCAGGGGGGGGAAAGGGATAATAGAGTTTATTGGACTGTGTGGATCCGATGGCCTGGCACATCAGAACCACTGAAATATAAGGCATTGGTGGATACCGGTGCACAGTGCACTCTGATGCCCTCGACTTATGAAGGGACAGAATCAATCCATATTTCTGGAGTGACTGGGGGCTCTCAAGAATTGACTGTGTTGGAGGCCGAGATAAGCCTCACTGGTAGGAACTGGCAAAAGCACCCTATTGTGACTGGTCCAGGGGCTCCATGTATACTTGGTATTGATTACCTCAGAAGGGGGCATTTCAAGGATCCTAAGGGGTATCGATGGGCCTTTGGAATAGCTGCTGTAGACACAAACAACATTAAGCAGCTGTCTGTTTTGCCTGGCCTGTCAGAAGATCCGTCTGTTGTGGGGTTGCTACAAGTAAAAGAGCAACAGGTACCAATTGCTACAAAAACGGTGCACAGACGGCAGTACCGCACCAACAGGGATTCCTTGCTCCCCATTCATAAGTTGATTCGTCAACTAGAGAGTCAGGGAGTGATCAGCAAAACTCACTCGCCTTTTAACAGCCCCATATGGCCAGTGCGTAAAGCCAGTGGAGAATGGAGGCTGACGGTGGACTACCGTGGCCTGAATGAAGTCACACCCCCACTGAGTGCTGCTGTGCCGGACATGTTAGAACTCCAGTATGAACTGGAGTCAAAAGCAGCCAAATGGTATGCCACCATTGACATTGCTAATGCCTTTTTCTCCATTCCTTTGGCCAAAGAATGTAGGCCACAGTTCGCTTTCACCTGGAGGGGTGTTCAGTATACTTGGAACCGTTTGCCCCAGGGGTGGAAACATAGCCCGACCATTTGCCATGGGTTGATCCAAACTGCACTGGAACAGGGCAGTGCCCCTGAGCACTTGCAGTATATTGATGACATCGTTGTGTGGGGCGATACAGCAGCAGAAGTCTTCGCAAAAGGAGAGCGAATAATCCAGATTCTTCTGCGTGCTGGTTTTGCTATTAAGCGGAGCAAAGTGAAAGGACCTGCTCAGGAGATTCAGTTCCTGGGTATAAAGTGGCAAGATGGCCGTCGTCACATCCCGACAGATGTGATCGACAAAATCACTGCTATGTCTCCACCCACTAGTAAGAAAGAGACACAATCTTTTTTGGGTGTAGTGGGCTTTTGGAGAATGCATGTTCCAAACTATAGCTTCATTGTAAGCCCCCTTTATCATGTGACGCGAATGAAGAATGAGTTTACATGGGGCCCTGAGCAGCAGCAGGCTTTTGAACAGATTAAACAGGAGATAGCCCGTGCCGTGGCCTTAGGGCCAGTACGGACAGGGCAGGATGTAAAGAACATCCTCTACACTGCTGCTGGAGAGAAAGGTCCCACTTGGAGTTTGTGGCAAAGAGCCTCAGGAGAGACCCGAGGCCGACCCCTGGGGTTCTGGAGTCGGGCCTACAGGGGGTCGGAAGAAGGCTACACTCCAACCGAAAAGGAGATCTTAGCCGCGTATGAGGGGGTTCGGGCTGCTTCTGAAGTGGTCGGTACTGAAACACAGCTTCTTCTGGCACCTCGACTACCAGTGCTGAACTGGATGTTTAAAGGAAAGGTTCCCTCCACCCATCACGCAACTGATGCCACTTGGAGTAAGTGGATTGCGTTGATTACGCAACGAGCGCGGATGGGGAACCTCAGCCGTCCAGGAATCCTAGAGGTCATCATGGACTGGCCTGAAGGTAAAAAGTTTGGAACATCACCAGCAGAAGAAGTATCACGAGCTAAAGAGGCCCCACCATACAACGAATTACCAGAAAATGAAAGAAAATATGCCCTGTTCACTGATGGATCGTGTCGTATTGTGGGAAAGCATCGCAAATGGAAATCTGCTGTGTGGAGCCCCACACGACAAGTTGCAGAGGCCACCGAAGGGAAAGGAGAATCAAGCCAATTTGCAGAGGTAAAGGCTGTCCAACTGGCCTTGGATGTTGCTGAACGGGAGAGGTGGCCAACGCTTTATCTTTACACTGACTCATGGATGGTGGCAAATGCTCTATGGGGGTGGTTACAGCAGTGGGAGCAAAATAACTGGCAAAGAAGGGGTAAACCTATTTGGGCTGCTGAACTGTGGAAAGATATTGCTGCCCGAATAAAGAATATGGTCGTGAAGGTACGCCATGTAGATGCTCATGTGCCCAAGAGTCGGGCTACTGAAGAACAGCAAAATAACCACCAGGTGGACCGAGCTGCCAAAATTGAGGTGGCTCAGATAGACCTGGACTGGCAGAACAAGGGTGAATTATTTCTAGCTCGGTGGGCTCATGAGACCTCGGGCCATCAGGGGAGAGATGCAACATATAAGTGGGCTAGAGACCGAGGGGTGGACTTAACTATGGATGCTATTGCACAGGTTATTCATGACTGTGAAACATGTGCCATAATCAAACAAGCCAAGAGGATGAAACCACTCTGGGAGGAAGGGCGATGGCAAAAGTACAAATACGGAGAGGCATGGCAGGTTGATTATATCACTTTGCCACGATCCCACAGTGGTAAGTGTTATGTGCTTACCATGGTGGAGGCAACCACTGGGTGGCTTGAAACATATGCAGTACCCCATGCTACCGCCCGAAACACCATACTAGGTCTTGAGAAACAAGTCCTTTGGCGACATGGCACCCCAGAAAGAATTGAGTCAGATAATGGGACTCATTTCAAAAATTCTCTTGTAAATACTTGGGCCAAAGATCATGGCATTGAGTGGATTTACCATATTCCCTACCATGCACCAGCCTCTGGTAAAATTGAACGATACAATGGGTTGTTAAAAACCATGCTGAAAGCAATGGGTGGCGGAACATTTAAGCACTGGGAGAAGCATTTGGCAGAAGCCACCTGGTTAGTCAATACCAGAGGATCTATCAATCGTGATGGTCCTACCCAGTCCAGCTCCCTACATACCGTAGAGGGAGATAAGGTCCCTGTTGTACATGTAAAGAGCATGTTGGGAAAAGCAGTTTGGGTTCTTCCAGCTTCTGGAAAGGGCAAACCTCTCCGCGGTACGGTTTTTGCCCAGGGACCTGGGTCCACTTGGTGGGTAATGCAGAAGAATGGGGATGTTCAATGTGTACCACAAGGAAATTTGATGCTGGGGGAGTGCAGACAGTAATTCTATGTATATGTATATAAACGTGTGTGTGTGATGCATTTTTTAATCTTTGTTTTGTTTGTATCTGTATGTATGTATATATATATATATATATATTAAGCATGATGTAGTGATGTAGAATAAGGGGTGGAATGTCATGGTTTTGGTTTTTTTGATTTTCAATATTCCACATCAAAACATCATGTACTGGAATTAAAGTGTTAATGCTCTAATTCTACGTACCTATCCCTATACATTACGGAAGTCATGGGATCTGACCCTTCCGGGGGGCGGGGGGCGGTCTCTTACTGCCTGGCAGTGGGTGCTGGAGGGTGCTTTCCTAGCCGTTCCAAGCTTTTCCAGGTTTGACTCGGTCTCGGGAACTCTCTCTCTCATATCTTATTTGATTTATTAGACTCAATTTCAATTAGATTGTATTATATTGTATTATTTTGCATTCCGATATCATAGTTAGTAAAATAAGTTTACCTCCATAGATTGTTGCCGCTGTTTTTTTTTTTCCTTTTCCCCCTTCCTTCCCATTTTTGTGGGGCCAGGCGGGGGGTGGGGAGGGCAGGGGCCTACTGCCCCCCTGTCACGGGCATAAACTGATCTGGTTAATTCCGTGACACTGAGGAATGGGGAAGGATCACACCTCTCTTGACTTGCTGGCAATATTTTGCCTAATGCAGCCTAGAATACCACTAGCCTTCTTAGTGGCAAGGGTACATTGTTGCAGAGCTGCTTTCCATCTGGGTGGCCCGCAGCATGTACTGGAGCCTGGGGTTGTTCCTCCCCGAGTGCAGAACTCTTTACTTCTTGTTGAACATCATGAGATTCTTGTCAGCCCACCTCTCCAGCCTGTCAAGGTCCCTCTGGATGGCTGCAGGGCCCTCTGGTGAGTCAGCAACTCTCCTCTAGTCTTATGCCATATGCAAATTTACTGAGGGTGCACACTACCCCATCATCCAGATTGTTAATGAAGATGTTAAACAAGATTGGATCCAGTACTGACCCCTGAGTTACTCCACTCATTACTGGCCTCCAAACTAGACTTTGCATCACTGACCACTACCCTCTAGGTCTGGTTGTTCAGCCAGTTTTTGATCCACCTCACTGTCTGCTCATCCAGTCCATACTTCAACAGCTTCTCTACAAGGCTCTTATGGGAAACATTGTCAAAAGCCTTACTGAAGTCCAGGAAGACAATACCCACTGCTACCCTCCCTCAAGGAATAGCTTATCAAGTTGGTCAGACATGACTTCCCATTACAGACTGGAAGGAGTGGTCCTTGAGAGCAGCCCTGTGGAGAAGGACCTGGGGGTCCTGATAGATGAAAAACTTAATATGAGCCAGCAGTGTGCCCTTGTGGCTCGGAAGCCAAATGGTATCCTGGGCTCCATCAAAAGAGGGGTGGCCAGCAGGGACAGGGAGGTGATTGTTCTCCTCTACTCTGCTCTTGTGAGGCCCCATTTGGAATACTGCTTCCAAGTGTGGAGCCCCCAGTACAAAAAAGACAGGGAGCTGTTGGAGAGGGTCCAGAGGAGGGCCACGAAGATGATCAGGGGACTGCAGCACCTCCCCAACGAAGACAGGCTGAGGGAGCTGGGCTTGTTCAGCCTGGAGAAAAGAAGGCTGCGGGGTGACCTAGTTGCAGCCTTTCAATACCTAAAGGGAGCCTACAAACAGGAGGGGAATCAACTCTTTGAAAGGGTAGATAACAGCAGGAGAAGGGGAAATGGTTTTAAGTTGAGGGAGGGGAGATTTAGATTGGACGTCAGGGGGAAATTCTTTACAGAGAGAGTGGTGAGGTACTGGAACAGGCTGCCCAGAGAGGTTGTGGATGCCCTGTCCCTGGAAGTGTTCAAGGCCAGATTGGATGGGGCCCTGGGCAGCCTGGTCTAGCATTAAATGAGGAGGTTGGTGGCCCTGCATGTGGTAGGGGGGTTGGAGATTCATGATCCTTGAGGTCCCTTCCAACCCTGGCCATTCTGTGATTCTGTGATTGATGAATCCATGCTGACTCCTGATGATATTCTTCTCCTTTATGTGCCTGGAAATGGTTTCCAGAATTAGCTGTCTTGTAGTTTCCAGGGTCCTCCTTCTTGCTCTTCTTGAAGATAGGAGGGATATTTGCTTTTCTTCAGTCTTCGGGCACTTATCCCAGTTGCCACATCATATTTCTTCATCATAACCAAAAACAACTCTTGCTATAAACTTAGTGTAGAACTACAGATTGATATGAACTTGGGGGTAAAAAAGAAAGCAGCACAGAATTCTGCTTGTGCTTTACCTTATATTTACAAGAATTTAAAACAATATTCAGCTTTCTGGAAATGCTTCCATTTTCTGACAACTTGTACTAAACAAAGAATTTTATTCCACGTTTAATATAACTCTTTTGCCAGGTGATCATTCTGTTCCTACATCAGAAAAGAAAGTTGAGAGAAATGAATTTGAGTTAATTTGCTCATACTAATGCTAGAACTGACATTCAAGTGAACAGTGTGTAGAGACCCACTCCAGACCAAGTAAATCAATAGGAGGCCACCTTCCTTTATTTGTCAATTGTGGGTATTACAAATACTGGGTCAGCACCTAACACTAACTTCACTGCACACGAGTGTCATGGCTTTATGATTTTTGGTTATCGGTATTCCACATCATAACATCGTGTAGTGCACTGGGAGTTAAGGTGTTAATGCTCCAGTTCCAGGCACCTGTCCAGAAGAGAAGAACTACATACCCCAGGGGGCTTTGCGATCAGAGAGGAGATATAACCCCTGGCAAGGTCACCTGATGTGCTCTTCTTCATCAGGCTCTCCTCCCTGCTGCTCAACTGAACTGCACATCTCACCTCAGTGTTATGGTGAGGCCTTTTCACCTTTCGGACACTCTCTCATTATATTTGATTTATTAGCTTCAATTCTAATTATATTGTATTATAGTGCGTTATCTTGCATTCCAATACTATATTTAGTAAATTAGTTTGTTTCGCCTCAGATTGTTGCCACTGTTTTTAATTATTTTGGGGTCCCCTGTTTCCCTTTTCTGGAGGCGCGGATTTTGTGAAATCCCTCCGCCCCGCTAGTCACGGAACCGGGACGAACCAGCCCATAAACAGTTGACAACGAGACTCAACAGAAGGCAGAAAGACAATATTCAGAAGGAAGACAGTAAAGAAATCAAGACAAGTATTTGAAATACTACAAGAGAGTCCAAAATTCATTCTTCTAACTGGCAAAATATATTACAATAAGATCTCTACAAAACCCCGTAATAATTCTACAAATCTTGACTATATAATAATTACAAAACTTGCTCACAAAACAGAAGAAAAGACAACATTTTCTGACCCAATACAATTGTATAGCCTCCTTCGGTCCTGGAGATCTGAATGAGACATATTAACAGCCAATAAAACTACCACAATTTCCCAGTATTTAGCTCAAATATTCATCATATTTCCAGATAAGATTGTGGCCTTTTTCCATTGAAAATGATGTCACGCTTTGCCTAACTTTTCCAAACATTCATTCTAAGAAATTTTTCCACTCAAAATAGTTTGTATTCTTTCTCTTCACTTCCACTTTTCTCTCCAGTTTTCCGATTTCACACTGTTGTGGCTTAACCACCACACAGTCGTTTGCTCACTCACTGCCTTGGAGAAAGAGAATCAGGGAAAAAAAATAAAGAACTCATAGGTTGAGATAAAACTATTTACTAAAATAGAGAAAAATAAAAGGATAATTATGACTATATAAACATACATGTCTAAAACAAGCGATGCACAAGGAATTGCTCACCACCCCCAAGTGATGTCCAGCTAGAACCCTGAGCAGCAGAAGAATGGGACACATTCCTACCCCCTTCAAAACTCTTTCTACTTGGTATCACGTGTCACAGAGTTATCTCTAGATCTATCTGTGTCCATGACAGGGGGACAGCAGGTATGGAATATCCCTTTAGTCAGTTTAAATGCACAGTCCTAATTCTGTTCCCTCCCATTTCCTTGGGCCCTTTGCTAAGAATAGCCTTGGCTTAGTAGGTAAATATAAACATTAGTGTGTCTATAGGGACTGCTGAGTCATGGCCTAAACCACTGGGGGAAAGACCCAGTCAGCCCTGAGAGCACAAGTGAAGGCAATTCACCTGTGCAACCGGAAGGGGTGGAGCCTGGCTCCACCTCTCTTAGACCTCATTTAAGGACTGACTGCCACTAGAGAAGGATTTCTTTCTGGGGGATCCCTCTTTGGTGAAGCTTTCCTCTATGAACTTACAATCTTCTGATGTGGGTAAGCAATCTTCTTCTCTTCCTTTATGGTATCCTTTAATTATGCTGTTCCTTCCAATGTGATACTTTTGTTGTAATGTCTTTCCTGTTGTGTTGTTTTGTCTAATTGCTACATTTAGCAAGCCAGGCAGGTACTTATTTATGATGTATTACCTTAACAGATTTATGCATTGGATGGTCACTGGGATCCTGAATACATCAAAAGAGGAACTCCCAGGGGAAACCCTGGGATTCTTAGGTTCTCCATGGCTAAGTGCTGCTCAGATTATTGAAGAATGGGGACATACAAGGGACAATGGTCCCATTATTAAATCCCCATCAAAAATGGCTGATTTCCTGAATAAACTAAAACAAAACTTTTTGACAACCGAGAAAGACTAGTAGCAGCATCTGCTGTGGCATAGCTGCTGCTTCTCATTATTAAGGTATATCACTCCTCAGAAGAGAAATTAAAAGATGAAAATGAGCTTTTGAAAGCTTGTATTAGACAGCCAGGAAATAAAATTAGATGTATTGCAGGGCAGACTGCCCCACCTTTAAATGAAACTTCCTCTTTGTAATTAAGACCCATACCACTAGAAGGGGGAAAAGACTTAGATCAGCAGGATCCTTGGATCCTACTTGACCCCACAAAAACCAAGCAAACTAAAAGCCAACTAGAAGATCTGGGAATCTCAGACCCTCTAGAAATAAGGCCAATAATAACTCAGAAAGAAAAGAAAATCCAAAGCAGACCAGCAGGGTTGGCATCTGAAGAGTAGCCCCCTGCATATACCACACTATCTATAATGGCGCCTGTACACAGCTGCTGAGCTCAAGAATCTGTTACAATGATTAAAGCAAAGATCGCAAGAGGGCATACTGGCCTGGCTGTTGAGATTATGGGACATGGGGGTCAAAAGCGTATTAATTAATGGGCCTAAGATTTCTAAACTGGCATCCATTACCACACATCTGGCTCTCAAACAAAGGCTATATGCCACTGTGATACATAATTAGAGAATGGTTTTTGTTATTCAATTGGTGATGGTGTGTAGACTCACATGGCCCAACAAAAGTGATGTTCCAATAAATACTGGTCTATGAACCTCAATGGAGGAACTTAAAATTTATATCGGAGAACTGAGAATGAAGGAGGTTATTTTATGATTACACCTTTGAGAGTCTGGACCTGGTTAAGTTCTCAGCAGGGATGAGGGTCGTCATATTACAACAGATGCCTTCCCACCAGTATGGTACACTAGTGTCCATACTGAACCCCTTAGTGGCCTCAGAGGCCATCATTCAACAGACTGCCCAGTTGGTGGCTGATCTAGGGGAGACAGGACACCTTCAGATCAGGCGCAATAGCTGAATGTTGGAAGGGGCAGAGGTCTTCCCTGTAACTAAAACCAGGAGACCTGTCCCACAGACTCCTCCATTGGGACCCATAGGGGTATCCCAAAAACAAATGTTTAATGACTTAATCTGGGCTAGGGTTCAGTTTACAAAAATTGATCACCAGCCCAATCATGTCCTCTTCCAGCTATGGAGCCGGTTGAAAGACAATCAAAAATTTCAACATCACCCCAAAAAACCTGGGGTGAGAACTACTGAGAAATACCAACAACAACATGGAACTTGGAAGATTTCCTAGTTCTCAGTAAAAGGAAAAAGCCTCCTCAAGTGACCCACAGAATGGCCTGAGTTGGAAGGGATCTCAAGGATCATGAAGCTCTGACCACCTGCCATAGGCAGGGCCACCAACCTCCACATATAATACTAGACCAGGGCCCCATCCAACCTGGCCTTGAACATCTCCAGGGACGGGGCATCCACAACCTCTCTGGGCAGCCTGTTCCAGTACCTCACCACTCTCTCTGTAAAGAACTTCCCCCTGACATCCAACTGAAATCTTCCCTCCTTCAACTTAAAACCATTTCCCCTTCTCCTGCTATTATCTACCCTTTCAAAGATTTGATTCCCCACCTGTTTATAGGCCCTCTTTAGTTACTGAAAGGCTGCAACTAGGTCACCCTGCAGCCTTCTTTTTTCCAGGCTAAACAAACCCAGCTCCCTCAGCTTGTCTTTGTAGTGGAGGTGCTGCAGCCCTCTGATCATCTTTGTGGCCTCCTTTGGACCCTCTCCAACAGCTCCCTGTCTGTCTTGTACTGGGGGCTCCAGACCTGGACACAGTACTGCAGGTGGGGCCTCATAAGAGCAGAGGGGGACAACCACCTCCCTGTCTCTGCTGGCCACTCCTCTTCTGATGGAGCCCAGGATACCATTTGCTTTTCGAGCTGCAAGAGCACACTGCTGGCTCGTTAGTTTTTCATCCACCAGGACCCCCAGGTCCTTCTCTGCAGGGCTACTCTCAAGGACTGCTCCTTCCGTTCTGTATATGTGTCTGGGATTCTTCCGGCCCAAGTGCAAAACCTTGCACTTTGCTGTGTTGAACCTCATTAGGTTTGCCTGGGCTCATCTTTCAAGTCTGTTGAGATCCCTCTGAATGGCATCCCTTCCTTCCACTGTGTCAACTGCACCACTCAGCTTGGTGTCATCAGCAAATTTGATGAGGGTGCGCTCGATTCCATTGTTGATGTCATTGATAAAGATGTTAAAGAGCACCAGTCCCAAGACAGACCCCCTGGAGGATACCGCTCGTTACCAGACTCCACCTGGGCATAGAACTATTAATCACCACCCTTTGTCTGAAGCCTTTCAACCAATTCCTTATCCATCGAGTGGTCCACCCATCAAATCCACATCCCTCCAATTTGAAGATAAGGATGTGGTGGGGGAACATGTCAAAGGCCTTGCTCAAGTCCAGGTAAATTACATCGATCGCCTTGCCCACCAATGCCGTCACTCCATCACAGAAGGCCATCAGATTGGTCAAGCATGACCTTCCCCTGGTGAAGCTGTGCTGGCTGTCTCAAATCACACGTTCAATCCTCATGTGATCAAGCATGTCATCCAGGAGGATCTGGTCCATGATCTTCCCAGGTAGAGAGGTGAGATTCACCGGCCTGCAGTTTCTCAGGTCCTCCTTGCTCCCTTTCTTGTAAATGGGAGTGACGTGACCCTTCCTCCAGTCATCTGGGACCTTACCTGACAGCCACGACTTTTCAAATATGATGGAGAGCAGCTTGGCAACCACCTCAGCCAGCTCCTTCAGGACCCTGGGATGTATGTCATCTGGCCCCATAGACTTGTATGCATTCAGTCTCATGAGGTGGTCTTGGCCTTGCTCTGCCCTTACAGTGTGGGGGGGGGGATTTACTGTCCTGGTCCCCACCTAGAGGTTTAGGGATGCAGGGTTCAGGGACATACGGATGGTTGAAGTCCCCCACCAGGATGAGAGCCTGTGAGCATGATGCCTACTGCAGTTGAAGCAAGAAGGGCTCATCAACAGGCTCCCCTTGATCAGGCAGTCTATAGTATACCCCTATAACCAGCTGGCCTTTATTGGTCCTATCCCTAATTCTAACCCACAGGCTCTTGACCTGTTCCTGACTGTTTCTCAGAGGGAGCTCCTCACAGTCTATCAACTCTGACATAGAAGGCAATTCCCCCACACCCTTCCTACTTTGCCTATTCCTTCTAAAGAGCCAATACCCCTCAATGGTGGTATTCTAGTTATGGGAGTCATCCTACCGTGTTTCTGTGATAGCAACAAGGTCATAACTTTCCAAGTGCACCATGGTTTCCAAATCCTCCTGCTTATTTCCCAGGCTGCCTGCATTGATATAAAGGCACTTCAGCTGGGCTTTCTTTCTTACCGCCTTTCTAGAGGATCTAGGATCTCCCAGAACAACAGCATCCCCCTGAAAACAGTCTCCCCCTCCCACTTGTTACAAACACGGGATGTGCGGTTCTTCCATGTAGATGCACGCACACAGCAGGAGGATGAGACCACATGGTGGAATGTGCAAGCTGACGAGCTAGTGAAAGTTAAAGCAGTGGTTCGAGGAAGTAGTAGGGCAGAGTGTGAGGAAGTAGCAAAGTGGGCCCATGACCATGCGGGACATGCAGGTAGGGATGCAACAACTGTGTGGGCAGCCCAGTGAAGAATACATTTACAGTCAGACATAGTCTGAACTGTGATAACCAACTGTGAGGTATGCCTTTCCCTTAGACAGGGAGGGGAATGGCTCAAACCAGTGGGGCAGATACACTGGGGACAACAACCTGGAGAGGTATGGCAGATTGATTTTATTGGACTACTCCCTGAGAATAGGACACAGTGATTCGCCTGCGTGGCTGTAGATATGTGCTCCAGTGTGATAGTTGCAATATTGACCTGATATGCTAACAGTCACGCTACGCTATGCTGCCTTGACATGATAGAATTGTACTATGGGACCCCAGTGCAAATACAATCAGATAATGGAACTCATTTTCACAATAACATGGTCCAAACATGGGCTACGGAACGACGTGTGGGTTGGGTGTTCCATTTGCCCTATCATCCACAGGGTGCTGGCTTGGTAGAATGCATGAACAGCTTATTGAAGGAACAATTAAAAAGGCTTGAGGGTGGTGGTTACTCTAACTTGGTTCTGCACTTGAATGCAGCCATACGAACAATTGAGTGATAGGCTCAGGAGTGACCCCTCTTATGCAATTGTGTGGGACATCTGCTCACCTGATTTGTGCCTCTATGGGTGAGGTGGTATACCGGGATAATGGGCCCTACTCTGCATATAGGAGGAAGGGTGGGCTGGAATTATATTCAGAATCCACAGTGGTCTTGCCAAGCCGGCAAGTTACCTGGCTACAACCAGGTGTACAAATATATAGCAAGGGCCAGCAGGTGATCACGGCATATATAAACTTGTATACTGTATGGGTTGCTTGCAGATTAACTCTAGTCAATCCGGTAATGCCACTTGCTAGCCAGCCCAGGCCTCTTTGACTGGGAATTCTAAACACAAATAACAGGGAACACAATCTCCCACCGGGGCGATTGGGCTCTAACAGGTTTTGGATTACAGTTACAGCTTTCATAGCTGCTCCAGAGTACCCCACCCATTGGTTCACTGGTGCACGAATCTGATACCAACTGACACCCACTGAGAAACCTCTGCCTGCCAAAGTTATTGCCGCTGAACAGAACTAAGCTGTCACCATTATAGTTCAGGGAGAGACAAGTTGGTGCTGAGTGTCCTCCCACCATCTCCGCAGGAGGGAAGAGCCCTAGAATTGGGGGGGTGCTAATCTTTGTTCCCTTTATTCTTCTTCCCGCTGCAGGTATTATGACCCTGGAAGCAATTTTTGGGTGACCCTGGCTAATGCAACCAGGCAAGATATGCTGTGCGTAAGTACTGCAACACCATCTAACCCATTTCTGACCTGCCTGGTCAGAGTACCACTGACAGAAATTGGCACCCATGCACTCCAGAATTCCTCAAACATGCCTGGCTTGAAAGGCAAGAACAATTGGGACCTTTTCCTGCCATACATTGCGGAGACTTTTGTCCTGGCTCCTCAGGAACTCTGGATACTGGGAAAACTATACGCTGACTGGTGTACTCACTTTGCATGTAACATCAGTTGCTGGCGCAATGCCACCTACCCAAGAGGTATAGCCCTGACCACAGTTGTCAATTCAATGAGAATGGGTTATCAGAATAGCTCAGTATGGTGCAATCACACTGCAAGTACTACGTCTAGGGGGTTTAACACCCCACTGTCCCTGCCGGAGGGCATATTCCTTATTTGTGGGGACCAAGCGTGGGCAGGGGTACCCACTGGGGCCCTGGGAGGGCCATGTACCCTTGGATGATTAACTGTTTTTATACCCAATATCACCATGGCGATTGCATGGCAGTGGGACAAAAAGAAGCATTGGCAACCTGCATGGGAAGTTCATGCTTCCTTGCCGAACTGTAAGTCTACGTTTAGAGCTGCATCTGTTGCCGAAACCATTGCCATGGCTGCCTTGACCCCGCAGATTGGGGTGGCTACAGCATTAACGCAATTAAATAGGTTAGATTGGTGGCTCAGTAAGTTTAGTAATGCTACTACATCTGCTACTCAGGAACTGCTTATAGACGTAGACAGTGTTAGGACCTCCTCGCTTCAAAACCATGTGACTATTGACTTCTTACTGCTTCCCCATGGCCATGGCTGCCAAGACTTTGATGGATGCTGCTGTATGAACTTTTTGGACAACCATTCCAGATCCATCCATAGCCACCTGGACAAACTAAAAGGTCTTGCTGCCCAGTTGCAGGAGTCCTCAGGATGGAATCATTTTTCAGGCTGGAAATGGGGATAGGGACTGGTGAAAAAGATAATACTGATAGGCTGTATCTTGAGCCTGTTTCCTTGCCCTTTTATGCTGTATTCCGTGTGTTTTACAACTTGTCCAATGAACTGTGGAAAGTGGTTTTTGGGGCCTTGCAGTAAAAGTAGTGCAGTACCAATGTGTTCCAACCCAGGATCACATGGTGGCATGTGTCAGGGGCCTAAAGGTCCTGGCTGAAGAATGATCCTGAATTGGAACAAAGGTTTCTGACAGAGAGCATAACTGGACGGCTGTGTGATTAGAACTGTGGGCCGCATGACAGTTTTGAGGAAAACAACATTTGCAGCTAGAACCGCTTATCTTGTTTTGGTAGGAAGCTGACCTTGTTAGTTTATCTTATTTTGCAAATAACTTGTTTTCTGCAAGCAGGTGTTCTGCTTGGGCTCTGCATCATGCACTGGTGTCTCACTCCTGCCCCCCACCTCCCCCCCCTAAAAACAGACCGCTTGTCCCACTTCTGCTTATCTTTACAATCATAAGCAGAAGTATTGTGGCATGGTGACACCCACCACTTGCCCCCCTAGATAATTCACAGTTGTCAGTCTTATCAACAAAAAGGCCTCAGGAAGCAAGCTTTAAGCCAAGGAAAAAAGAAAGAAAGAAAGAGGGGTTCAGAAAACTGTTTTTCACAGCTGGTCACGCAGATGTGGCGTGCAAGTGGAAAATATCTTGCAGAACCTGGATAGAATAAAAGCAGGAGGAAGGCTGTAGTGAATTTGAGAGAGAGAGAGTGCACCTTGAAGCAGGGGACACCCTGCTGACACTTCCTGCCGAATCCACAACAGCACATTTCTTCTCTTCCTCCTACTTGGCCTTTTGCCTGTTTCTCAAGGGTCGGTAAGTAATACTGCATTTTGCTTAAGGAGTCTTCTGCTAACTACTGAGATTATCTGGAATAGATGCCACTGTGGGTGTGTGTACTGAATAAAATTTGCAACACTCTGTGCCTTTCTGAGTGTGCAGCTTGCTTGCCTCCGCTCCTGAGACATCCTGTCTCTCAGATCAAAACATACCCTGAAACAGGCATGTAGTTGCTTGAACCAGGGAAGGTTCAGCACATAGAATCACAGAATCATAGAATAGCTCAGATTAAAAAAGACCTTCAAAATCATCAAGTCCAACCAAAACCTAACCATACTACACCAACTCTAACAACCCTCCGCTAAATCACGTCCCTGTGAAAGGTGAGAAGGGCCCCATAAGTCAAAGTAAAAAGGCAAGAAGGCTTCACAGTGACTGAGAATAAGGGGGTGAAGGGGAATAGTTAGAGATAGTTTATAGAAGCAAGAATGTAGAGCTTGTTAGAAAATAAGGGATGGCAGACACTGGGTCTGGGATAGTGAGGGGGATGAAGGCCATGCCGATAAGGTTTGAGAACAGCCTGAGGACATTTGGCAGGGAGGTGATTAGATGTCCACAGAGCAAGAAGAAACTGGTTTGGGGGGATGCCCCCCCCGAAAGGTCAAAAGTTTACAGTGAGAAAGGTCAGAAGCCTTTGTGAGGAAGACAACAAATCTTCATCCTACAACCCACTACACACGCGCAAGAGGTCTGCATGCTAATGAAGTCTCGGGGGTGTAATGAATATGGATTCGAATTCCGGGAAAACTATTGATTATGTATTAGTTTAACCTGTATCTGTAGAACGATTTTTCCTGATGGTGTGCAAGTTAGGAGGAACGATCCCCCTTGCACCCGGTGTCTGCGCAGCACTGATTAAAACATACCTGCTTTTATAACTACTTTGTGGTTATAGAGTTTGATTCCGCACATCAATTTGGCGACCCAGATGGGACAACCTCTGCTCAGCTGCAGGACCGGCTGAGAAGAGGGATCCCTTAGGTGCGCCCCGAGATTTCTCGGAAGGACTCCCCTTCTTCATCTGATCACTGCGGGAGCAGACAAGGACCATCCTTTGGCGGACCAGGTATGTGTATGGAATGAGGGGAACCCATAAGCTGTATGGAGACATCCTATGCTGGGTATAGCTGTCGTTGCTGCCCCGGGCAAGTGAGCTCACAGGTTGGGTTGGTTGCCGGCTGGGGTAGGAAAACTCCTTGGGGAGTTCCTACAAAGGGGACCTGTAAGTCGTACACGGGGATTGGTAACATCAGGTATTTTGTTAAATGACTACTTGGATTCTTGTGGCCATAATATTGGAAATCATAGATTGTACTGTTATCACCATCTGTTGTAAGTGTTTGGTACCATGTATTTGAGTAATTGCTATCAAAACACTCAAAAGGAGTCCAGAGCTCTGATTTGGTAAATTGTAAAGCCAGCATTGTGTGTGACTGCAAGCAAATGTGTTGAATACTCGAGACATGGCACAGCTGCAGTGTGAGTGCGGAGTATAACAATGGTCATTGTCTGTCTTTATGTTTTTGTATGAATTTATGAATGGGGACGACGAATCCATAGAGAGATACCCGCTCCATTTAGGGAATGAACATCAACTCATTTATGTAATATTGTGTTCTGCTTGCAAGGAGGTGTGTGAGGGAGGTGGGTCAGTGCTGGTTCTGTGGCAAGGTGTTTATAACCGAACAATACGGATTGTTAGGGGGAAGTTAAAAGGTATGAAGGGCGTTTATGGAAACTGAAGAACTGTATGGTTTGATTTGTGGATTTTGAAGGGAAGGGGACAAACTGTTTTGATGGTATAAGAAAGTGTAATTGTTAATGGTATACAGAAGTAGAATTGAGGGTATGTGGAAGCGTAACTCGAGGTACGAATAGTGGAATAATGTACAAAGGAAAAAGGATTAAAGAGAAAGTGAGTTTATCTGTGCTGGCATGAGAGCAACCCCCCCCACACTGTTCCCCCACGAGCAGAACTTGGTGTGAGAGAGCGAGCCGGGGATGGAGACTGCTGCTGTAAACAACATTACTTGCAAAGGGGGAGGTAGAGAGGATAGAGCACTGGAAGTGGGAATAGCCTCTGCAGAGATCTGGGAAACCCAAAATCCCAGTGTTAGCACTGGAAGTCTCTGGAGAGGAGGAGGTAAAACTGAAATATGATGTTAGTAGTTTATGTAATGATGAGAGTTTAGAAAGTGAAAAGTTTGGGAAGGACACAGGCTGAGGAAGGCAAAGATGAGCAGGGTGTGACAGGGATGTCAGGACTGAAGAGAGGTGAACGATATGAAGGAAAAACAAGAAAACAAAAAAAAACTGATTGAGAAACAGAGATAGTAAGGAAACAGGGAATAACAGCAGCTGTTACTGTTGTGGCACTAGAGTAGGGTCGTAGGACCCAGAGATCCACTCAGAGAGAGGTGAAGGGGGGCTAGAAGAGCCCAGGGAGGGCTCCGCCCCACTGGAATGAAAGCAGTGTGCAAACTGCAGAGAAAGAGGGAACCATCTCTGGTTGCAAAGATGAAGGATGGGAATCTGGGAAGTTCACCCTAGCAGATTCACTAGTTAAATTGCAGCTAGGGGAGCAGGATAAAGAGATTTATCTTTTGGTGGATACAGGTGCCTCTTACCACCCGCAGATGATTTCATAACAGTAGTAGGAGTTAATGCCCAAGAAGAAAAGGCTTACTTTCTGGAATCAATTAAATATAGGCTGAGAAAACAAGTAGGAATACATAAATTCTTGTACATGCCAGGTTACTCTGGCAAGAAATTAAATAAAACTGGAGCTAAGGATCAAACAATATTAACTGATTGAGAATTGTAAGACTGCCTTTAACACAAACTGGGAAAAACAAGGTTGTAGCCTCAGAAGTTACAGAAATCTTGAATAAGATACGCTTAGGAGTGTGTGTGTGTACCAGGGATACCTGGCAGAGCCAA
This sequence comes from Lophura swinhoii, assembly GCA_030408155.1. NCBI lineage: Eukaryota > Metazoa > Chordata > Aves > Galliformes > Phasianidae > Lophura > Lophura swinhoii. The sequence goes on along the minus strand of JASCYN010000150.1, from coordinate 9,309,043 downwards.
AAATGCAGCCCTAAATAGAAGTTAAAAGCAAGAGTTAGCCCAGTCAAGGTAAAGCAGTGCCCTTTGAGGATATGTGACTGTAGACGGATAAAAGAAATAATAGATAATTTTTGGAGTTTGGATTAATCCAAATACAGTACTCCAAACCTGCCGACAAAAATTAGAAAGCAAGTGCTATAGTTTGGTACAAGATTTGAGGGCAAGTAATAGAATAGTTGAGTGCATACACCCAGCGGTGGCAAATCCATACACTTTATTAACCAAGTTAAGGAATGAGTAGATGGAGTTTACCTTCTGGATTTGAAGGATGCCTTTTCTGCTAGGTTTGGCCAAAGAAAGCCTAAGGTTATTTGCCTTTGAATAGGAAAACCCCAAGATGGGGTGAAAAGACTCAGTTAATCTGAACAGTGTTACCCAGGGCTGTGAGAACAGCTCAATGATTTTTGAGAGCTGGTCAACTTGTGAACCGGAGACTTGGGTTCCTCCATCCCAGGGTGGAACCCTACTACAGTACGTGGATGTCACAAAACAAAAGAGGACTGTGTGCAATGGACTGTGAGTTTGCTGAATTTCTTGGTTTAAATGATTATCAAGTTTCTCAACAGAAAGCACAAATAACTCAGCAGCAAGTGACATACTTGGGATATGAGATTACAGCTGGACTTCAAACCTTAAGGACTGTCAGGAAAGAAGCCATCTGCCAAACCCCTGAGCCACAAACTGCCAAGGATCTCCGTACGTTCCCAGGAATGACAGGATGATGCCAACTGTGGATACACAGCTACGGACTGTTGGTAAAGCCAAAATATTTTATGAAATGAAGAGTCAAGGAGGGCATTCCCTCAGCTGAAACAAGAACTCATGAAGGCCCTCTGCTTTGGGGCTACCAGACATGACTAAAACCTTCTGGCTGTTCTCTCATAAAAAAAACAAGGAATGTCCCTGGGAGTCCTTGCCCAGAACCTTGGACCCTATCAAAGGGCAGGGGCATACTTCTCCAAACAACTTGATGAAGTGAGTAAGGGATGGCCGGGGTACTTGAGAACAGTGGCTGCACTAGTACTCAGTATTCAAGAAGCCAGTAAAGTTATCCTAGGCCAAAGACTAACAGTTTTAATATCTCAGACAGTGTCTACTGTATTGGAGGTAAAAGGGGGGCATTGGCTCTCACCCCAAAGGTTCCTGAAATACCAGGCCGTCCTGGTAGAGCAGGATGATGTAGAAATAGTTGCAACTAGTATTGTGAACCCAGTATCTTTTCTTAACAGAACTCCTGGAGAACCAGTATTTCCTAACTGCTTTGAAACAACTGAAGCTGCATATTCCAGCCGGTCGGACCTGAAGGACAAACCCTTAGAAGATGCAGAAGACACCTGGTTTACTGATGGTAGCAGTTTTGTGAGACAAGGAAACGGTAAGGCAGGATATACAGTAGCTGCTACTGACAAGGTAATTGATGCACAACCATTACCTGTGGGAACTTTCCCTCAGAAGGCTGAAATAACTGCTTTGACAAGAGCCTTAAATATATGGACAGACACTAATTATGTATTTGGGATGCTACACACTCATAGTACCATCTGAAAAGAGCAAGGATTGCATACACAAGGAAAACAGCATGATGTAAAGGACATCAGAAAGGTAACACTGTACAGGAAACTGGAAATAAGATGATGGGTCGGGTGGTAGAACAGGTAGTTGAAGAAGGCTTTAATTCCAGACCATAAACTTAAAATCTCTGAACCTGAGTCAGAACCTGTAAAATATTCTAAAGAGGATAGCAATCTAATTAATGATTTAGAAGGGAGGGCAACAACAGCAAATTGATTTCTCGGAACTCCCAAGAAAAGGGGGGGGGGGTATCGCTGTATGTGGGCATTAACTTATACCTTTTTACAGTGGCCAGAGGCATTCTCTTGTAGAACTAATAAGGCACATGGAGTAACTAAAGTATTGTTACAGGAGGTTATTCCAAGATGCTGAGGAACTACTTGGTCTGTCAAGGAAAGTATACCATCAAAAGTTAAACTCATAAGGAAAAGATGAGTCGGTTACTAATTTGCTTTATTTCAGAGTACACAGGGTGGTGTCTGCGGCCAGTTGATGTTGTGTGCTGTTACATTTTGTATTTTGGTTGCAATAGTACTATGTTTTGTGTTATATTTATTTGTTATGGTTAAGCGTGTGATTGTCACTCTTCTCCCTTCTATTTGGATCAACCTTACATTTCTATACTTAACAATAGTTGCTATTAAGGAAAATAATAACACTCTCATTAGTGGGCATGAATATCCTAATGGAAGTAATATAACGAGCAGGTGTCATTTGGGTAAAGGTTTCTGGTGGCTGGGCAGAGATAGGAGAGCTCAAACTCCCACCAGGCATGGTGAGAACTATTTCGAGCCAGTATCAAAATCCAAGGAGGGTTAGAAAGGTATTATACCTTACCAATGGGTTATTTACAGAATACCATAGCTTCGTGAGAGCCCTTATCCCAGTCTTAGGGGCAGCTCAGATGGAAAAGGCTATAGTGAATATCTCTGCAACTCTAGAAATAGTAGAAAATGCCACAACAAACACATTACAAGCAATCTAAGAGGTGGTATCCTCTTTGTCCAAAGTGGTACTCCAAAACAGGATAGCATTAGATCTATTAACAGCTAAAGGAGGAGGGGGATCTGAGAATTGAAAGAGACTTAAGGAACACCTGGGAGCAAACAAAAGTCCTGCATAGGACAAGTATCAATAACACTGACTGGAAGAGAGATCTATAGGGCTCACTTACTAGCTGGTTACGGCAGCTTTTCTTGGTACGCATCGTACTGGTACTGTTGGTGGGCATTACCTGTGCGTAATGAGATGTTCTATGTGCCTGTACCAGAATATGAGAAGGGAGTACAAGGTATGGAAGAGACATGAGTTAAGGCAAAAGGTGGAAAGTGGGGCTTATTTCATATGCTAAGGAGGAGTAACCTAGCAGGTGGAAATCCTGCTAGATTCAAGGGAAGGGGGGAATTCAAAGGTGAGAAGGGCCCCATAAGTAAAAGTAAAAAGGCAAGAAGGCTTCACAGTGACTGAGAATAAGGGGGGGTGAAGGGGGATAGTTAGAGATTGTTTATAGAAGCAAGAATGTAGAACTCATTCGAAAATAAGGGATGGCAGACACTGGGTCTGGGATAGCGAGGAGGATGAAGGCCATACCAATAAGGTTTGAGAACAGCCCGAGAACATTTGGCAGGGAGGTGATTAGATGTCCGCAGGGCAAGCAGAAACTAGTTTGGGAGGATACCCCCCAAAAAGGTCAGAAGCCTTCATGAGGAAGACAACAAATCTTCATCCCACAACCCACTATGCACATGTAGGAGAAGAGGATCTGCATGCTAATAAACTCTCAGGGGTGTAATGCATATGGATCCAAGTTCTGGGAGAACTATTGATTATGTATTAGCTTGGCCTCGTATAATCAAAAAATATTGTATAATCAAAGAACGTTAAGATGTTATAATAATGAAATAAACAAGAGAGTTATGCAAAGTAAGACAAAGAGAATAGATAGGATGCTTACCCATATTGTGAGCTCGCTCAGGAAACTCCAGTGGAGTGGATCTCCAGATGTGGTAGTCAGCTCTTAAATGGGTCTAAGAGAGGTGGAGCCAGGCTCCACCCCTTTCTGCAGCACAGGTGAATTGCTTTCACCTGTGCTCCCATGGCTGACTCATTGCTCGCCTCAGGTGATTAATCAGAGGTTCAGGCCATGACTCAGCAGCTCCCATACAGGCCTATATCTGTAGTGCGATTTTTCCTGACAGTGTCCAAGTTAGGAGGAATGATCCCCCTTACATCCGGTATTTGCTCAGCACTGATTTAAACATACCTGCTTTTATAACTACTTTGTGGTTATAGTTTGATTTCAAATGTCACCCCCACCCTTCTTCATCCCTTCGTACTCTACCCTCTTTACCCATCAAGTTCAGTATGAACCCTTGAACTACCTGCTCAACCCCAGTCACCCTCATTTTGTCCCCTTCCCCCTTTGTACCTAGTTTAAAGATCTTTCAATGAGTTCCACCAGTTCCTAGGCTAGGATCCTCTTACCCCTTGGAGACAGGCTATTTCCATCTGTAGCCATCATGTCAGGTGCTGAATAAATTGCTCCATGGTCAAAAAAACAGAATTCCTGTGTTTATACCAACCTCTAAGCCATTTTTTTATGAGGTGGGGTTTTTTCGATCCTCTCAGTATCCTTCCCGGCCACTGAAGGTATAGAAGAAAAACCACCTGCACACCCGTTCCATCAACTACCCGCTCCAGTCCCCTTAAGTCTTTTTTGATAGTCCTCAGGCTTTTCTCAGCAACTTCATCACTGCTGGACTGAACTATCAATAAGGGGTAATAATCAGAAGGGCAAATCAGACCAGGAAGGTTCCTACAAATGTCCCTGACCCGTGCCCCAAGGAGGCAGCACACCTCCCTACGAGTAGGGTCAGGCTGACATATAGGGCCCTACGTTCCTCTCAGAAGGGAGTCATCTATGATAATCACCCTTCTTTCCTTCAGTGTAGAAGCAGTCTTGAGGCATGGGGTCAACCGCTTCACCCGAGGCAACCTCACAGGTGGACCTCCCACTGTACCCTCACTCACCTCTCCTTTGAGTTCCAGGGCCTCAAACCTATTTCACAGAGGCACTTGGGGAACCAAAGATGGTGGGGATGGGGGTTGCCTACTTCACCGAGCTGGTACCTGTTTCCACTCCTCCTCTCTCAAATTGCCTCACTCTGCTTGGCAATGGTAGTGCAGGGGGTCCACCACTGTCTGGTGACTATCACCCAGGTGCCTTTCTTGGAGAGAGTTACACTGCCGGTCTATCTCCCGATCACACCTTCTGATACTCCTTAACCTCTCAACCTCCTCCTTGAGCTCAGCCACCATGCTGCATAGCTCGTTCACCTGATCACACCTCATGCAGGTGAAACTCTTGCCATCCTCCCCTAGCAGCAGCAGGTTCAGGCACTCCCTGCAGCCAGAGACCTGAAATACATTTCTGGGCAGGCCCTCTGTCTGGGTCGCTACAGTCTTCCTGGTGCAAGCCTGCTGTCTAGTGGAGACCACGTTTAAACCTGTGGTCTCAGAGACTGCCAATGAAAAAGCTGGTCTCCTGAACAGAGGACAGTACTTAATGTGTGCTGCTGCTCGACCCACCTGCCACACCTGCCGCTGCAGTACCATATGGGCAGTGGGAGCCATGTTCACATACCGATTTCTCCTCCCTGTTCTCAGGGGGCAGCAACAGTGGTTACTCACTCCATGTGCTCTATGGGAGAAAGCTAGTGTATGGGAACTACTGAATATCACGGCCTGAACCTCTGATTGATCACCTGAGGTGAGCAAGGAGTCAGCCACAGGAGCACAGGTGAAGGCAATTCACCTGTGCTGCCAGAAGGGGTGGAGCCTGGCTCCACCTCTCCTCGACCCATTTAAGAGCTGACTACCAGTGGGGAAGGATTGCTTTCTAGAGATCCCTTCTTTTAGAGTTTTATAGCAAGCTCAGGATGTGGGTAAGCATTCTATCTATTTTCTTTTGGTATAATAACCGCTTGACTGAACTCTCTGGTATATTTCATAATTATAACATCTGTACATTCATTGTTTATATACTTGGTAAGCCAGGCAGGCCAAATATATTGGAATTGATATCATGTTTTTTCTATGGAATTTCTATAAATGGGTTGGGGGGGAGAGCGTCACCCCCTTAGATAAAACAGTTCCTAGACAGATTTTAGGGTTTTTGGGTTCTCCTTATTACTAATTAGTCCCCTGCATGCTATGGGGATTATTTCCCTATTCTGTATGATGGAATACTTTCAAAGATTGGACCAAGACATCCTAACTATAAAAGAACGGTAGTTAGCTGTCTCCACAGTGGTATGGCCACTATTAAATGCCTTAAATCAAGTTGAGGTAAGAGCTGATACCTTAGAAAGTGAAAAACAACTATTAAAAGATAGTATTAAAAAACAGGAACTTAATGTATTAACAGGGAAAAGACCAACTTGACATTCCCTGGTAGGTCAGGTCTGCAATACTTCAATAGATGATAACCACACCTCTGAAGTAACGGACCTGGTTGAACAGGAAAACAAAAACTCTGAGTCAGATTTAGAGGTTCCAATTATGGCGGATTCCTTGGAACTCCATGCTATTATAACCCAGAAGACAAAGAAAATACAAGATGGTCAGGGGGCACCCCTTCCAGCCTAATGGCCCCCTGCTCGAGCGCATTTACGCGTAACAGCTAGGCTGTATATGCCAACAGAACTAATGGATATGGTGCTGCAATTTTGGCAGAGGCTGAAAGAGAGTGTACCCACGTGGTTACTTAGATTATGGGATTCAGGGGCGGAAAGCATCATGGTTAATGGGCCAGAAGTATCAAAATTGACCCCTATGATAGTGCACCCTGCCCTCAGGCAGAAACTGTATGCTGCTGTTCAGTATAACAATGAGAACCATTCAATAATAGACTGGTTAATGGCAGCATGCCATTAAACACAGGATTATGGTCCTCCATAGAGGACCTTCAAAATGATATTTGTGAACTGGGCATAAGAGAAGTGATATATGAGGACTTGTTTGAAAGCCCAGATATGGTAAAGTTTTCGGCAGGTATGCGAGATTTCATTTTACAGCAGGCCCCTTCTCACCTATATGGGACCTTAGTTTCCTTATTAAACCTCCTGGTGGCCTCTGAGGCTGTGATTCAACAGGCTGCCCAGTTAGTAGCTGATCTGGGGGAGACAGAGTGTCTGTGCAGTAGGCACAATATTCGAGTAGTAGAAGAAGCAGAGGTGTTTCCAGTAGTTAAAACCAAGAGACCATCTGTGTGGAATCCTCAGTTGGGGCCTGTAATGGTCTTGAGAAAACAAACGTTTAACAACCTTATTTGGGCTGGGGTCCAATTTGCGAAAATTGACTGCCAGCCCAATCACATCCTCCTTCAGCTGTGGAGGCAGCTGAAGGACAATCAGAAATTTCAAAATTATCCTAAGAAACCAAGGGTAAGAGTTATAGAAAGAGTACCGACGATGCGAAACCTAGAGGATTTCATTGTTCCCAATAGAAGAAAGAAGCCCCCTCAGGTGTCTCGGGCTACAGTGCCTGAGCCACCAGAAACAAAAGACGTAACGTTGGCTTAGTTCATGGCGTGACAAGGGATGTTAGTCCCCCTAGGGCCTCTAGAAGGGACTGGAGGCCCTATGCAGAGTTAACCATATTCTGGTCCCAGAAAAACGTCCAGAGTTACGGCACTTGTCGATACAGGAGCAGAAACATCAATTATCTACGGAGATTTGACCAAATTTGATGGAGACAGAGTGGTGATTGGTGGTTTTGGGGGACAGACTATTCCTGTCACCCGAACATGGTTGAAATTAGTGGTTAGGTGTCTCCCATCCTGGGAGTATAAGGTGTCTATTGCCCCAGTCCAGGAGTACATCTTGGGCACAGATATTCTATGGGGTCTGTCTCTCCAGACAACTATGGGAGAGTTCAGACTTTGACAGAGATGTATTAGTATCTGGGCGGTGCAGGCAATATTAAGAGGCCATCCAAAACATGGGCCTATTTGCCTGCTGAAACAGTGCCAGATTACTAATGTAAGACAGTATAGACTCCTGGGTGGGCAAGATGAAATATCGAGAATGGTGCAGGAATTAGAAAAAGTGGGCATAATAAGACCTGTACACAGCCTGTATAATTCCCCCATATGGCCAGTGCGAAAGTCGGATGGCACATGGAGAATGATAGTAGATTACAGAGAATTAAATAAGGTCACACTGCCTATTCATGTGGCCGTACCCAATATTGCCTTCCTAATGGACACATTGAGTAGGGAGATAAAAACCTATCATTGTGTCCTAGATCTAGCAAACGCGTTCTTCAGTGTCCCAATTGCTGAGGAATCGCAAGCTCAGTTTGCGTTTACGTGGGGAGGCAGGCAGTGGACCTTTCAGGTCCTGCCACAGGGGTACGTGCATTCACCAACGTACTGTCACAATCTAGTTGTGCGTGACCTGGCTGATTGGAAAAAACCTGATGATGTTAACCTGTATCATTATATTGATGATCTCCTCTTGACATCCGACTCATTGGAGGCGGTAGGACAGGTGGCAGTTTCATTAACTGCCTGTTTGCAACAGAGAGGATGGGCTTTAAATCCTCAAAAGGTGCAAGGTCCGGGCCTGTCTGTAAAATTCCTGGGGGTGGTTTGGTCAGGAAAGACCCAAGTACTACCCAGTGCTGTCATAGATAAGGTTCAGGCGTTCCCAGTCCCTACAGCATCGAAGCAGCTGCAGGAGTTTCTAGGTATCTTGGGTTATTGGCGTTCCTTTATACCTCACCTAGAGCAGCTGCTGAGGCCACTGTACAGACTCACACAAAAGGGGGCAGCTATGGGATTGGGTGAAAACAGAACAGGATGCTTTCCAACAGGCAAAACTGGCAGTTAAACAAGCCCAGGCATTGGGTATATTTGATCCTACCCTCCCAGCCGAGTTGGATGTTCACGTTACTCAAGATGGCTTTGGTTGGGGCCTGTGGCAACGCCAGAGTTCTGTTCAGACCCCCATTGGTTTTTGGTCTCAGGTCTGGCATGGAGCAGAAGAAAGATATAGTACGATTGAAAAACAGTTATTGGCTGCCTATTCAGCATTACAGGCAGTAGAGCCAATAACCCAGACAGCTGAAGTTCTAGTGAAGACCACTCTGCCGATTCAGGGGTGGGTGAAAGATCTGACCCACCTTCCTAAGACAGGGGTGGCCCAAGCACAAACAGTGGCACAATGGGTGGCCTACCTCAGCCAAAGGAGCAGTCTGTCTTCATCACCCTTGAAAGAAGAACTTCATAAGATCCTAGGCCTGGTGACGTATCACAGTGATGCACCAAAAGCAACACTGGTCACTCCACCAGAGAAGAGTCCCGTTCAGGAGGGAAAATATCCTATCCCTGAAGATGCCTGGTACACAGATGGGTCCAGCAAGGGCAACCCGAGCAAGTGGAGAGCGATAGCATACCATCCTTCGACCGAGACAATCTGGCTGGAAGAGGGGGATGGCCAGAGCAGCCAGTGGGCAGAACTGCGAGCCGTGTGGCTGGTTATAACCAAGGAACCTGGTGATGGTATTCTGAATATCTGTACAGACAGTTGGGCTGTGTACTGGGGGCGCACTCTGTGGACTGCACAGTGGGCCACCCAGGAATGGACTATCCATGCCCGACCAATCTGGGGCGAAGACATGTGGTTAGACATATGGAATACAGTCAAACACAGGACTACATGTGTCTCCCATGTTTCTGGTCATCAGCCCCTACGGTCACCAGGAAATGATGAAGCTGACAAGCTGGCCCGAGTTTGATGGATTGAGAATTCACCATCTGAGAACATCGCCCGTTGGTTACATCAGAAGCGATGGCATGTGGGACAAAAGACAATATGGGCAGCTGCTAAAGCATGGGGACTGCCCATACAGCTACCTGACATCGCCCAGGCATGCCAGGATTGCTATGCTTGCTCTGAGACTAAGATCGTTGCCTGAAACAACAGCTGATCTTGCTAGAGGACACAATTATCTCCAGTGATGGCAGGTTGATTACACTGGGCCCCTTAGTCTGAGGGGGTGAGATATGCCCTGACCTGCATTGATGCTGCAAGTGGGCTACTGCAGGCCTATCCAGTGCCGAAAGCAAACCAGGCATATACCATCAAGGCCCTCACTAAACTTATGTCTGCCTACGAGATGCCTCAAGTCATTGATAATGACTAAGGGACCCATTTTACTGGTGCAACGATACAGTGCTGGGCAGAAGAAAATAACATCGAATGGCGATGCCACCTGCCATATAATCCAACGGGAGCAGGCCTCATTGAACGTTATAATGGTATTCTTGAGGCTGCCCTGAAGACAGACTCCCAGTCCCTGCAGGGGTGGACGAAAAGACTGTATGAAACCTTGCGGGACCTGAATGAAAGACCCTGAGATGGCAGACCCAGTGCCCTGGGAATCCTGCAGACAACATGGGCCACTCCGCTTAGGATCCCAATTATGGGCACAGATAATCAGTTAAGACTCCAGATTGGCAATGAAAATAATCTTCTACTCCCTGCCCTTGGGAATTTAGATTCAGGCACCCATAGAATAAAATAGCCTTGGAAGGTGCAGGTAGGACCCAAGTGGTGTGGCCTACTTGCACCTTGGGGGAGATTGTTGGAGGTGGGAGGTTCAGTAGTCCCTCCAGTAATAGGTACATGGCCTATTGATATTGTGGTCAACACTCCGATCTTCATTGCTAAAGGGACCCCCATCATGTCCCTATGGCAGATCTGGTGCCTGATATAGTTATGCAGCTGCAGACATCTGGCCTGAAGGTGTGGTACAGGTGGCCGGGACATGCCCCCGTACAAGCGGAAGTGTTGACCCAGGATAGAAATACGGCCTGTTTCTTGCCCTGGAGAGCAGGCCTTCCCCTCCTGGTACCTCTGAAACATCTGTATTACTCCCCGTGAGTCTTTGAGCCTTCAGGATCACTAGTAGGAACGAAATGCCATCAAAGCATTCCAGTGTTACTGTCAGATCAGGTGCAACACCCAGTGATGGTCTACATGGGACTGATGGAACATAGGACAGACCTGCACCTCACGACCGCATGCCTCCAGTAACATCATTGAGCAATGGCCCTTAAAAGAATATGAACGTGCACTTATTCTCACTCAAATTGTACCAATATGCGTTGCTGTGGAAATCGTATAAGCATTGCGATATAGCGGATCTCTGTATTAGGAAAATCTTACCCTTCAGTCAACCTGATCATTGGTTCATGCCATGAAGGGGTGGAGTGTATGGGAACTGCTGAGTCATGGCCTGAACCTCTGATTAGTCACCTGAGTTGAGCTGTGAGTCAGCCCTGGGAGCACAGGTGAAGGCAATTCACCTGCCCTGTTGGAAGGGGTGGAGCCTGGCTCCACCTCTCCTAGACTCATTTAAGAGCTGACTACCAGTGGGGAAGGATCTCTTCTAGTGATCTTTCCTCTGCAGTTTCATAGCGAGCCCAGGTTATGGGTAAGCATTCTATCCTCTTTTGGTATAATAACTGCTTAGCCAAACTCATTGGTATATTTCGTAATTATAACATCTGTACATTCATTGATTATACAGTTAGCTTATGCCCTTTCTAAGGCTTCTTGAAGCTTGGCAGCCAAGGGTCAAGGTCAGGGTCAAGAGTGGGCAGTACTGGCTCCACCCCTGCTAACTCAGCAGCCTGCCCACAGTTGCCAGCCCCTCAGCATGGCACAGTGTTTTTGCTGTCTTCAAAAGATGTCCTGAAGAGCGTTTTGTTGGCCCTTTTTGGTTTAGATCCCTTGCCCAGTGCAGTCTTACCTGACCTGACGATTGTCTCCACAGTAACAACTGTTTAACACATTGTTAGGGCTTTTAAACTTTACTGTGGATGACCTGGGCTACTATGCCCGAACCACCTGAGGAAGAAGAATTGGCAATTGTGCAGTTACTTGCGTGAAGGGGGATGCCAGCCTCCCTGTTACTGGGGCTTCCAGATGGGACCGGAGGTCCTATGTTAAGCTGACAATTTCTTAGTCCCGAAAGAGCATACCAAGGGTTATGGCGTTGGTTGACACAGGAGCGGGAACATCCATTATTTACAGAATCACAGAATCGTAGGGGTTGGAAGGGACCTCCAGAGATCATCGAGTCCAACCCCCCTGCCAAAGCAGGTTCCCTACACCAAGTTGCACAGGTAGGCGTCCAGGTGGGTCTTGAATATCTCCAGAGAAGGAGACTCCACAACCTCCCTGGGCAGCCTGTTCCAGTGCTCCGTCACCCTCACCGTAAAGAAGTTCTTGCGCACATTGGTGCGGAACTTCCTGTGCTCCAGCTTCTGGCCATTTCCCCTTGTCCTGTCTCTGCACACTGCTGAAAAGAGTCTGGCCTCGCCACTTTGCCCCCCACACCTTAGATATTTATAGACCTGGATCAGGTCTCCTCTCAGTCTTCTCTTCTCAAGGCTAAACAGACCCAGTTCACTTAGCCTTTCTTCATAGGGGAGATGCTCCAGGCCCTTCACCATCTTTGTGGCTCTCCGCTGGACTCTTTCCAAGAGATCCCTGTCTTTTTTGTACTGGGGAGCCCAGAACTGGACACAGTACTCCAGATGAGGCCTTACCAGGGCAGAGTAGAGGGGGAGGATCACCTCCCTCGACCTGCTGGCCACGCTCTTTTTAATGCACCCTAGAATGCCATTGGCCTTTTTGGCCACAAGGGCACACTGCTGGCTCATGGCCAACCTGTCGTCCACCAGGACACCCAGGTCCCTCTCCACAGAGCTCCTCTCCAGCAGGTCATCCCCCAACCTGTACCGGTGCATGCAATTATTCCTCCCCAGGTGCAAGACTCTACACTTGCTTTTGTTAAACCTCATCCGGTTTCTTATTGCCCAGCTCTCCAGCCTGTCCAAGTCTCGCTGAATGGCAGCACAGCCTTCGGGTGTGTCAGCCAATCCTCCCAACTTCGTATCATCAGCAAACTTGCTGAGGGTGGCCACTATCCCCTCATCAAGGTCATTGATGAAGATGTTGAACAAGACCGGACCCAGCACCGACCCCTGAGGAACACCACTGGTTACAGGTCTCCAACCGGACTCTGCACCGCCAATGACGACCCTCTGCGCTCTGCCAGTCAGCCAGTTCTCAACCCACCTCACTGTCCACTCATCTATCCCGCACTTCCTCAGCTTTGTTATAAGGATGTCGTGGGAGACAGTGTCAAACGCCTTGCTGAAATCAAGGTAGACTACATCCACTGCTCTCCCCCCATCCACCCAGCCAGTAACAACATCATAGAAGGCTACCAGGTTGGTCAAGCATGACCTCCCCCTGGTGAACCCATGCTGACTACTCGTGATAACCTCCTTTTCTTCCAGTTGTCTGGAGATGGCATCCAGCACAAGCTGCTCCATCACCTTTCCAGGGACAGAGGTGAGGCTGACTGGCCTGTAATTACCTGGATCTTCCTTCTTGCCCTTTTTGTAGACCGGAGTGACATTGGCTATCCTCCAGTCTTCAGGCACCTCCCCCATTCTCCAAGACCTCTCAAAGATGATAGAGAGCGGTTCAGCAATCACCTCCGCCAGCTCCCTCAGCACCCATGGATGCACCCCATCGGGTCCCATGGATTTATGAACATTGGTGTTGCCTAGGCGCTCTCGGACCGCCTCTTCCCTGACTAAAGGGAAGTCCTCCATTCCCCAGACCTTCTCACTAACCACCAGGGTCTGGGATTCCCGAGGGAGAGCTTTTCCACTGAAGACAGAAGCAAAGAAGGCGTTCAGTATCTCCGCCTTCTCAGCATCCCCCGTTACCAGAACACCCCCCTCACTTAGTAGGGGACCTACATTCTCCCTAGTCTTCCTTTTACTGTTAACATACTTAAAAAAGCCTTTTTTATTATCCTTTACCACCTTTGCTAGATTCAATTCCAGATGGGCTTTAGCCTTCCTCGTCGCATCCCTGCAGGCCCTGGCAACATTTCTATATTCTTCCCAAGTGGTCAGACCCTTTTTCCACATTTCATGGACCTCCTTCTTCCCTTTGAGTTTTCGCATGAGCTCCTTGCTCATCCACACAGGTCTCCTGCCACCCTTTCCCGATTTCTTGCTCACAGGGATTCAGGGATTCACAGGGATTTAGGGGGATTCAACTCCATTTAATGGGGATAGAGAGAGATGATCGGTGGCTTTGGGGGAGAGACCATTTCAGTCACCCAAATGTGGTTGAAATTGGGGGTTGGGTGCTTTCCGCCCCAGGAGTATAAGGTATCTATTGCCCCAGTCCCAGAGTATGTCTTGGGCATAGACGTTTTATAAGGTCTGGCTCTCCAGACAACCATAGGAGAATTCAGACTCCAACAGAAGTGCATTAGTGTCTGTGTGGTGCAGGAGATATTGAGAGGCCATGCAAAGCGTGAGCCTATTTGCCTGCTGAATCTGCGCCTGATTACTAATGTGAGGCAGTATAGACTACGGGGGGGGGGGGGGCAAGATGAGAAATCAAGGACTGTGTAGGAATTAGAAAAAGTAGGAATCTTAAGACCTTCACAGGCCATATAATTCCCCCATATGGCCATCACACCTTTGTTGTAACACCTGTTATCACGCCTGATGACTGGTTCTGTCATGTTCTGTGATGTTCTGTCATCACGCCTTTGTTGTAATGCCTTTTCCATCCTATTGAGCTGTCCCATTGCTACAGTGTGTTATCAATTGTTTTTCACCTGGAGCCAAAACATGGCATCATACCAGATTCTATTAAGAAAACTATTCTGTCCCAGCTGAAAGTGACACACACTTAAGCTGCGATGCTTGTACTGGTATATGTATTCAGAATTAAGTAAAATAAAATTAAACAATGAAGTAATTTTTTTTTAATTCTCATCTCTTCTATTTTTCTGAAGTGTTATTTTAATCAAGTTAACAAGGCATCAACTATTGTTTAAGTTTCACATTGATTTTTAATTCTGTTCCAATATCTTCCTTCAATCATAGGTCAAAGCACACTTACTAAAGATAGAGGTGCTCTTATTTCATTAAGGATTACTCGAACTATTGAATCAAGCTACATAAGTGTTTCCTTCTCTGAATCACAATATTGGCCAAGTTTAGAAAGAAATTAACTAGTTTTGTTTTCTTTCTTTAAAAGTGCTCTGCTGGATCAAATAATTCCAGAAATTGTCTCACTCTTGCACTGGCAAAAATTATTTTAGAGAACTGGTGCAAAACTCTGATTCAAGCATATGTTCTTTGTGGTACCATTCTGCAAATTAGCAGGACAGTCACAACTCTTCCCACAGCTGGAAAAATGATATTCTGCCATGGCTGTCACCAAACAGAATCTGGAGACTGTTATCAGAGCTTAATTTTCACAATCAGTGAACTTTTACAATATTTAGCATCGCCCTTAACTTTTTCATTCGAGAAAATTTCTGCATTCTTACAAGAAATGTTACATGTTCTGTCCTAAGCAAGTTCTTTTCAAATATCATATAGCTCTTTAATCACTAGCCTAAGTGAATCAACTTGATCATCTAATTGTCCCCGCTCCCCTTCCAAAAATTCCCCGTGCTTTCCATCCCCTTTAGACACCTATAGAACTTCTACCTATATTTCTACACTGATAACAAAGCTTTATCCTCCCACTGTGGAAACTGGAAATGCTCTTATTTTTAAGTTTGGCAATTAAAGAACAGGTTATGGGTGCAAGAGAATAAGTCTTTAGATTGAAAACTAGAGTCTGAATAATCCTTTGCTTGTTATCTCCACTTCTCCATCTTTGCTATCCAGCAGTATACACCTCAGAAGAGAATCAGCTGTCAAAACAGTAAAATTTCTAAGGCATCACACACTGCTGTTAAGAATGGCAGGAAAGAACTGTTAAATATGGTTCTTTCAACCCTATTCCTTACCCTAGAGCTATTAAAGAACTATCGCTGCAGTGATGTACTGTAATACAGTTTTCCAATAAGAACAAGGTATATTTTTTCCCAACTTTAATTGTTCATTAAGATAAACTTATGAACTTTACCAGAAAGAAATTCAAATAAAATGAAACTAAAATCCAATCAATTCTCCAGGAAATTAAACTTCAGTAGGGGAACTAAACATTATTTTTACAAAAAATACCCGTAGAGTTATTTCCATGCTTATTCTAATATAATCACTCTTAGAAGATGTCAAAATATACAGCTTTCTATCTCTATTAGGTACAACGTAAGGCACAAACATCACAGATGTAGTTATATATATTTGTTGTCAATATCATTGCTCCATGCTTACAGAACAACTTAAATCGTAACACAGAATCAAAAATTCTTACCGCTTTGTACCCCGTATCTGGTCTGCATGCTTTTCTCCCTGAAAACATTAGGATTCCTTGCCAGAATAGCCTGCAGCAAGACTGGTATATCTCCCTCTGGATCATCGCTGCCAAGATTATCTTTCAGTTCTCTGCAATTGTGGAAGTAAGCAAATAAAGAAGCAAATGAGTTTTCAAAGTTTTCAAATTGAAAGAAATAGCGATCAAATTAAAAAAAAAAAAAAAAAATAATTCCAAATTAAAGAAAAAAACAAGCCTACAAAGCATTGTTCCCTGTCTGTATTTTTTTTTTTCCTCTCTCTTCTTTAAGGAATGGATGGAAAGCTATTCCTACCAGTCTTTATAATTATTTTCTGTTATTAAGCACATACATCTATAGATATCTATAGTTGTCAGTTACAGTTTCTTATGACCACTTTTTTATTTGTATCTTGGTCTTCTCCACAGAAGACCACTTTGGCACAACATGAAGAAAGTATTGTAAAAGTGAAAATAATATATATATGAATACAAAATAGTCAAGTTGTGTATTTTATAATAAAATGGAAAATTAGAATATCATTCATATCACAGGATTTCCACTGAACCATCAAAAATGAAATGGATTTCCATAAGTGCATCTGTGCTTTCAGTTATTGCTTGTTTTGAGGACTTTTTAAGAGCTACTTCCATTTGATCAAAACAATTAATTGGAATATGTAGGAAAAAATGCTGTCAACATAAGACAATTCAAAGGAAGTCATACAAAAATGAACAAAGAGGATACTTGCTAATTCAATTCTTATAATATTAAAGTTCAAAATCGAATCAGATTTGAAATGGGTCTGTCAGGGTTTTGTGATTTTGCCATTGGTTTTTCTCCTTCCTTGAGCCCAGTTCCCATCCCCCTATCCCTTTTCTCTTTCCATTCCCATTTTGTGGGGCTGGGGGGGGCAGGGGCCTACTTGCCCCCCTGTCACAGGCATAGATTGATCTAGTTAAGTGTGATAATCTTTGCTGGAGAATGCGGGCATTAGCTGCTTGTTAGCTTTTAGAACAAATCTCTCTCCCTGCTCTCAGAGAGCTTTGTTAGGGAACTTTATCAGCTTATCAGCAGTTCAGGTTTCTGTGCTAGAAAACTTGACCTTGAAAGCCTAGACGGACTGCCAGTATTCTGGGATATTTGTAAACTTTGAGCACTGCTTAGTCTGGGCAGTACTTTTATGTTGTTTTTTTCTTCTCTCGTCAGCCTCCATTCATTAACCCCTTTTTAGCAGCTACTAGCGATGAACCCGCTCTTTATTGTGGGGGTGCTGTCTAAGGGATTAAAAGCCATTATGTTCCTCGCGACGTATTGGCCAATTATCAATGTCATGATTTCTTGTTGTGAAATTGTGTTCATATATAACCAAATAAGGGCACTGATGGAGACACCTGCACGGTACTTATATGCAATGTGGTATGATTTGAATTTTGACACTTACATCCCAAATGGAATAGCTAATTTTACAAACAACACAATGTTCAGACCAGTTTCCAGGCTTTCTTCTCAGTTTGTCACACGTTTTTTGAATGCCGAATTAATGTTCATGTTTATGGGCATACTCCTGTGCATGTTAACAATCTCCCTGAATGTATTCCTACATATTCACATTCTGTGAAAGGAGTCTCCTCCAAAACCAGAGAACGCTGACTGGCAGGGAATATGGAGAGGTTTAGGAAAAATCATAGGAGCATGGGGACCTGCAATGTCATGGGATTTCACTCTTGAACACCTGTGAGATCCCAAGAAGTTAAGACAGTATTTGAGTCAGGGATGGTGTGGCTTACATAGATCTAAGGAGGTACAACTCATCTGGGGCTTGGCTTGTGCTTACTGTGCCCTATACAATACTATTCTGGAGAGAGAGAGTTTCCGAGCTGAGGTTCAAGCCAAAGGGGAAAATCTCCAAGTCAAATCTGATCAATCACAGGAGACACCAGTAACAATGCCAGATGCCCCTGTGGAAGGCAAGAAATGGAAACGAGTGTCCTCGCGTCTAGAACGGAAAAAAGAAGCAGCGGAGGAGGTAGAGGAAGATCCAGGCGAGGGACTTTCCTAAGAACCACCATCGTCAGGGAAGGCAAAAGGAAAAGCTAAGAGACATGCAGAAGAGAGTGATGAACAGGAAGTCTCTATTTCTAGTTGCCAACCTCTGAAGATGACTGAAATCCAAGGCTCAAGAAAGGAGTTTACACAGCGCCCAAACAAAACTCTCGTTTCCTGGTTACTTCACTGTTGGGACAGCGAGGCCAGTAGCTTGTCTCTAGATGGTAATGAAGCTCGCCAACCAGAAGGCATCGCCAGAGATCCAGCTATTGACAGAGGGATTAGTAGATGTTTGGATGGGGTTGCCACCCTCTGGGAATGAGTATTAGTAGCTGTGAAGGAAAGGTATCCCTTCAAAGATGGCTTGAAGCCTGTGATGAAAAAGTGGGATACAGTTGAAAAGGGTATGCAGTATTGAAGGAAAAAGCCATGGTGGAAATGTCATATGACCCTAATTTTGTTCCTAACCACCCACGCCAAGACCACAACCCTGAGAGAGCATGGGTGAGAGAATTACAAAACAGATCAATCACCAGTGCAGTTGCTCCAGTTACCACAGGCAATGAATAGAGGGGCCCTGCCCTCAGTCAGGGGGAGAAAGGGATACTAGAGTTTATTGGTCTGTGTGGATTCAATGGCCTGGCACATCAGAACCACTGAAATATAAGGCATTGGTGGATACCGGTGCACAGTGCACTCTGATGCCCTCGAGTCATGAAGGGAGAGAATCAATCCATATTTCTGGAGTGACTGGGGACTCTCAAGAATTGACTGTTGGAGACCGAGATAAGCCTCACTGGTAAGGATTGGCAAAAACATCCTATTATGACTGGCCCAGGGGCTCCATGTATACTTGGTATTGATTACCTCAGAAGGGGGCATTTCAAGGATCCTAAGGGGTATCGATGGGCCTTTGGAATAACTGCTGTAGACACAGACAACATTAAGCAGCTGTCTGTTTTGCCTGGCCAGTCGGAAGATCCGTCTGTTGTGGGGTTGCTACGACTAAAAGAGCAACAGGTACCAATTGCTACAAAAACGGTGCACAGATGACAATACCACACCAACAGAGGATTCCTTGCTCCCCATTCATAAGTTCATTCATCAACTAGAGAGTCAGGGAGTGATAAGCAAAACTCACTCGCCTTTTAACAGCCCCTTATGGACAGCGCATAAAGCCAGTGGAGAATGGAGGCTGATGGTGGACTACCGTGGTCTGAATGAAGTCACAGCCCCACTGAATGCTGCTGTGCTGGACATGTTAGAACTCCAGCATGAACAGGAGTGAAAAGCAGCCAAATGGTATGCCACCATTGACATATTGCTAACGCCTTCTTTTCCATTCCTTTGGCCACAGAATGTAGGCCACAGTTTGCTTTCACCTGGAGGGGCATTCAGTATACTTGGAACCATTTGCCCCAGGGGTGGAAACACAGCCCAACCATTTGCCATGGGTTGATCCAAACTGTACTGGAACAGGGCAGTGCTCCTGAGCACCTGCAGTACATTGATCATATTGTTGTGTGGGGCGATACAGCAGAACTCTTCAAGAAAGGAGTGCAAATAATCCAAATTCTTCTGCAAGCTGGTTTTGGTATTAAGCGTAGCAAAGTGAAAGGACCTGCCCAGGAAATTCAGTTCCTAGGTATAAAGTGACAAGGTGGGTATCGTCACATTCCAAAAGATGTGATTGACAAAATCACTGCTATGTCTCCACCCACTAGTAAGAGAGAGACAGTCTTTACTGTGCATAGCAGGCTTTTGGAGAATACATGTTCCAAACTACAGCCGCATTGTAAGCCCCCTTTCTCAGGTGATGTGGAAGAAGAATAAGGTTACATGGGGCCCTGAGCAGCAGCAGGCTTTTGAACAGATTAAACAGGAGATAGCTCATGCCGTGGCCCTAGGGCCAATAAGGGTGGGAGAGGATGTAAAGAACATCCTCTACACTGCTGCTGGAGAGAAAGGTCCCACTTGGAGTTTGTGGCAAAGAGCCTCAGGAGAGACCTGAGGCCGACCCCTAGGATTCGGGAGTTGAGTGTACAGGGGGTCAGAAGAGTGCTACACTCCAACTGAAAAGGAGATCTTAGCCGCATACGAGGGGGTTCAGGCTGCTTCCAAAGTAGTCAGTACTGAAACACAGCTCCTTCTGGCACTTCGACTGCCAGTGCTGAACTGGATGTTCAAGGGAAAGGTTCCCTCCACCCATCATGCTACTGATGCCACTTGGAGTAAGTGGATGGCGTTGATTACGCAATGAGCGCGGATGGGGAACCTCAGCCGTCCAGGGGTCCTAGAGGTGATCAAGGACTGGACAGAAGGCAAAAAGTTTGGAACATCACCAGCAGAAGAGGTGTCACGTGCTAAAGAGGCCCCACCATACCATGAACTACCAGAAAATGTAAAGACACATGCCCTGTTCAAAGATGGATCGTGTCGTATTGTGGGGAAGCATCGCAGATGGAAAGCTGCTGCGTGGAGCCCCACACGACAAGTTGCAGAGGCCACTGAAGGGAAAGGAGAATCAAGCCAATTTGCAGAGGTAAAGGCTGTCCAACTGGCCTTAGATGTTGCTGAATCAGAAAGGTGGCCAATGCTTTATCTTTACACTGACACATGAATGGTGGCAAATGCCTTATGGGGGGTGGTTACAGCAGTGGGAGGAAAATAACTGGCAGCAGAGGGGTAAACCTATTTGGGCTGCTGAACTGTGGAAAGACATTGCTGCCCAAATAAAGAATATGGTTGTAAAGGTGCGCCATGTAGATGCTCACATGCCCAAGAATTGGGCTAATGAAGAACAGTAAAATAACCATCAGGTAGACCAAGCTGCCAAAATTAAGGTGTCTCAGATAGACTTGGACTGGCAGAACAAGGGTGAATTATTTCTAGCTCAGTAGGCCCATGAGACCTCAGGCCATCAAGGAAGCGATGCAGCGTATAACTGGGCTAGAGACCAAGGGGTGGACTTAACTATGGATGCTATTGCACAGGTTATTCATGACTGTGACACATGTGCCATAATCAAACAAGCCAAGAGGATGAAACCTCTCTGTGGGAAATAGCAATGGCAAAAGTATAAATATGGGGAGGCATGGCAGGTTGATCATAACACTTAACACTGCAAGATCGTGGCAAGGTGATATGTGCTTACCATAGTGGAGGCTACCACTGGGTGGCTTGAAACATATTGCAGTACCCCATGCTACCACCCGAAACAACATATTAGGTCTTGAGAAACACATCCTGCGTGGACATGGCACCCCACAACAATCTGAGTCAGATAATGGGACTCATTTCAAAAATTCTCTTGTAAATACTTGGGCCAATGATCATGGCATTGAGTGAATTTACCATATTCCCTACCATGCACCAGCCTCTAGTAAAATTCAACGATACAATGGATTGTATAAAACTATTCTGAAAGCAATGGGTGGCAGAACATTTAAGCACTCAGAGGAGCAAGTGGCAGAAGCCACCTGGTTGGTCAACACTGGAGGATCTATCAGTTGTGGTGGTCCTACCCTATCCAGCTCCCTATGTACCGTAGAGGGAGATTAAGTCCCTATTGTACTTTTAAGGAGCATGTTGTTGGGAAATGCAGTTTGGGTCCTTCCTGCTTCTAGAAAGGGCAAACCTCTCAGTGGTGCTGTTTTCGCCCAGGGACCTGGGTCCCCTTGGTGGATGATGCAGAAAAACAGGCATGTTCAATGTGTACCACAAGGAAATTTTATGTTGGGGGAGTACAGTCAGTAATTCTATGTATATGTATGTTTATAGACATGGGTGTGTAATACATTTTTATCACTGTTTGTATATATGTTTATATACTAAGCATGATGTATGATGTAGAATAAGGGGTGGAATGTCACGGTTTTGTGATTTTCTGGTTTTCAGTATTCTACATCATAACACCATGCAGTGCTCTGGGAGTTTAAGCGTTAATGCTCCAATTCCAGATACCTGCCCCTGTATGTCACAAAAGTAGTGGGATCCGACCCTTCCTCGTTGGGCGGTCTCTTACTGCCTGGCAGTGGGTGCTGGAGGATTCTTTCCTAGCCATTCCAAGCTTTTCAGGTTTGACTCTGTCTCAAGAACTCTCTCTCTCTCTCTCCTATCTTATTTGATTTATTAGTCTGTTTCAATTAGATTGTATTGTATTGTATTATCTTGCATTCTGATATCGTGGTTAGTAAAGTAGGTTTTCCTCCCTAGATGATTGCTTCTGTTTTTCCTTCCTGGAGCCCAGCTCTCATCTCCCTATCCCTTTTCCTTCCCATTTTGTGGGGCTGGGGGAGGCCCAGGGGCCTACTGCCCCCCAGTCACAGGCATAGATTTATCTAGGTAACTCCATGACAGGGTCTCAACAAAAAGTATCTTTTTGTCTAATGTCAGGTATTTGTATTCTCTATCGGTATTATTTGTGTTCCAGTTTGGTTAATAAATGTTGAACAATCAACATCACATAATCTGCTCTTTTAACTAGCATTATTGAACAAGCAGCAGATCTATTAAAAAAAAAAAAAACAAACAAAACAGTTATGCTTAAGGGCTACTTGACTGACACAACTGACTTATACAGTGGTAATCTGCTAAAGAAGCCTAATAAAAAACTTGCACATTTTCAGATTCTCACCAACTTCCCTCTCAATCCAGTTTCCTCAAGGAATAAAGACAGTGATTTGATATTGCTGAAATTCAAAATACATACATGTGATCTGTTGACACCTGATTGAGACTGTGGACAAGCTGTGAAACCAGATTTTCATCCCTGCAAGCCAGAAGGCAGTTCACCTCTTCAGCTATCCGTCCATTGAAGAGCAGGCTTTTTGTTGTTGTAGCAGGTAAAGGTGATGGAAGAGGCAGCTGGTTCAAAACTTATCAAATGACAGAAAGAAGTTCAGAAGATAGGCAACCTTCTTACTCCCTCACATGATTAAAGAAGAAAAACAAAAAACCAAACACCTGAAAACTACATTTGAAATAAGAAACATTTTCAATCTCAGGATTTATTTATTTAAAAATCAGGAACACACACAGAGGCTGGACTGTTTTAAACAAAGTAATGTAATCAATTCCACACATTATAATATCATTGTAAATATTTAACTGTGCTAAGCCAAGTACTATGAATAAAAACACTTTTTTAACATTCCAGAATATAGAGTTATTTAAAAAGTTAAGACAGTTTTCTCTTGGAGCTGAAAGCATTGATAATGGGAAGGAAGAAAATGCAAGACGCCTATAGTTACATGTAGTATTGAAAGCGCATTAAGCACATGAAGTTTTCTACTCGGAACTTCAAGTTTAATCTGTTTCTGCTTTTTATGGTCTGGAAAGATTGGAAAACAAAAAACCAATCATAAGCTACTAATTACATTATCAGTTTATTCTATTCCTATTGTATTCATTTCTACATAAGTCATCTCAAAAAAAAAAGGCTAGTATTGTAGGTTGGTATGACAATTACAGTGTTAATTCACTCAAAATACCCATTCACAAATCTTGGTAAGAAGATTTAATTGCTAAATGAAAAGCACTCATCAAAATATTTCAATCAGACTACATATGAGCATACTGTACTTACAGACAATTCTTAGGTCTACGTGCATAAAAAAGAAGTATATCAAATAAAAAGCCTTTACCAAGATGATTGGCAGGGCTACATAGACAAGAGAAGAACAAGCCAGAAGAGGCCAAAAAGTCACTTTCACAGGTCCAAGAAAATAAGTTTACTCTGATTATCCAGCCTGAGTATAGTTCCAAGATAAAGGTTTTAACTAAACAATTAGAAATAGCTTCAGAAAAAAGAGAGGGGGGAAAAAAAGGTAGAAAGCAACATAGGAAAGATGAGAAAATGAGTACTTACGGTCTGTAAGACTAGCAATCCTTGCAAGAGTAGTGATGGGAACATGAGGCATATCCCCATTCATCCTGAAGTTCTGGGACAGTAGCGTCTACACAGATATTTTAGTTCAGGTGCCAGCTATCGTTACTTCCCATCTCCCAAGCACTAAAAAGAATAAAACCAAATTACAATATTCAGTTTGCTTAAAAGACTTTTCAATTCAGTAATATCAATTATAAATGAAAAGCAAGCCATAATCTCAGCCACATACTAAGTGAATTTTGTCAAGCATAGGTAGAACAATGTAGAATTGAAATATCAAATTTCACTGAGTAATAAAAAGGCAAACTTCTGTTTTAAGAAGCAGAGCCCTTCACCTGAAATAAGACAAACAAAGTTTTCCTCAGGTTATACAGAACTAAACTAATAGCCTGTCTAGATATTAAAAGTACAAAGACCTTATTTTTAAAGAAAAATTAAAAACTGAAAATAGGGTAGCAAAATTTCTGTTGGTTTGCTGGTTCATACTACAGTGGAGAGCACTTAATTCACGAACAGTTTAATTAGCTGCTATATTCACTTCCCAGTTTTGGAGAAGAAAGCATTTTTCATACAAGAGATGGCTAGCAAGAATAAATGGAGTAATGTACAGATGCAAAAAATAAGGCAACATGACAAGTAAAACATCTTAGGATATTTTAAAAATATGTATCTATTTTTAAATTAATCTGAAAATCTCTGCTTAATAATAATTTAGTTTCAACCACAGTTGTAAAGCAAGAAAATTTACAAAGATTGCACAATACGCTCCACTACTGTTATATAAATGAAATAGCAAAAAAAGAGCATATCTAAGGAAAATAAAATAAATTGAAGGAAAGGAATACAATACATACAAATGTAGTAGAAATACTAAGTCAGGGCCTGAAACAGTGATTGAGCACCTGGTGGGAAGGCAGGGCCAACCCATGGAAGCTCAGCTGCATGCACTCCACCTGAGTGACTGGAAGGGGTGGATCCTGGCTCCACCCCTTCCCAGACCCCATTTAAGTTGGGGGTGGAGATCCCTTTCAATTTGGTTTTCCAAAGGTAAATAGCTTTTTTCTTTAATTTCTTTGTTTGTGGATGCTGCGTTTGGGTTTGTTCTCACTTGTTGTAGCCAAAGATTTTGCAGTTCTGCTATTATCATCCTGTTATAGCACTACAATATAGATTGCTCTTAGAGTAATGTTGCCTATTTATTTCCATAGAAACTACAACAGATACAAAGAGCACAATAATGGTATTTGATAGACCAAATTCTGAGTTACAAACCACTACTTTTCAACATAGTTATCACTATTAGCTATGTATTTCTGCTAACTATGAACAAGAGCCTGTATACTGTGCTCATACAAATCTGCTATGGACATCTGGAATGTGAGTAGTCTTTTACTTTGCTGGTGCTATTTTTTCACATGGAGGAATTCAGTGACATCTTTGCTTTGCATGGACTTCCATGTCAGACACCATTTTATCAGACTGCCCCTCTGCTGCCATCTGTTGCACAGCAACAACATGGAATGGCATATTGGTGGGAATGTTCAACCTCAACTACCATCCATTGATATCTATCTTTGAATCTGTGGGCCAACATCATAAGAGGTAGCCCTCATATCTTCAGATTATAGTAAATAACTTATGACTGACCTAATATATTTCTGAGAAGATTAAAAGATGAAATTTAAGAAACTTTGCCTCGTAGCCAGTTAAGAGGTTCCCCATTTTGCAATAAGCTACTTTTCTTGACAGTTTGTATAAATCTCTCCTAGTCTATAAGCTAATCCTAAGGGGAAGAAATCACTTCAGAAATGGGACAGTGTGTGAATATTTTCTATTTCTCATTAAAATAAGATCCTGTGACAGAGTAAACAAATATACCCACAAGAGGGTGGAGTTCAGGTATCCAAATCAGAGCTACATCTGAATAAAAGCTGTAATTCTGTTAAATGTTTCCAAACTGAAATGCTTTTGCGATATAAAAAATAAGGAAGAATAGTTGAACAATAGTCTAAGACTTAAGTTACGTGGAGAAAAGAAGCACATACTTTTGTTATAGATTCAATAACTCAGTCTTAGGAATGTAAGCATTAGAACTGAAGTAATTAATCACTCATGGAATTGCCTTAAGGTTAAAATGGTAATGCTGAAAGCTATAAAATTTCTGATATGAACTTAACTTTAACAACCAAGTAGGGGGTTGGTGCAGCAGCAGAGGGGGGAGCATCAGAAACCCAGATAACACATTATTAATGATAGAACACTATGAAAACATATGAAGCACTATGAAAGCATGTAGAAAAACAGGAAATTGATATTATATACAAAACAGTTTCCCCTTCTACAATATCAGCTATAAATAAACAAAATAGAATTTGAAGATACAAATACAGGAATCTTCACACGTGTAAGAAATCAAGCGGGACAGGCAGGAAATCAGCACAGCTAAGCAAAGTCCTGCTAGTCAAACTGAAGGGTGAGAAGGAAATGCATAAACAGTGGAAGCAGGATGTCACGGAATTAACCAGATCAGTTTATGCCTGTGACAGGGGGGCAGTAGGCCCCTGCCCTCCCCACCCCCCGCCTGGCCCCACAAAATGGGAAGGAAGGGGGAACAGGGAAAAAAAAAGGCAGCGGCAACAATCTATGGAGGTAAACTTATTTTACTAACTATGATATCGGAATGCAAAATAATACAATATAATACAATCTAATTGAAATTGAGTCTAATAAATCGAATGAGATATGAGAGAGAGTGCCCGAGACCGAGTCAAACCTGAGAAAGCTTGGAACGGCTAGGAAAGCACCCTCCAGCACCCACTGCCAGGCAGTAAGAGACCGCCCCCCGGAAGGGTCAGATCCCATGACTTCCGTAATGTATAGGGATAGGTACGTAGAATTAGAGCATTAACACTTTAATTCCAGTACATGATGTCTTGATGTGGAATATTGAAAATCAAAAAAACCAAAACCATGACATTCCACCCCTTATTCTACATCACTACATCATGCTTAATATATATATATATATATATACACATACATACAGATACAAACAAAACAAAGATTAAAAAATGCATCACACACACACATCTATATACATATACATAGAATTACTGTCTGCACTCCCCCAGCATCAAATTTCCTTGTGGTACACATTGAACATCCCCATTCTTCTGCATTACCCACCAAGTGGACCCAGGTCCCTGGGCAAAAACCGTACCGCGGAGAGGTTTGCCCTTTCCAGAAGCTGGAAGAACCCAAACTGCTTTTCCCAACATGCTCTTTACATGTACAACAGGGACCTTATCTCCCTCTACGGTATGTAGGGAGCTGGACTGGGTAGGACCATCACGATTGATAGATCCTCTGGTATTGACTAACCAGGTGGCTTCTGCCAAATGCTTCTCCCAGTGCTTAAATGTTCCGCCACCCATTGCTTTCAGCATGGTTTTTAACAACCCATTGTATTGTTCAATTTTACCAGAGGCTGGTGCATGGTAGGGAATATGGTAAATCCACTCAATGCCATGATCTTTGGCCCAAGTATTTACAAGAGAATTTTTGAAATGAGTCCCATTATCTGACTCAATTCTTTCTGGGGTGCCATGTCGCCAAAGGACTTGTTTCTCAAGACCTAGTATGGTGTTTCGGGCGGTAGCATGGGGTACTGCATATGTTTCAAGCCACCCAGTGGTTGCCTCCACCATGGTAAGCACATAACACTTACCACTGTGGGATCGTGGCAAAGTGATATAATCAACCTGCCATGCCTCTCCGTATTTGTACTTTTGCCATCGCCCTTCCTCCCAGAGTGGTTTCATCCTCTTGGCTTGTTTGATTATGGCACATGTTTCACAGTCATGAATAACCTGTGCAATAGCATCCATAGTTAAGTCCACCCCTCGGTCTCTAGCCCACTTATATGTTGCATCTCTCCCCTGATGGCCCGAGGTCTCATGAGCCCACCGAGCTAGAAATAATTCACCCTTGTTCTGCCAGTCCAGGTCTATCTGAGCCACCTCAATTTTGGCAGCTCGGTCCACCTGGTGGTTATTTTGCTGTTCTTCAGTAGCCCGACTCTTGGGCACATGAGCATCTACATGGCGTACCTTCACGACCATATTCTTTATTCGGGCAGCAATATCTTTCCACAGTTCAGCAGCCCAAATAGGTTTACCCCTTCTTTGCCAGTTATTTTGCTCCCACTGCTGTAACCACCCCCATAGAGCATTTGCCACCATCCATGAGTCAGTGTAAAGATAAAGCGTTGGCCACCTCTCCCGTTCAGCAACATCCAAGGCCAGTTGGACAGCCTTTACCTCTGCAAATTGGCTTGATTCTCCTTTCCCTTCAGTGGCCTCTGCAACTTGTCGTGTGGGGCTCCACACAGCAGATTTCCATCTACGATGCTTTCCCACAATACGACACGATCCATCAGTGAACAGGGCATATTTTCTTTCATTTTCTGGTAATTCGTTGTATGGTGGGGCCTCTTTAGCTCGTGATACTTCTTCTGCTGGTGATGTTCCAAACTTTCTACCTTCAGGCCAGTCCATGATCACCTCTAGGATTCCTGGACGGCTGAGGTTCCCCATCCGCGCTCGTTGCGTAATCAACGCAATCCACTTACTCCAAGTGGCATCAGTTGCGTGATGGGTGGGGGGAACCTTTCCTTTAAACATCCAGTTCAGCACTGGTAGTCGAGGTGCCAGAAGAAGCTGTGTTTCAGTACCGACCACTTCAGAAGCAGCCCGAACCCCCTCATATGCGGCTAAGATCTCCTTTTCGGTTGGAGTGTAGCCTTCTTCCGACCCCCTGTAGGCCCGACTCCAGAACCCCAGGGGTCGGCCTCGGGTCTCTCCTGAGGCTCTTTGCCACAAACTCCAAGTGGGACCTTTCTCTCCAGCAGCAGTATAGAGGAGGTTCTTTACATCCTGCCCTGTCCGTACTGGCCCTAAGGCCATGGCACGGGCTATCTCCTGTTTAATCTGTTCAAAAGCTTGCTGCTGCTCAGGGCCCCATGTAAACTCATTCTTCATTCGCGTCACATGATAAAGGGGGCTTACAATGAAGCTATAGTTTGGAACATGCATTCTCCAAAAACCCACTACACCCAAAAAAGATTGTGTCTCTTTCTTACTAGTGGGTGGAGACATAGCAGTGATTTTGTCGATCACATCTGTCGGGATGTGACGACGGCCATCTTGCCACTTTATACCCAGAAACTGAATCTCCTGAGCAGGTCCTTTCACTTTGCTCCGCTTAATAGCAAAACCAGCACGCAGAAGAATCTGGATTATTCGCTCTCCTTTTGTGAAGACTTCTTCTGCTGTATCGCCCCACACAACGATGTCATCAATATACTGCAAGTGCTCAGGGGCACTGCCCTGTTCCAGTGCAGTTTGGATCAACCCATGGCAAATGGTCGGGCTATGTTTCCACCCCTGGGGCAAACGGTTCCAGGTATACTGAACACCCCTCCAGGTGAAAGCAAACTGTGGCCTACATTCTTTGGCCAAAGGAATGGAGAAAAAGGCATTAGCAATGTCAATGGTGGCATACCATTTGGCTGCTTTTGACTCCAGTTCATACTGGAGTTCTAACATGTCCGGCACAGCAGCACTCAGTGGGGGTGTGACTTCATTCAGGCCACGGTAGTCCACCGTCAGCCTCCATTCTCCACTGGCTTTACGCACTGGCCATATGGGGCTGTTAAAAGGCGAGTGAGTTTTGCTGATCACTCCCTGACTCTCTAGTTGACGAATCAACTTATGAATGGGGAGCAAGGAATCCCTGTTGGTGCGGTACTGCCGTCTGTGCACTGTTTTTGTAGCAATTGGTACCTGTTGCTCTTTTACTTGTAGCAACCCCACAACAGACGGATCTTCCGACAGGCCAGGCAAAACAGACAGCTGCTTAATGTTGTTTGTGTCTACAGCACCTATTCCAAAGGCCCATCGATACCCCTTAGGATCCTTGAAATGCCCCCTTCTGAGGTAATCAATACCAAGTATACATGGAGCCCCTGGACCAGTCACAATAGGGTGCTTTTGCCAGTTCCTACCAGTGAGGCTTATCTCGGCCTCCAACACAGTCAATTCTTGAGAGCCCCCAGTCACTCCAGAAATATGGATTGATTCTGTCCCTTCATAAGTCGAGGGCATCAGAGTGCACTGTGCACCGGTATCCACCAATGCCTTATATTTCAGTGGTTCTGATGTGCCAGGCCATCGGATCCACACAGTCCAATAAACTCTATTATCCCTTTCCCCCCCCTGACTGAGGGCAGGGCCCCTCTATTCATTACCTGTGGTAACCGGAGCAACTGCACTGGCAGTTGGTCTGCTTTGTAATTCTCTCACCCGTGCTCGTAGTACGTGAGTAGCTTGGTCGTGCCACTTCCTCATGTCTTCTCCATGGTCACGTAAGTAACGCCACAAGGCAAGTCGCGATGTAGGATTCCTTCCTGGAGCTGGAGAGCGTTTGCCTCTAACAGCTGAGATTTTTGATTTTGCACCTGAGAAGGAGGGTTCATTGCTTTTAGTTAGTTGGATCCACACTTGTTCTACTATCTCCTTCAGTAGACTCTTTTGACTATTCTGATCTTCACCAAGCGTTTCTGATACTTCTACAGGTTTGTCACGATTCATCAGTGAAGACATTTGCTCTCGCATTTCATTCAGTTGCTCCGTCATTTGTGAGATGGCGGCGATGGCGGCGCGAGTTGGGGGTAGCTGTTGTTCATAGCTTTGGAGCGTAAGAATCAATTCAAAAACTAAGGGGCTTCTCTGTTGGTCCTCGTATCTGTCAGATGCTGCCAATAGTGCAGGGGCGTATCTGGCTGGTGCTGTTGATGTGAGTTGTTGCCACATTTCACGCGTTGTCCTCACTTTCTCAGGATCATGGCTTTGTGGGTCACTAAAAACACAGTTAGGGTCATACAACATTTCCACCACGGCCATTTCCCTCAAATACTGGATACCCTGTTCAACTGTATCCCATCTTTTCGTCACAGGCTTCAAGCCGCTTTTGAAGGGGTACCTTTCCTTCACGGCTGCTAATATTCGTTCCCAGAGGGAGGCAGCCTCATCCAGACATCGACTAATTGCTCTGTCAATAGCTGGATTTCTGGCAATGGCTCCTAGTTGGCGAGCTTCATTACCATCTAGAGACAAGCTACTGGCCCCGCTGTCCCAGCAGCGAACTAACCAGGAAACGATAGTTTCATTTGGGTGCCGTATGAATTCCTTTCTTGAGCCTTGGATTTCAGTCATCTTCAGAGGCCGACGAGTAGTAATAGAAACTTCCTCTTCATCACTCTCTTCTGCATGTCTCTTCGTTTTTCCTTTTGCCTTTCTTGATTTTGGTGGTTCCGAGGAGGGCCCCTCACCTGGATCTTCCTCCACCTCCTCCTCCTCTTCTTCTTTTTTTCGTTCTAGACGCGAGGACACTCGTTTCCATTTCTTGCCCTCCACAGGGGCAACTGATATTGTTACTGGTGTCTCCTGTAATTGATCAGATTTGACTCGGAGATTCTCCCCTTTGGCTTGAACCTCAGCTCGGAAACTCTCTCTCTCCAAAACAGTATTATATATGGCACGGTAAGCACAAGCCAAACCCCAAATAAGTTGTACCTCCTTAGATTTACCTGAGCCGCACTGCCCCTGTCTCAAATACTGGCTAAGTTTCTGGGGATCCCACAGGTGCTCAAGAGTGAAATCCCATGACATTGCGGGTCCCCATGCTTCTAAGATCTGTCCTAAACCTCCCCATATTCCCTGCCAGTCAGCATTCTCTGGCTTTGGAGGAGACTCCTTCCGCTTACTATTCCTGTATTGGAATACATTCATGAAAAGTGATACGAACAGGACTAATGCGCCCACAAGCATGAAAATTAACTCAGCATTGGAGTAACGTCTGATAAACCGAAAGGAAAACCTGGAAACTGGTTTGAACATCGTGTGGTTTGTAAAATTAGTTATTCCATTTGGGATGTAGTTGCTTGTGAAATTAGCCATTCCATCCGGGATGCAAGTGTCAAAATTCATATTAGACATTGCATTTAGGTACCAATATAGGTACCATACAGGCGTCTCCGTCAGTCCCCTTATTAGATTATATACGTACACAACTCCACAACAAGTAAACATGACATTGATGATTGGCCAGTAGGTCATGAAGAACACCATAGCTTTGAATCCCCTCCTCAGCGCTCCCACGAAAAAGAGTGGGTTCATCGCTGGTTTCTGCTCAAAAAGGGTTAATGAATTGAAACTAACAAGGGGGGGGGGGGGAAAGGGAAAAAAAGGCACTACCCAGACTAAGCAGTGCTCAAAGTTTACAAATATCCCAGAATACTGGCAGTACGCCTGGTCTTTCAAGGTCAAGTTTTCCAGCACAAAAACCTGAACTACTGATAATGCTCCCTAACGAAGCTCTCTAAGAGCAGAGAGCGAGATTCGTTCTAAGAGCCAAAAACACACACACAAAAAAACAGCTATGCCCGCATTCTCCACCAAAATCTGTCACGGAATTAACCAGATCAGTTTATGCCCGTGACAGGGGGGCAGTAGGCCCCTGCCCTCCCCACCCCCCGCCTGGCCCCACAAAATGGGAAGGAAGGGGGAACAGGGAAAAAAAAAGGCAGCGGCAACAATCTATGGAGGTAAACTTATTTTACTAACTATGATATCGGAATGCAAAATAATACAATATAATACAATCTAATTGAAATTGAGTCTAATAAATCGAATGAGATATGAGAGAGAGTTCCCGAGACCGAGTCAAACCTGAGAAAGCTTGGAACGGCTAGGAAAGCACCCTCCAGCACCCACTGCCAGGCAGTAAGAGACCGCCCCCCGCCCCCTGGAAGGGTCAGATCCCATGACTTCCGTAATGTATAGGGATAGGTACGTAGAATTAGAGCATTAACACTTTAATTCCAGTACATGATGTCTTGATGTGGAATATTGAAAATCAAAAAAACCAAAACCATGACACAGGAACAATGTGGCCAGAGAAAAAAAAAAAAAAGGATGCCATCCAGACATGCAGAGATGCCCTGGTTTCACCTGAGAGTGTTTTTCTTCATAGTGTCTGGTATGATGCTATGTTTTGGCTTTAAGAGAAAAACACTGCTGATCAAAAACTTATGTTTTAGCTGTTGCTGAGCAGTGCTGCACAGAGCCAAGGACATTTCATCTTTTTGCTTCCTGTGCTGCCTTGCCAGCAAAGGGACTAGGGGGCCCAAAGAGTTGGGAGGGGACAGAATGAGGACAGATGACCTAAAGTGGCCAAAGGGATGTTCCATACCATATGGCATCACAAGAAAAAGTATAAAACTGAGGGAAGTTGGCTGGGGGGGCAGCTGCTGCTGCTGCTGCTGCTCTGGGACTGGCTGAGCCATCAGTCAGCAGGTGGTGAGCTTTGTACATCACTTCTTTCATGATATATATATTATCATTACTATTATTTCCTTTTCTATCATAGTAAATAGCTTTTATCACAACCTACGAGTACCAGCTCTTTCTTTTCTTCCAAATCCCTCCCTCATCCTGCTGAAGTGTGGGGGTGTGTGGAGCAGGGAGTGAGCAAAAGGCTGTGTGGTGTTCAGCTGTCTGACAGATTAAACCACAAGATAGGATCAGGAAAGCCAAGGTACAGATGGAACTGAACTTGGCAAGGAATGCAAAAAATGCTGAATCTGTAAAAAACTGCTAAAGAATCATAGAACCATAGAAAAGTTCAGGTTGGAAAAGATCTTACAGATCATCAAGTCCAACCGCAACCTAACCATACTACCCCAACTCTAACAACCCTCTGCTAAATCAGGTCCCTGAGAACCACATCCAAACAGTTTTTAAACATGTACAGGGATGGTGACTCAACCATCTTCCTGCGGAGCCTATTCCAGCGCTGAACAACCCTTTCTGTAAAGAAGTTTTTCCTGATATCTAGCTTAAACTTACCCTGGCACAACTTGAGGCCATTTCCCCTCATCCTGTTACCTGTCACCATTGAGAAGAGACCAACCCCACTATTACTATAATCACCTTTCAGGTATTGGAAGAGAGCAATAAGGTCTCCCCTCAGCATCCTCTTCCCCAGGCTAAACAGCCCCAGTTCCTTCAGTTGCTCCTCGAAAAAAGTTAACGCTATCACAGAATCACAGAATAGCCAGGGTTGGAAGGGACCTCAAGGATCATGAATCTCCAACCCCCTGCCGCATGCAGGGCCACCAATCATCCCACCTAATGCTAGACCAGGCTGCCCAGGGCCCCATCCAATCTGGCCTTGAACACCTCCAGGGACGGGGCATCCACAACCTCTCTGGGCAGCCTGTTCCAGTACCTCACCACTCTCTCTGTAAAGAATTTCCCCCTGATGTCTAACCTAAATCTCCCTTCCCTCAACTTAAAACCATTTCCCCTTGTCCTGCTGTCACTCACCCTTTCAAAGAGTTGATTCCCCTAATTGATTCACTAATTGATTTCTGCTACAGATTACATAAAACCTCCATATAAAGGAAAAAAGTGCCTTTTCAAACACTGTTACTATGTCATCAAAAACACACTTGCCTAGATAAGTCTAGGAAAAAGGTCTCTCCATATGTGTAGTAGAAATGCTAAGTCAAGGCTTGAATCAGTGATCAAGCACCTGGTGGGACCAGAGGAGCTCAGGTGCATGCAATGCACCTGAGTGACTGGAAGGGGTGGAGTCAGGATCCACCCCTTCCCAGGCCTCATTTAAGGGTTGGCAGTGGAGATAAAGATATCTTGCTTAGGATTCCTGCGTACCTAAGCCTTTCTAAGGGTAAATGTCTTTTATTTTTCTTTGTTTTTCTGTCTACAGCTGCTATGTTTGGGTTCATGCTCACTTGCTGCAACCTAGGACTCTGCTACTGTTGTTGCTCTTTCCATTGCATTATAGTGTTACGTGTACAATATACAGCATCTTCTAGCAGCTCTTTCCTTCACTGTACCTGTACAATGTACATCTGTAAGAGATTATTCTTTTACATCATTGTCTCAAAGCTTGCTGGGGACACAGATGGACAAGTCCAAGCAAGTCCTGGGCAAGGGTTGTGAAATCCTTTGTCTGAGGGACACAGATGGACAAGGCCAGGGGCAACGAGAGAGAGAGAAGCTGCAGCTTAATGGCCAGGAAATGGTCTTTTGTGTGGGCTTATCTTGAGGAAGATGGCCATCTCAGGAGGTGCTGCACATGACTCTTACCCAAGCACCCAGGAATGCCATGCTGATAGAAGGAGGAGGATTAAAAAAACAGAACCTACAACCATGAGGTTGAGGTTCTCTGGCAACAGATTCCTCATGAAGAAGAGGTTTCCAACATGAGAAACCTTACGACCTGCCTCTCTTCCTCTTGGGCTTGCTCTGTGCTCTACCTGCATACTGAGGAAGAACAAAGGTGTCTGCCATCAGATTCCTCACTACAGAATTCCTGCATGCTGATGGACTCTCCTGGGCCTGCTACCTGAGCCCTGCTGCTTCCCCCCGGATTGGCTCTGTGACTTCTTCCTGCTACTTGCTTGCTGCCCAAGGCTGGCCACACTGCTGCTGCTCTCCCCCCAATGCTGCTTTTGTCTCAGACCTTCGAAGTGGCATGCAACAGGACCACTGCTGGATCCTGGTGGTGACTATCCCCGCTTTACACGATTCTTGCTGCTTTCCTATCTTTTCTATTGCCCTCCTTCCCTTCCCCGTCTCCCTGATTAGGAGATATAATAAACTGGTTGGACCAACATTTGAACAGTTGTTTCTTAATCTCACACCAGGTATACAGATATTAAAAGAACCTCCTATAAATTGGAGCGAGACAACATCATAGCTTTTCAAAGTATCAGCATGAGATGGAGTGAAAATATTCAAATGTAATTTCAACAGTGCTGATTCAAAAAGCTTGCTGATAACAAGTGATTTTTATTTTTTAAGTAAGGTTTTATATGCGGTAATGATTAAAATGTGCAGTGGGTATTGCATACAAAAGAAACTGGTCTCATAAAGTCTAAAGCATCTTCAAACGTACATAGTCTTTAAAAAGAATTCATCTTAAGTTACAGTTAACAATTCTAGTAAGTACACAAACTCTTACTAGACTCTTATTCTCTTTTTTTTGTTAAGTCATGACATTCTAGTTATTGTACATAATATTACTGGCTATGATCCTGATGCGCCTAGCCTCAGTGTTCCATGCAGGGAAGCAACAATGCAAGCTTCAAGACAACAAAGCCACATATAAGAAGTTTTTCTGCTTGTCGCATTTTCCATCAATGAAGGCTTGCCATAAGAAGGAGAGAAAAAATACATATAGCAAAAAAGGAAAAAAGCCACTAACTTGAATTTTAACATCCCTACTTATTCTATATAAAATAGAGATTTGGGCTTAAATAGAATAAAATTGATGTTTATGTGATACGCTAATTCAGTTTATTAGTTGTTTTAACAAAACTAATGGATAATCTGAAAGAGGTAACTATTCTTTTAAATATTATTTGAAAAAAATACTCAAAAATCCACTAAAATATTTTCCCCACAATAAAACATTTGTGAAAAAGATTAATCATAAATAGATTAGAAAATAAAAGTGCTTACTGTCATGGTTCTATGATTTTTGGTTATTGGTATTCCACATCATAACATCATGTAGTGCACTGGGAGTTAAACAGTTAATGTTCCAGGCACCTGTCTGGAAGAAAAGAACTACACATACTCCAGAACACTTCATGTTCAGAGAGGAGATATAAGCCCTGGCAAGGTCATGAGCACCTTGAAGGAGTTTGTCTACAATCTCTACATAAATGCTTATTAGCTAGTTAAAGAGAGCATTTAAATCTCTCTTAGCTTCACCAGAGTTAAACAAAATCAACTAACTCAGATTTTCCTTGTATGTTTTGTGTTCCAGGTTCCTAACCATGTAAGTGGCTCTCTGTCAGTTTAGGAAAATTAAAGCTGAGGTTACAGGAGTGGCTGGATGAGTAATATCAAAATGATGTTTAAGAGAAAAAAACATTGTAAAACAAGAAAATTATTAGAGAACTCCAGGTTCCTTGAGTGTTTTTCACAATGAAACTCTTCATAGAATCACAGAATGGCTTGGGTTGAAAAGGACCTTAAAGGTCTTCTAGTTTCAACTCCCTGCCATGGACAGGGTTGTCACCCACCAGATCAGGCTCTCCAGGGCCCCACCCAACCTGGCTTTGAACACCTCCAGGGATGGGGCATTCACAGCTTCTCAGAGCAACCTGGGCAGAGGCCAGACCTGGACATGGTTCTCCAGATGGAGCCTCATGAGGACAGAGCAAAGGGGAACAATCCCCTCCCTGCCCGCTGCCACCCCTCTGTTGATGCAGGGACTTCATCTGACAGCCATGACTTTCCAAATGTCATGGAGAGCAGCTTGGCAACCACACCAATCAGTTCCTTCAGCAACCTGGGATACACATCATCCAGCCCCATAGACTTGTACACATTCAGCCTCATGAAGTGGTCTCAGACTCTCTCTTCCTTTTACAGTGGGAGGGATTTTGCTCCCCCAACCCTCGTCTAAAGGTTCAGGGGAAGCCTGACTGCCAGTGAAGACTGGGGCAAAGAACTTGTTGAGTACCTCAGCCTTCTCCATATCTGTCATAGCCAGCTTTCCATTCTCATTTATCAGAGGGAGTACAAACTCCTTGGCTTGTCTCTTCTGATCAACGTACCTGTAGAATCCCCTCTTGTTATTTTTCACATTCCTCGACAAGTTCAGTTCCATCTGTGCCTTGGCTTTCCTGATCGCACCTCTGCACATCCAGACTGTATCCTCATATTCTTTCCAAGCCATGCATCGCTGCTTCCACTGCCTGTACATGTCCTTTTTTCCCCTCTCTTAGACCAGCAGGTTCTTGTTCAGCCATGCTGGTTTCCTTTCTCCTCTATTTGATTTCTTATGCTGGGGGGATGCACAGCTATTGTGCTCTCAGAAGGGCATCCTGAAATAGCTGCCAGCTCTGCTCCACTCCTTTATGTCCCTGAAGACAGTTTCACACAGAATCTCATACAATAATTTCTTCAACAGATCGAAGTTCAGGGCCCTATGTTTTTGCTGGGCCCATATTCTTTGAAACCAAAAACTTCAACAAGGGCATGGTCACTACAGCCAAGACTGCCTCCAATCTTAACCTCTTTAATGAGCTCCTCTACACTGGGGAGCACCAGCTCCAGTAAAAGTTGCCCTCTGGTTAGTTTGTCTAATACAGGCAAGTCCAACCTGTGGCCTGCGGGCTGCATGCAACCTGCCACAGCTTGTAATTTGACCCACCCCCTGCATCGCACCATCCTGGTGACGGCTCTTCCCCCTGAGGGGCCCAACCCGACCCCACACCCATCACTCAGCAACAACCAAACATCAGTGTGCGATTGGCACCGACATAGATGAAACCAGGGTACGGGAGGGCACAGTGCAATGGTAACTCAAATTATGGCAAATAATTTTATGCATTTTGATACATTGACTTGTAGTAGAAATGCTAAGTCACAGCCTGGAGTCACAGTCTCTCGTTGAAGATCCCTGCCTATCTGAGGCCTTCCAAAGTTAAGCAGCTCTTTTCTCTCATTTCTGCATCCATGGCTGCTGCACTTTGGCTCATTCTCATTTGCTGCTGCTGAAGACTTTGCCGCCCTGCTATTATCACAGTATTTTCCATCATATTATAACATTACACTTGGTGAGCCAGGTAGATACTTATTTATGATGGATTACCTTAAAAAGATTATGCGTTGGATGGTCACTGGAACCCTGAATGCACCAAAAGAGAAACTCCCAGGGGAAACCCCAGGATTCCTGGGTTCCCCGTGGCTAAGTGCTGCTTGGATTATCAAAGAGTGGGAACCTATAACAGACAATGGTCCCATTATTAAATCACCTTCAAAAATGGCTGATTTCCTGAATAAATTAGGACAAAACTTTTTGATAACTGAGGAAAGAAAAGTAGCAGCATCTGCTGCAGCATGGCCACTGCTTCTCACAATTAATGCATATCATTCCTCGGAGGAAGAATTAAAAGATGAAAATGAGCTTTTGAAAACTCATATTAAACAACCAGAAAATAAAATTACATCTTTGACAGGGCAATCTGCCTCACCATTGAATGGAACTTCCCCTTTGAAATTAAGACCCATACCACTAGAAGGGGAAAAAAACTTGTATCAGCAGGATCCTTGGATCCTAGTTGAACCCAAAAACAAAAAGAAGGACAAGCAGACTAAAATCCAACTAGAGGCACCCGAAGAGTGGCCCACTGCATACACCACATTACATGTATATGCATGCCCATACATGGCTGCTGAAGTCATGGATCTATTACAACGATTTAAGCAAAGACCACGAGAGAGCATACCAGCTTGGCTGTTGAGATTATGGGACATGGGAGCTGAAAGTATGATAATTAACAGGCCCAAGATTTCTAAACTGGCATCCATTACCAGATGCCAGATTACTGGCTCTCAGACAAAGGCTATATGCCACTGTGATGCATAATGACGAAAACAATTCTCTAATTCAATGCATAATGGTGGTGTGTAGAATCACGTGGCTGAACAAAAGTGATATACCAATAAATAGAAGTCTATGGACCTCAATGGAAGAACTTCAAAATTACATCAGAGAACTAGGGATGAAGGA
This sequence comes from Lophura swinhoii, assembly GCA_030408155.1. NCBI lineage: Eukaryota > Metazoa > Chordata > Aves > Galliformes > Phasianidae > Lophura > Lophura swinhoii. Next base: position 9,269,472 of record JASCYN010000150.1, on the reverse strand, counting down.
GGCCATTTATGACCTGGTTAAATTCTCAGCAGGGATGAGGGACCTCATATTACAAGAAGCCCCTCCTCAACAGTATGGCACATTTGTGTCCATAATGAACCCCTTAGTGGCCTCAGAGGCCATCACCCAACAAGCTGCCCAATTGGTACCTGATCTAGGGGAGACACAGAGCCTTTGAAACAGGCACAATATTTTAACATTGGAAGGGGCAGAGGTCCTCCCCATAACTAAAACCATGAGACCCACCCCACAAACTCCTCAATCGGGACCCATATGGGTATCCTGAAAGCAAATGTTCAATGACTTAATCTGGGCTGGGGTTCAATTTGCTAAAATTGATCGCCACCCCAATCATGTCCTCCTCCAGCTATGGAGACAATTGGAAGACAAGCAAGTTTCAAAAAACTTGCCCCAAAAAAACAGGGGTGAGAACTACTGAAAAAATATCAACAAGAAAATGGAATCTGGAAGATTTCCTAGTTCTCAGTAAAAGGAAAAAAAACTCCTCAAGTGACTCGGGCAGTTAAGCCTGAGCCACCTGAGAAAAAAGAATTGGCAACTGCTCAGCTACTTGCACGACAGGGGATACCAGCATCCCTGCACCTACAGCCCCCAGATGGGACTGGAGGCCCTATGTCAAACTGACTGTTTTTGGTCCTGAAATAATGTACAGCGAGTTATGGCACTAGTTGATACAGGCACAGAAAAGTCAATTATTTATGGTGATCTAACCAAATTCCAGGGAGATAGGGTGATGATTGGTAGGTTCGGGGGGATGGACCATCCCTGTAACCCAGACATGGTTGAGGTCAGGCATCTCCTACCCCAGGAGTATAAGGTGTCTATTGCCCCAGTCTCAGAGTATATACTGGGCATAGATATACTATGGGGTCTGACTCTCCAGACAACTGTAGGAGAGTTTAGACTGAGAGAAAGATGTATTAGTATCCAGGTGGTGCAGTCGATATTAAGACGCCATGAGAAACACGAGACAATTCGCTTGCCGAATCTGCGCAGGTTCACTAATACTAAACAGTATAGACTCCCAGGGAAGCAAGAGGAAATCCTAGAACGGAGCAGGAGCTATAAAAAGTAGGGATCATAAGACCTTCACATAGTCCATATAATACCCCCATATGGCCAGTATGGAAGCCAGACAGCACATGGAGAATGACAGTGGATTACAGAGAATTAGATAGGGTCACGCCACCCATTCATGCAACCATTCCCAATATTGCCTCCCTGATGAAAACATTGTGAAGGGAGACAGAAACCTACCATTGTGTCCTAGACTTGGCAAATGCATTCTTCAGTATTCCCATTCATGAAAAATCGCAGGACCAGTTTGCATTTACATGGGGAGGCAGGCAGTGGACATTTCAGGTCCGGCCGCCAAGGGTACGTGCATTCACCGACATACTGTCATAACTTAGTGGCACGTGACCTAGCAGATTGGAATAATCCTAATAACATCAAACCGTACCACTATATTGATGATCTCATGCTGACCTCCAATTCACTGGAGGCATTAGGAAAGGCAGTAGACTCATTAACTACTCATTTACAAGAGAAAGGGTGGGCTATAAACCCACAGAAGGTACAAGGACAAGGCCTGTCTGTGAAATTCCTGGGTGTAGTTTGGTCAGGAAAGATCAAAGTACTACCCAGTGCCATAACAGACAAGGTTCAGGCGTTCCCAGTCCCTACCGCGCCAAGGAAGCTGCAAGAGTTTTTCAGTATATTGGGATACTGGCATTCCATTAAACCCCACTTAGCGCAGCTGCTGAGGCCTTTGTACTGACTCTCAAACAAAAGTCAAAAATGGGACTGGGGTAGAATGGATCAAGACGCATTCAAGGAAGCAAAACCAGCTGTTAAACAGGCCCAAGCACTGGGTACATTCAATCCCACTGTTCCAGCCGAACTAGACGTCCATGTAACACAGGACGGGTTTGGTTGGGGCCCATGTCAGTGCCAGAAATCCATTCAAACCCCAGTTTTGGGTTCTGGGCTCAGGTCTGGCATGGAGCAGAAGAGAGGTACAGTATGATTGAAAAACAGTTACTTGCTGCCTACTCTGCATTACAGGCAGTTGAGCCAATTTGGCACTTGCCCAAAAGATCAGACTGTTGTGAGGTTGCTACGAGCAGAAGAGCAACAGGTACCAACTGCTACAAAAACGGTGCACAGACAGCACTACTGCACCAAAAGGGATTCCTTGTTCCCCATTCATAAGCTGATTCGTCAACTAGAGAGTCAGGAAATGATCAGCAAAACTCACTCACCTTTTAACAGCCCCATATGGCCAGTGCGTAAAGCCAGTGGAGAATGGAGGCTGACGGTGGACTACCATGGCCTGAATGAAGTCACACCCCCACTGAGTGCTGCTGTGCCAGACATGTTAGAAATCCAGTATGATAAAAGGTGAGAAGGGCCCCATAAGTGAAAGTAAAAAGGCAAAAAGGCTTCACAGTGACTGAGAATAAGGGGGTGAAGGGGGATAGTTTATAGAAGCAAGAATGTAGAGCTTGTTAGAAAATAAGGGATGGCAGACACTGGGTCTGGGATAGTGAGGGGGACGAAGGCCATGCCAATAAGGTTTGAGAACAGCCCAAGGACATTTGGCAGGGAGGTGATTAGATGTCCACAGGGCAAGAAGAAACTGGTTTGGGGGGATGCCCCCCCCAAAAGGTCAGAAGTTTACAGTGAGAAAGGTCAGAAGCCTTCGCGAGGAAGACAACAAATCTTCATCCCACGACCCACTACGCACCCGCAAGAGGGGAGGGTCTGCATGATAATGAACTCTTGGGGGTGTAATGAATATGGATCAGAATTCCAGGAAAACTATTGATTATCTATTAGTTTGGCCTATATCTGTAGCACGATTTTTCCTGACGGTGTACAAGTTAGGAGGAACAATCCCCCTTGAACCCAGCATATGCGCACTGCTGAATAAACCATACCTGCTTTGTAATCTTACTCGGGTTACAGAGTTTGATTCCTCACGTCAATGAACTGGAGTCAAAAGCAGCCAAATGGTATGCCACCGTTGACATTGCTAACGCCTTCTTTTCCATTCCTTTGGCCACAGAATGTAGGCCACAGTTTGCTTTCACCTGGAGGGGCGTTCAGTATACCTGGAACCATTTGTCCCAGGGGTGGAAACCCAGCCCAACCATTTGCCATGGGTTGATCCAAACTGCACTGGAACAGGGTGTTGCTCCTGAGCACTTACAGTATATCGATGACATTATTGTATGGGGCAATACAGCAAGGGAAGTTGTCAAGAAAGGAGAGAAAACAATCCAGATCCTTCTGCATCCTCATTTCGCTATTAAGCGAAGCAAAGTGAAAGGACCTGCCCGGGAAATTCAGATCCTAGGTATAAAGAGGCAAGATGGACGTTGTCATAACCCAATGGATATGGTGGACAAAATCACTGCCCTGTCTCCACCTACTAATAAGAAAGAGACACAATCTTTTTGGGGCATAGTAGGCTTTTGGAGAATGCATGTTCCAAACTACAGCCGCATTGTAAGCCCCCGTTATCAGGTAACACAGAAGCATAATTTTTTGTGGGGCCCTGAGCAGCAGCAGACTTTTGAGCAGATTAAGCAGTAGATAGCCCATGCCATGGCCCTAGAACCAGTACGGATGGGAGAGGATGTAAAGAACATCCTCTATACTGCTGCTGGAGAGAAAGGTCCCACTTGAAGTTTGTGGCAAAGAGCCTCAGGAGAGACCCAAAGTTGACCCATAGGATTCGGGAGTAGAGCATACAGAGGGTCCGAAGAATGCAACACTCCAACTGAAAAGGAGATCTTAGCCATGTATGAGGGGGTTCGAGCTGCTTCCGAAGTAGTCGGTACTGAAACACAGCTCTTTCTGGCACCTCGACTGTCAGTGCTGAACTGGATGTTCAAGGGAAAGGTTCCTTCCACCCATCATGCTACCGATGCCACTTGGAGCAAGTGGATTGCACTGATTACACAACGAGCACAGATGGGGAACCTCAGCCACCCAGGAATCCTAGAGTTGATCATGGACTGGCCTGAAGGCAAAAAGTTTGGAACATCACCAGCAGAAGAAGTATCACGAGCTAAAGAGGCCCCACCATACAATGAACTACCAGAAAATGAAAAGACATATGCCCTGTTCAAAGATGGATCGTGTCGTATTGTGGAAAAGCATCGCAGATGGAAAGCTGCTGCGTGGAGCCCCACACGACAAGTTGCAGAGGCCACTGAAGGGAAAGGAGAATCAAGCCAATTTGCAGGGGTAAAGGCTCTCCAGCTGGCCTTAGATGTTGCTGAACGGGAGAGGTGGCCAATGCTTTATCTTTACACTGACTCATGGATGGTGGCAAATGCCTTATGGGGGTGGTTACAGCACTGGAAACAAAAGGAGGGATAAACCTATTTGGGCTGCTGAACTGTGGAAAGACATTGCTGCCCAAATAAAGAATATGGTTGTAATGGTGCGCCATGTAGATGCTCATGTGCCCAAGAGTCTGGCTACTGAAGAACAACAAAATAAACATCAGGTAGATCGAGCTGCCAAAATTAAGGTGTCTCAAATAGACCCAGACTGCCAAACCAAGAGTGAATTATTTATAGCTCAGTGTGCAAATGATACCTCGGGCCATCAAAGAAGAGGTGCAACATATAAGTGGGCTAGAAACTGAGGGGCAGACTTAACTATGGACGCTACTGCACAGGCTATTCATGACTGTGACACATGCGCCACAATTAAACAAGCCAAGAAGATGAAACCTCTATGGGGGGAAGGGCGATGGCAAAAGTATAAATATGGGGAGGCATGGCAGGTTGATTATATATATTGTATTACAGAGCGTTATTTTGCATCCCAATATCTTATTTAGTAAATTAGTTTGTTTCTCCTCAGATTGTTGCTGCTGTTTTGTTTCAGGCCCATCTCTCTATCCTTATCCCTTTCTGGGGCGGGATCCACAGGTCCCTCTGCCCCGCTAGTCACAGAACCGGGCCAAATCTGCCCATAAACCGCTGATAAGTCAGGCATGGTGCAGAAGAGAGGTACAGTATGATTGACAAACAGTTATTGGCTGCCTACTCCACATTACAGGCAGTAGAGCCAATAATCCAAACAGCTCAAGTCATAGTTAATACTACCCTGCTGATTCAGTGGTGGGTGAGAGATCTAACACACCTTCCTGAGGCAGGGGTGGCCCAAGCACAGACAGTGGCACGATGGGTCACCTATCTCAGCCAGAGTAGTAGTCTGTCTTCGTCACCACTGAAAGAACAACTTACGAAGATCCCCAGAACTAAAACCAGGAGTCCCACCTCACGGACTCCTCAAACGGGTCTCATATGAATACCCCAAAAACAAATTTTTAATGACTTAATCCAGGCTGGGGTTCAATTTGCAAAAACTGATCACTAGTCCAATCATGTCCTCTTCCAGCTATGGAGGCAGTTATAGGACAATAAAAAATTTCAACATCATCCCAAAAAACCTGGGGTGAGAACTACTGAGAAATACCAACAACAACATGGAACTTGGAAGATTTCCTCACTCCCAGTAAAAGGAAAAAGCCTCCTCAAGTGACCCAGACCACTATACCCGAACCACCTGAGGAAAAAGAATTGGCAATTGTGCAGTTACTTGTGTGATGGGGGATGCCAGCCCCCCTGTAACTAGGGCCTCCAAAGGGGACTGGAGGTCCTATGTTAAGCTGACAATTTTTTGGTCCCGAAAGACCATACCAAAGGTTGTGGCATTGGTTGACACAGGAGCGGAAACATCAATTACTTAGGGGGATCCAACTAAATTTAATGGGGATAGAGAGATGATTGGTGGCTTTGGGGGACAGACCATTCCAGTTACTCAGACATGGTTGAAATTGGGGGTTGGGTGTCTCCTGCCCTGGTAGTATCAAGTGTCTATTGCCCCAGTCCCAGAGTACATCATGGGCATAGACATTTTATAGGGTCTGGCACTCCAGACAACCGTAGGAGTATACAGACTCGGACAGAAGTGCATTAGTGTTCAGGCGGTGCAGGCAATATTGAGAGGCCATGTGAAGCATGATCCTATTCACCTGCCGGAACCGCGCTGGATTACTAATGTGAGGCAATACAGACTACAGGGGGGGCAAGATGAGATATCACGGACTGTGCAAGAATAAGAATAAGTTGGGATTATAAGACCTGCACATAGCCCATATAATTAACCCATTTGGCCAGTGCGAAAGTCGGATGGCACAAGAAGAATGCCCGTAGATTATAGAGAATTAAATAAGGTCACGCCACCTGTTCATGTAGCCGTACCCAATATTGCCTCCCTAATGGACACATTGAGTAGGAAAATAAAAACCTACCATTGTGTCCTAGACTTGACAAATGCATTCTTCACTATTTCAATCGCTGAAGAATAGCAGGACCAGTTTGCATTTACATAAGGAGGCAGGCAGTAGACATTACAGGTCCGGCCGCAAGGGTACGTGCATTCACCAACCTATTGTCATAACTTAGTGGCGTGTGACTTTGGATTGCACAGTGGGACACCTATGAATGGACTATCCACACCCAACTGATCTGAGGCATAGATATGTGGCTAGACATATGGAATGTGGTTAAACACAGGACTGTATGTGTCTACCACATTCCTGGTTACCAACCCCTACAGTCACTGGGAAATGATGAAGCCAACACACTGGCCCGAGTTCAATGGATTGAGAATTCACCATCTGAGAATATTGCCCACTGGTTACATCAGAAGTTGCACCATGCTGGACAAAAGACAATGTGGGCAGCTGCTAAAGCATGGGGGCTACCCATACAGCTACCTGACATCGCCCAGGCATGCCGAGACTGACGCTTGCTCTAAGATGAGATCGAGACCGCTGTCTGAAACGACAGCCCATCTTGCTAGAGGACACAATCCTCAGTAGAGATAGCAAATGGTTTACACTGGGCCCCTCCCTCGATCTGAGGGAGCGAGATATGCCCTGACCTGTGTTGACACCACAAGTAGGCTAACGCAGGCCTATCCAGTGCCAAAAACAAACCAGGCATATACCATCAAGGCACTTACCAGGTTGATGGCTGCCTACAGGATACCACAAGTCACTAAGAGCAACCAAGGGACTCATTTTACTGGTACCATCTTTAGTGTAATTCCAAGGTCACAGCCTGAACAAATACACAAGCATGTGACTGCCTAGAGTGGGGGGCGTGTACAATCTGAGTCTGTGCAGGTTCCCCTTCCCCCCTCCCTCTCCTGCTACAGTGCGAGTATGAAAAGGAAGAGGCTGCATTCCCCAGCTCACCCCTTTCTCCATACGGTTACTGGGAAGGGTGAGTTAATTTCTCTTTAATATCTTTTCCTATAGCACCTGTTTCCCAAATAAAGGCTCTGTCATCACCTCTACTTGCTCTACACATGATACAATGCTGGGCAGAAGAAAACATCATCGAATGGCGATTCCACCTGCCATATAAACCAATGAGGACAAGCATTACTGAACACTACAATGGCATTCTTACAGCTCCCCTGAAGACAGTCTCTCAGTCCCTGCAGGGGTGGACAGAGACTCTATGAAACCCTGCAGGACCTAAAGGAAAGGCCTAGATACAGCAGACCCAGTGCCTTGAAAATGCTACAGACAACTTAGGATCCAAACTACAGGCACTGATAATAGGGTAAGACTCAATTGGCAATGAAAATAACTTCTAGAGTCAGATGATCATGGTAACGTAGCTCAACTATTTTTCACAACTCAATAGTTTTGTATAGATTAGATTTATACAATTTTAATAGCTTTCAGGAATTCTAGTTCTACTGTGCAGAAAGTATTCCTGTTCAGGTAAACAGACTGATTAAAAGTTGCTATTCAATAATTTAGGATGGAGTATGTACTGAGGAAGCATAGTCACTTTAATAAGCCCCTATGCTCTGAAACACAGACACTAATTTACTTTCACATAATGTATGAAAGGTCGTATTAGTATTCCTTATGCTCTCCAAATACTATACTTGTACTCATACAACAAAACCACAAATTTCATACAAGTTCTGCTCAGAAAGTAATGCCTCCTATGCTATTCTGTTGGCCCACGATGTCAGAGATGTATTTTGGTGGGATGGCAGTTGAGGTTGAGCCTTCCCACCAATATTTTATTCTTTGTTGTTGCTGTGAAACAGATGGCAGCAGAGGGGCAGTCTGACAAAATGGTGTCTGACATGGAAGTGGGTGTAAAGCAAAGGTGTGTCACCAAATTCCTCCACGCAAAGAAAATGGCACCCATTCACATTCATTGACATTTGTTGAACATTTATGGAGATCAAACAGTGGATGTGAGCATAGTAAGGGGTAGCTGGTGTATTTCAGCAGTGACAACAGCGACGTGAAAGGCAAGTCAAGTTCCAGACAGCCATGCACAGCTGTCACACCACAAAATGAAGAGCATCTCAATCAGCTCATCCACACAAATCAGCAGATTACAATTAGGGAAGCGCGTATGGAGCTTATTATTGGCTTCAATGCATTGGAAACAATGGTGGCAACGTTGGAGTATCACAAAGTTTGCTCCAGGTGGGTCCCATGAATGCTCACACAAGAACAGAAAGAACAGCATGTGCAAGTTTGTCAGGGCCTACTAAAACAATACAAGGTCAAAGGTGATAGTTTCCTGAATCACATCGTTGCTAATAATGAGATGCAGCATTCCCATCGAAGAAAAAGTCCAAGGCTCATCCCTCAGCAGGTAAAGTGATGTGCACTGTCTTTTGGGATAGGAAAGGGGTAATCCTTCTGGACTCCCTGGAACCTGGACAAACCATCAACTCTGACCACTATGCTGCAACAATGACTAAGCTCAACGTGAGAGTTAAAATTGTGATTTTTTTTTCCCCAGCCTCACATACCAGCTAGAGTACACTTAGATAAACATATAAGCAGATAGCAAGAGGCTCAACTGTCACCATCAGAGAAATAGAAGGGACAAACAAGATTAACAAGAGGTAACAAATTATGAAGTGAGAATGAGAGAGAAATTAAAGGTTGATGGGATTAGGATGTAGATACAATAGTAAGCCTGGGGTAGATTGAGTACTCCAGGTTCACAATTAACAAGGAAACTGGGGAGCAATTTTTAGCCTACTTGGATATGTGATATAAGGCTGTGATGTAGTTTTGGTTGTGCGTTCCTGCAAGGACCCCTGCCATTGCAATCAGGAATTAAAACTTCTTCACACAACATCTGGTCTCTGAAAAATCATTTTAATTATTTCTCAAATGAAGGCTCAAACCTCCAGACTCAGCCTGGAGAAGACAACAATCTTTCACTTGCAGTACAGTAACGCCAGGCCCTACACCAATTTGAAGACCGTGGACCACATTGTCAGTCTTGGGTGGAGTGTCCTACAACACTCACAGTATAGTCCAGATTTGGCACCTTCTGACTTCCATCTGTCTGGGAAGATGACAGATGGACTGTATGGGCAACATTTTCCTAGCAACAGCGCTGCTGTAGCAGCTGTGAAACAGTCAGTCACCTCTATTCGTGCAGATTTTTATGAGCATGGCATGCAGGCTCTTGTTCATTGCTGGTGAACTGGTGGTGACTATTGAATAATAGTGTCTTGTAGCCAAAATTTTGCTCTACCAAACAGTGTTATTGTGGTTTTTATCTGTTTCATTTCCATGGAAATAAATAGGAGGCATCCATTTTTACTGTCTTTCTCAAAACACTTGTTCAAGTTAACATCTGTATCAATAATTAGGTATAGGTAGAAGACCAGGTAAACTATGTTTTCCATTGACTAACCTATATGGATCCCCTGCTTAGTAACACAGGAGTTATATGTTCAATTCTGCATGTTCACAAATCTTGAATTTGTGATTGACATGCAAGGACTGACCTGTTCAACAGCAGTATAACAACAGCTAAGACTTTTTGATCTCATTCCAGTTACTTTTTAGAATACAGAAATCAAGATTAAAATTTTACTTAGTACACTGTGACAGTTGGTTTCCAAGGCAATACTTGAAAATATATGAAATCCATTTCTGTATGTTAAAATTCATATTGTTCAAAATGTTGAAGGTTAAAAAAAAAAAAAACACAAAAGCCCTCTCAAACAGAACATTCAACAGAAAAAAAAAAAAAAAAAAAATCAGCCTTCACAGCAACAGATAATCAAACATTGCATTTTCTGTGAATTAACTCAAATCTTTCAAGGCTTCTACCATGAAATACCACACCCCCAGGCTAAAAGATCACATTTGCAAAGTCAATCAAAAGTTAAGAAATACCCCCTTGTGCTCAAAAATTTTGACAGGGTCTTTTGATTATATAATCACATAACATTCCCCTCTCCCCACTCACAGGCCCAATCTACTCTGGAAATGAAACAGAATCTGTTATAAGGTTGTAAGATCCTTTACATACATGACGCTCCAACTTCAAGTAAAAACAAAAGAGAAGCATGAAGCAAAAGAGGCTGGAGATGGCAAGAAAAAAAAAGCCACTCTTGGGAATCTGATTCTATTTCTATTACTAATTGCAAGTATTTTTGTGTTCCTTTTTTCCTGCATGTTCTGACACCCAATTAGAAGTACTGATTAGTCATACTTGTAAACAAAATTAATAACATTTGCTCTAACATTATCATACACATTATGATAAAAAAATCAGATCCTACAGTTGCTCTATTTGGACTTCCAAAGTTATAAAGATAATGAACAACTTTTCTGTCTCAGTTACTAACTTGCAAGATGGCATAATCTCCTGAAAAGCATTTAAAAAAACAATTTGTGAAGCATTCCAATATTACAATACATTATACAAAAAAGTCTGTGAGGAAATTAAGGGTTCTATCTTTGTAGCAGTGTTTAATGATTTCAAATGATTAAAGCCAAGAGCTTTTTTAAAGACCAAAGAGAAATCAAAATATTTAATCATAAAAAACAGGAATGTAAGTAATCTCAGAAGTGTATCCCACAGGACATGATCAACAATATCTGAAGTCAATCCTAAGAGACATTAATCTAACCTGTTTTAACCTGGGTTTTTTGTTTGTTTTTTTTTTTTTGTTGTTGTTGCTGTTGTTTTTTTTGGAGGGGAGGAGATGGCTTGTTTGTTTGGTTGGTTTTTTTTTAAATCTCTATTAAGGAGACTACTTTCAATTCACACAGTAAAACAGGAATATTGCTGTAGGAATAGTGACAACAGACTTAAAGACTACTACAGTGCATTCACAAAGATGAAATATAGACTACGCAGAATTTGAATTACACAATTCCTTACCATTTCCTCTTACACTAAGAGCTCTACATATTCCTGGATGTGAAATAATGCTTATTTGCCCAGCCAATACTTGTTTGTAGTTCTGGCTTTTCCAGCAATTTGTTCCTCCTTCCTTTTCTGGCCTCTCTCGGTACAGACTTCCCACCCACTCTTGTCCCTAAACTGTTTCCTTTGACTGCACACCCAATTTTAGAGTATCCTTTTGTCTCTGTTTCTTGCTAAAGCTATTTCATAGCTCTTCCAGCATCTTCACTAGGGACAATTGTATCTGTCTTATGTCATGGTTTTATGATTTTTGTTATTGGTATTCCACATCATAACATCATGTTATAAGATTTAGAGTTAATGCTCCAGTTCCGTGGACTGTCAATATTTCCGGGTACCTGGTTCTCAGAAAAGAACTACATTTCCCAGATTTTCACTGTTCCATTTCTGTTTAGAGGGAAAGAAAACTGCTTGCAAGTCGTGAGATTGCCCCTTCTTTTACTGCTCATCTCTGCGGTGTGTACTCCCTAGCCATCTCGCCTTCAGCATTAGAGTAAGGCCTTCAGTTTTGGACACCCTCATTTTATTTTATTTACTAGCCTCAATTCCAATTATATTGTATTATATTGTGTTATCTTGCATTCTGCTATCATATTTACTAGAATTAGTTTTCTCCCTTAGCTCGCTGCCACTGTTTTGTTTTTAGGCCCATCTCCCTACCTTTTTCCCTTCCCCCTCTCCTGGGCCGTGGGTCCCTCTGCTTCAATTACTCACAGAACCAGGCCGAACCGGCCCCAAACTGTTTACAGTCCTACCAGCTCCTTTATCCAGTTCCATCACTTCCTTAGCAACTTCAAGCTTCTACCTTCCTTCAAAGTTCCTGCCCTTCAAACTTCCATTCCTTTCTCATCCTTGTAAGCTTAGTTGCAATCCACCACTCTTCACTGTTTACCCTTCCAAACACCTGCAACCTCAGTTCTTGTCTTTTTCACATTCAAACAAATCAACACTGCATATAAGTAGTGAATGGCCACCAGAAGAGTCCATACTACATCTCACTACTTAGAACTGTACTTACTTGGAAAGTCCTGTTGCATATACATTTTTCAACTTTAACACCTATAATCAGAGAAGCCAGATAATTTCATTCACCAGTAACTTGCTCAATTTATTTTTTTAAACACACTTTCAAATGGCAACAAAATACTGCAAAAGTTACCTCATTTAAGTTTTAGTCCTCTCCCAAACAATGCACATGTTCAAATTACTTGAGGGTCAGAAATTATTTTTGAACTTTTTTCTTCCTCTAGCCTGACCCTTAAGAGCCAATTAACCCTTTTGGCTTTTAAGCTTTATTAAAAGAGTTAGCGACTAAAGGGCAATCACCCAGCATAGAAAATTTCAGCCCAAATGACTCAAATATAGCAATTTCAGAAGTAAAAAAAAAAAAAAAAAAAGAAAAAGTATCTTTTAGTAGCATTAGAAAACCAAAAGGAGTCACTACCACTCTCACCTATACAATCTAAGCAGGGAGCAACATACTTTTTAAAAAATAACTTCCAATTATGTTAAAGGTCATTTCTCAACATGAGTTTTCTTTAAAACTGCCAGAAAGAACCAATCATCACTGAGCAATCATGTCTCCTTACACTGAACAAGAAATTTAACAAAATAAATATGAAACTGATTTTATATCTCCACAAAGCACTCTCCATCTGTTCTTACTACAGTTCTAAGAGAGTCTGTTGTGGTTTAACCCCAGCAGATAGCTAAGTACCACACAGCCTCTTGCTCACTCGCTGCAGGTGGGATGGGGGAGAAAATTGGAAAGGTAGAAGTGTAAGAACTCATGGACTGAGATAAAGACAGTTTACTAGGTAAAGCAAAAGCCACACGCGCAAGCAAAGCAAAACAAGGAATTCATTCACTGTTTCGCATCAAGAGGCCACTTCCAGGAAAGCAGGACTCATCACGCATAACTGTTTCTTGGGAAGATAAACACCATCGTTCCAAACATCCCCCTCCCCCTTCCTCCTTTTTCCTCCCAGCTTTTATTGCTGAGCATCACATCACATTGTATGGAATATTACTTTGATAGAGTCCAGATCAGCTGTCCTGGCTATGTCCCCTCCCAACCGCTTGTGTACCCTCCAGCCTCCTTGCTGACAGGGCTGCATGAGCAGTAGAAAAAAAAATCCTTGAATGTGTGTGTAAGCGCTACTCTGTAACAACTAAAAACATTGGTGTGTTATCACCACTATTTTCATAAAAAAAATCCAAAACAAGATCATACAAACCTCTTGAAAGAAAATTAACTCTATTCCAGCCAAAACCATGACAGTGTCTTACCAAAATTTTCCCAGATTTTAGACCAAAAAACCCATATTTTAGCTTATTTTTCCAACAGGTACTAAGGCAGTTACTGTACATAGCATCTGATGAGAGCTCTCCAAATTCTTCTCCCCGTATCGAGAAAGTATCTCTGAAGAAAGAGAAAGCAACATATCTGAATGGAAGACAACATGCAAAAAGTGGGACAGTCTACTGTAATCCAAGATCTGAAAATAAAATTTCAGAGAAACTATTTGAAAACTTATCCTTTCTGAGTATCTAGTCAACACAGAAGAGATAATTGTTAGCTTAGACATAAGAGAGACAGGTTACACTGTCACAGGCACGTGCTAACATAACATTCAAGGAGTTTGATAAATTACATTATTAAAAAAAAAAAAGAGAGAAGGTTAGAAGTATAAAGCCAAGTATTAAACGTCAAAACTAAGGTTGCTTGCACCTATAATTCAGTCCCTTGTGCATTATGGTAAGTCTTTCATTAAATGATCATATACTGATTTTGCTACACACAGGATCCCTGCTTTATTCATAGTACATAACAGATGATGGTCATGAAACAAACTAGTTACATAGCAAGAAGAGCTTATTTCTGTGGGATGTTACACTTTATTAACTGCACGTTCTTCAGATTTCTTAGTAAAAACCATTTTTAAAAAATCCCATCCAAGAGATCTTCTGCTGGAAACTTGTTCTACCTGTTCTATAATACACCCAGAGCCTCTGGGCTAAAGAATACCTCCGTTCATAGTCATACGATTTAGCACAAATATTAATTGGACAACAGACTGACATTGCAATGAAATGGTCTGATACAGAAGTATCCATTCAACCAATTTACATGAACTACAATAATTTCCACTTTAAGAGGCAGAGTTTCACCCTTAACAGCCAATAACCAATTCATAGGACATTTGATCAGGAGCTAGTAACTTGCAGAAAAGTAGCATTTTGAATGTTACCAATGTTGCAGACAAGCCATTTAATCACTTGAAGGTTTTTGGTTATTATCTAGTTAGCGTCTCAGATCTTACTGAAGATATTTTGCTTTCTTCACATTATAGAGGGAGATTTTTTTAATTTTTCAGGACAGGAAATCTATTTCTGTTCAGCTCTTGGAATGATCAGGACAGTTGAAACTGAAAAGGTCAGTGAAAACCTATTCTATACTTCTTAGGGATGCAGCATGGGAAACAATGGGCCTGATATGTTGAAGTGCAAGCCACTCACATCCACAAATAAAATCAAAGAAAATAACGTTATGAACTCATTATGTGCTATAAAGTAACTACAAAAAAATCCTCAAGAATAAAGCACATCAAATGACACACTCAAGATTTATATTCACTTTTTAAACTCACAATTTTGACTCAGTTTCAGTCTTCCATATGTAAAATGAAAATAATATTTTACTGATATGCTAAAGAAACATTCTCTAATGTTTGCAAAGCACAAATATGTATTATGATGATAATTTCTACAAATTAATAGATGAAAACAATTCAACATTAACTGAAATATTTGGATGCTATATAGCAGATAATAAAGCAGCAGGCTGCACACTGAATGACAAAGAAAAATATATAAACTAGGTTGTAGTAGTATACTAGTCAGCGGATATTTCCCATGCACTGTATGAGGCATGGAATTGCGACCATAAGGGTAAGGGGGAACAAATAATGTTAAGGCCCAGTGTATGGAAAAAGGGGGCTGGACTGTGTTTATTTCTCAAGTCTTAGTCTGTTTTTTCCTTATCTGGAATCCTTGACTTTGCAGCATAATGTTTTTTTTAACACTGTTCCTGTAAAATACATTGCATCCCTACACATATACGGTGCTGCAAATAACATACTATGCTTCATAGCAATAATTTGAAGGAAAAAAAAGGGAATATCTAGCCATATAAAGAATTAAAAACTAATTAACATCTTCATCAATGACCTAGGTGAAGAAAGAGAGTGTACCCTCAGCAAGTTTGCTGATGATACAAAGCTGGGAGGATTGGCTGACACACGAGAAGGCTGTGCTACCATTCAGCATGACCTGGACTGGTTGAGAGTTGGGCAGGGAGGAATCTGATGAGGTTCAAATAAGAGCAAGTGTAGAGTCTTGCACCTGGGGAGGAATAACCACATGCATCAGTACAGGTGAGGGGCTGACTTGTTGGAGAGGAGCTCTGTAGAGAAAGACCAGGCGATCATGGTGGACAACAGGTTGGCCATGAGTCAGCAGTGTGCCCTTGTGGCCAAGAAGGCCAATGGGATCCTGGGGTGCATTACAAAGAGCAAGGCCAGCAGGTCAAGGGAGGTGATCCTCCCCCCTCTACTCTGCCCTGGTGAGGCCACATTTAGAACACTGCGTCTAGTTCTGTGCTCAACAGTTCAAAAAAGAATAGGGTCTCCTAGAGAGAGTCCAGCTGAGGGCCACAAAGGTGATGAGGGACCTAGAGCACCTCCCACATGATGAACAGCTGAGAGCCCTGGGACTCTTCAGCCTGGAGAAGGCTATGAGGGGATCTTATCAAGTGGGAGTCAACTGGATGGGGACAGGCTCTTTTCAACAGTGCCCAGCAACAGAACAAGGGGCAACAAGCAAAAAACTGGAACACAGGAAGTTCCATACAAACATGCAGAAGAACTTCTTTACCTTAAGGGTTACAGAGCACTGGAACAGGCTGCCCAGAGAGGTTGTGGGTTCTCCTTCTATGGAGATATTCATGACCCATCTGGACACCTTCCTGTGTAACTCACTGTAGGGAACCTGCTTTAGCAGGGGAGTTGGACTAAATTATCTCTAGAAGTCCCTTCCAAGCCCTATGACTGTGATTCTACGTGATTTAAGAGAAACAACACTTAGAGCCAACTGACAAATATTAAAAACAATAAAAATAATCTTCTACAAATTGTTCTGACTGAAAGACTTTAACATGAAAAATATTCTTCACTGTTTATGTTTTATAAAATGTTGTGTAAACCAAGTAGTCACCTTCAAGTACAGTGCCAATAACTAAATTCAATTTGACTGGAATTCCTTTTAGCTTCTACAGACAGCTTGATCAAAATCCTCTCTCCCATTCCTGTTGCTATTGAGATTTTCCACAGTGAACAGTTGAGACAGAAAGTGAGACAAATCGTAGGTCCTGCACAAACTTGTCAAACACAATTGCCTCACTCCGTAGGGGGTAGAAGACATCAATATAAAGCACTTCTCTCCCACATACTTTGCAGGTCAGGATCATCTACTAAATATAGTTCTAATGCTAATAAAATATTAACACAAATACAGATGAATTGTATTAAAAGGTTTTTATAATACTGTCATTTCAAAAGGACTTCCTTTTTCAATTACTATACCTGTATATTATTGGTAATAACTCTATATCACCAATTTCAAACTTTTCCTTTTAAGTTTTTTTCCATGCAACTGAGTGCTCCTTAATGCTGATTATTCAAAATCAGAAGCTAACCTAACCTGTACTACTTCTAATAAAGGCGTTTATAAAAGAAAGACTGAAAGTAAGTTTCATCATACTGAAATGGACAGTTTTTTTCAGAAGTGAAATATTCCTAATTATGTATCTTGTGTCAGTAAATAGCTATTATAACACAGGAAGATCCATCTCACACCTACCAGACACAAAACTCTAAAGTTATCCAAACTCATATTTTTCTAATTATTTCCATAATCTGTCTAAATGTCCACACACTGATGAACGCAGAATATATTCCTATAGAATAATTTCTAAAAAGCATATAGCTCTGAATTTGAAAACAATTTCTTCTTAGATCTAAATATTCAAAATCGAAGTATAATTTCTCATTCTAGTTACAAGCAATTGTCCGCTAACTTTGCCAACTTGTTACGCCAATCCCTGGCTCAAATTAATTCACTACATATATATATTTTTAAATCTAGTATTCTTCAAAACATAGTTTATTTATATTATAGAGGAATATATATAGTAACCATTAAGGCTGCATTATCTTAATCACCATACAAACAACAAAAAGCATGGTTGCAACTCAAAAACATTACTACAAGGGAAAGCAGGAATGAGAAGAAAGGCGACGCGCAGAAAGAAAGGCGACGCAAGGGAAAGTAGGAACGGGAAGAAAGGCGACGCAAGGGAAGAAAGGTGACGCAAGAGAAAGCAGAAACGGGAAGTAAGGCTTCGGAAGGGAAAACAGGAACGAGAAGAAAGGTGAAGCAAGGGAAAGCAGGAACGAGAAGAAAGGCGATGCAAGGGAAAGGAGGAACGGTAAGAAAGGCGATGCAAGGGAAGAAAGGCTACGAAAGCGAAGAAAGGCGATGCAAGGGAAAGCAGGAACGAGAAGCAAGGCAACGCACGGAAAGAAAGTCGAAGCAAGGGAAAGTAGGAACGGGCAGAAAGATGACGCAAGGGATCGCAGGAACGAGAAGAAAAGCGACGCAAGGAAAGAAAGGCGATGCAAGGGAAAGTAGGAACGGGAAGAAAGGCGACGCAAGGGAAGAAAGGTGGCGCAAGGGAAAGCAGGAACAAGAAGAAAGGAGATGCATGGGAAGAAAGCTGACGCAAGGGAAAGCAGGAACGGGAGGAAAGGCGACGCAAGGGAAAGCAGGAACGAGAAGAAAGGTGACGCAAGGGAAAGCAGGAGCGGGAAGAAAGGCGACGCAAGGGAAGAAAGGCGATGCAAGGGAAAGCAGGAATGGTAAGAAAGGCGACGCAAGGGAAGAAAGGAGATGCAAGGGAAGAAAGGCGACACAAGGGAAGCAAGGCGACTCAAGGGAAAGCAGGAACAGGAAGAAAGGCGACGCACGGGAAAGCATGAACAGGAAGAAAAGCGACGCACGGGAAAGCAGGAACGAGAAGAAAGCAGACGCAAGGGAAAGCAGGAACGGGAGGAAAGGCGACGCAAGGGAAAGCAGGAACGAGAAGGACGGTGACGAAAGGGAAAGCAGGAACGGTAAGAAAGTCTACGCAGGGGAAGAAAGGAGACGCAAGGGAAGAAAGGCAACGCAAGGGAATGCAGGAATGGGAAGAAAGGCAACGCAAGGGAAGAAAGGTGACGGAAGGGAAGAAAGGTGACGCAAGGGAAAGCAGGAATGGTAAGAAAGGCGATGCAAGGGTAAAATGGCTAGGCAAGGGAAAGCAGGAATGGGTAGAAAGGCGACGCAAGGGAAGAAAGGCGACGCAAGGGAAGAAAGCCGACGCAAGGGAAAGCAGGAATGGGAAGAAAGGCGACGCAAGGGAAGAAAGGCGATGCAAGTGAAGAAAGACGACGCAAGGGAAGCAAGGCGACGCAAGGGAAAGCAGGAACGGGAAGAAAGGCGACGGAAGGGAAGAAAGGCGACGCAAGGGAAAGCGGGAACGGGAAGAAATGCGAAGCAAGGGAAGAAAGGCGACGCACGGTAAAGCAGGAACGGGATGAATGGCGACGCACGGGAAGGAAGGCGACGCAAGGGAAAGGAGGAACGGTAAGAAAGCCGACACAAGAGAAGAAAGGCGGCGCGAGGGAAAGCAGGAATGGGAATGAAGGTGACACAAGGTAAGAAAGGCGACACAAGGGAGGAAAGGCGTCGCAAGAGAAAGCAGAAACGGGAAGTAAGGCGACGGAAAGGAAGAACGAGAAGAAAGGTGATGCGCGGAAAGAAATTCGACGCAAGGGAAAGCAGGAACGGGTAGAAAGGCGACGCAAGGGAAGAAAGGCGACGAAAGGGAAGAAAGGCAATGGAAGGGAAAGCACGAACGGGAAGAAAGGCGACGCACGGGAAGGAAGGCGACGCAAGGGAAGAAAGGCGACGCACGGGAAAGTAGGAAGGGGAAAAAAGGCGATGCAAGGGAAGAAAGGCGACGCAGGGTAAAAAAGGTGACACAAGGGAAAGCAGGAATGGGAAGAAAGGCGTGGCAAGGGAAAGCAGGAACGGGAAGAAAGGAGACGCAAGGGAAGAAAGTCGACGTAAGGGAAAGCAGGAACGGGAAGAAAGGAGATGCATGGGAAGAAAGCTGACGCAAGAGAAAGCAGGAACGGGAGGAAAGGCGACGCAAGGGAAAGCAGGAACGAGAAGAAAGGAGACGCAAGGGAAAGCAGGAGCGGGAAGAAAGGCGACGCAAGGGAAGATAGGCGACGCTAGGGAAAGCAGGAATGGTAAGAAAGGCGACGGAAGGGTAGAAAGGCGACGCAAGGGAAAGCAGGAATGGGAAGAAAGGCGACGCAAGGGAAGCAAGGCAAAGCAAGAGAAAGCAGGAACAGGAAGCAAGGCGACGCACGGGAAAGCAGGAACAGGAAGGAAAGCGACACACGGGAAAGCAGGAACGAGAAGAAAGCTGACGCAAGGGAAAGCAGGAACGAGAAGGAAGGTGACACAAGGGAAAGCAGGAACAATAAGAAAGGCTACGCAAGGGAAGAAAGGAGATGCAAGGGAGGAAAGGCGACGCAAGGGAAAGCAGGAATGGTAAGAAAGTCGACGCAAGGGTAGAAAGGCGAGGCAAGTGAAGAAAGGCGACGCAAGGGAAAGCCGAAATGGGAAGAAAGGCGATGCAAGGGAAGAAAGGCGACGCAAGGGATCGCAGGAACGAGAAGAAAAGCGACGCAAGGAAAGAAAGGTGATGCAAGGGGAAGTAGGAACGGCAAAAAAGGCGACGCAAGGGAAGAAAGGCGGCGCAAGGGAAAGCAGGAACAGGAAGAAAGGCGAAGCACGGGAAAGCAGGATCGAGAAGAAAGCTGACGCAAGGGAAAGCAGGAAAGGGAGGAAAGGCGACGCAAGGGAAAGCAGGAACGAGAAGGACGGTGACGAAGGGGAAAGCAGGAACGGGAGGAAAGGCGACGCAGGGGAAGAAAGGAGACGCAAGGGAAGAAAGGCGACGCAAGGGAATGCAGGAATGGGAAGAAAGGCGACGCAAGGGAAGAAAGGCGACGGAAGGGAAGAAAGGCAATGGAAGGGAAAGCACGAACGGGAAGAAAGGCGACGCACGGGAAGGAAGGCGACGCAAGGGAAGAAAGGCGACGCACGGGAAAGTAGGAAGGGGAAAAAAGGCGATGCAAGGGAAAGCAGGAATGGGAAGAAAGGCGTGGCAAGGGAAAGCAGGAACGGGAAGAAAGGAGACGCAAGGGAAGAAAGTCGACGTAAGGGAAAGCAGGAACAGGAAGAAAGGAGATGCATGGGAAGAAAGCTGACGCAAGAGAAAGCAGGAACGGGAGGAAAGGCGACGCAAGGGAAAGCAGGAACGAGAAGAAAGGAGACGCAAGGGAAAGCAGGAGCGGGAAGAAAGGCGACGCAAGGGAAGATAGGCGACGCTAGGGAAAGCAGGAATGGTAAGAAAGGCGACGGAAGGGTAGAAAGGCGACGCAAGGGAAAGCAGGAATGGGAAGAAAGGCGACGCAAGGGAAGCAAGGCAAAGCAAGAGAAAGCAGGAACAGGAAGCAAGGCGACGCACGGGAAAGCAGGAACAGGAAGAAAAGCGACACACGGGAAAGCAGGAACGAGAAGAAAGCTGACGCAAGGAAAAGCAGGAACGGGAGGAAAGGCGACGCAAGGGAAAGCAGGAACGAGAAGGAAGGTGACACAAGGGAAAGCAGGAAAAATAAGAAAGGCTACGCAAGGGAAGAAAGGAGATGCAAGGGAGGAAAGGCGACGCAAGGGAAAGCAGGAATGGTAAGAAAGTCGACGCAAGGGTAGAAAGGCGAGGCAAGTGAAGAAAGGCGACGCAAGGGAAAGCCGAAATGGGAAGAAAGGCGACGCAAGGGAAGAAAGGCGACGCAAGGGATCGCAGGAACGAGAAGAAAAGCGACGCAAGGAAAGAAAGGTGATGCAAGGGGAAGTAGGAACGGCAAAAAAGGCGACGCAAGGGAAGAAAGGCGGCGCAAGGGAAAGCAGGAACAGGAAGAAAGGCGAAGCACGGGAAAGCAGGATCGAGAAGAAAGCTGACGCAAGGGAAAGCAGGAAAGGGAGGAAAGGCGACGCAAGGGAAAGCAGGAACGAGAAGGACGGTGACGAAGGGGAAAGCAGGAACGGGAGGAAAGGCGACGCAGGGGAAGAAAGGAGACGCAAGGGAAGAAAGGCGACGCAAGGGAATGCAGGAATGGGAAGAAAGGCGACGCAAGGGAAGAAAGGCGACGGAAGGGAAGAAAGGCGACGCAAGGGAAAGCAGGAATGGTAAGAAAGGCGATGCAAGGGTAAAATGGCTAGGCAAGGGAAAGCAGGAATGGGTAGAAAGTCGACGCAAGGGAAGAAAGGCGTCCCAAGGGAAGAAAGGCGACGCAAGGGAAAGCAGGAATGGTAAGAAAGGCGATGCAAGGGTAAAATGGCTAGGCAAGGGAAAGCAGGAATGGGAAGAAAGGCGACGCAAGGGAAGAAAGGCGACGCAAGGGAAGAAAGGCGACGCAAGGGAAAGCAGGAATGGGAAGAAAGGCGACGCAAGGGAAGAAAGGCGATGCAAGTGAAGAAAGACGACGCAAGGGAAGCAAGGCGACGCAAGGGAAAGCAGGAACGGGAAGAAAGGCAACGCAATGGTAGTAACGCGACGCAAGGGAAGAAAGGCGACGCAAGGGAAAGCAGGAACGGGAAGAAAGGCGACGGAAGGGAAGAAAGGCGACGCAAGGGAAAGCGGGAACGGGAAGAAATGCGAAGCAAGGGAAGAAAGGCGACGCACGGTAAAGCAGGAACGGGATGAATGGCGACGCACGGGAAGGAAGGCGACGCAAGGGAAAGGAGGAACGGTAAGAAAGCCGACACAAGAGAAGAAAGGCGGCGCAAGGGAAAGCAGGAATGGGAATGAAGGTGACACAAGGTAAGAAAGGCGACACAAGGGAGGAAAGGCGTCGCAAGAGAAAGCAGAAACGGGAAGTAAGGCGATGGAAAGGAAAGCAGGAACGAGAAGAAAGGGAACGCAAGGCAAAGGAGGAACGAGAAGAAAGGTGATGCGCGGAAAGAAATTCGACTCAAGGGAAAGCAGGAACGGGTAGAAAGGCAACGCAAGGGAAGAAAGGCGATGCAAGGGAGGAAAGGCGGTGCAAGGGAAGCAAGGCGACGCAATGGAAATCAGGAAAGGGAAGAAAGGCGACGCAAGGGAAGAAAGGCAATGGAAGGGAAAGCACGAACGGGAAGAAAGGCGACGCACGGGAAGGAAGGCGACGCAAGGGAAGAAAGGCGACGCACGGGAAAGTAGGAAGGGGAAAAAAGGCGATGCAAGGGAAGAAAGGCGACGCAGGGTAAAATAGGTGACTCAAGGGAAAGCAGGAACAGGAAAAAAGGCGTGGCAAGGGAAAGCAGGAACGGGAAGAAAGGAGATGCATGGGAAGAAAGCTGACGCAAGAGAAAGCAGGAAGGGGAGGAAAGGCGACGCAAGGGAATGCAGGAACGAGAAGAAAGGAGACGCAAGGGAAAGCAGGAGCGGGAAGAAAGGCGACGCAAGGGAAGATAGGCGACGCTAGGGATAGCAGGAATGGTAAGAAAGGCGACGCAAGGGAAGCAAGGCGAAGCAACGGGAAGAAAGGCAATGCAAGAGAAAGCAGAAACGGGAAGTAAGGCGACGGAAGGGAAAACAGGAACGGGAAGAAAGGCGACACGAGGGTAGAAAGGCGAAGCAAGGGAAAGCAGAAACGGGAAGAAAGGCGTCGCAAGGGAAGAAAGGTGACACAAGAGAAAGCAGAAATGGGAAGTAAGGCGTCGGAAGGGAAAGGTGGAACGAGAAGGCGAAGCAAGGTAAGCAGAAACGGGAAGAAAGACGATGAAAGGGAAAGGAGGATCGGGAAGAAAGGTACCGCAAGGGAAGAAAGGCGACGCAAGGGAAGAAAGGCGACGCAAGGCAAAGCAGAAACTGGAAGAAAGGCGACGCAAGGGAAATAACGCGAAGCAAGGGAAGAAAGGCGACGCAAGGGAAGCAAGGCGACGCAAGGGAGAGCAGGAATGGTAAGAAAGGCGACGCAAGGGAAGAAAGGCGATGCAAGTGAAGGAAGGCGACGCAAGGGAAGCAAGGCGACGCAAGGGAAAGCAGGAACGGGAAGAAAGGCGACGGAAGGGAAATAATGCGACGCAAGTGAAGAAAGGAGACGCAAGGGAAAGCAGGAACGGGATGAAAGGCGACGCAAGGGATGAAAGGCGACGCAAGGGAAAGCATGAATGGGACGAATGAAGACGCAAGGTGAGAAAGAAGACCCACGGGAAGAAAGGCGTCACAAGGGAAGAAACGCGAAGCACGGCAAAGCTGGATTGAGAAGAAAGGCGACTCAAGAGAATGCAGGAACGGGAAGAAAGGCGACGCAAGGGAAGAAAGGTGAAGCAAGGGAAAGCAGAAACGAGAAGAAAGGCGACGCAAGGGAAGAAAGGTGACGCAAGAGAAAGCAGGAACAAGAAGTAAGGCGACGCAAGGGAAAGCAGGAACGAGAAGAAAGGCGACGCAAGGGAAGAAAGGCGACGCAAGAGAAAGCAGAAACCAGAAGTAAGGCGACGGAAGGGAAAGCAGGAACGGGAAGAAAGGCGACACGAGGGAAGAAAGGCGATGCAAGGGAAAGCAGAAACGGGAAGAAAGGCGACGCAAAGGAAGCGAGGCGACGCAAGCGAAGAAAGGCGACGCAAGGGAAGCGAGGCGACGGAAGGGAAAGCTGGAATGGCAAGAAAGGCGACGCATGGAAAGAAAGGCGACGCAAGGGAAGAAAGGCGTCGCAAGAGAAAGCAGGAATGAGAAGAAAGGCGACGCAAGGGAAGAAAGGTGACGCAAGAGAAAGCAGAAACGGGAAGTAAGGCGCCGGAAGGGAAAGCAGGAACGAGAAGAAAGGCGATGCAAGGGTAAGCAGGAACGGGAAGAAAGGCGATGCAAGGGAAAGGAGAAATGGTAAGAAAGGCTATGCAAGGGAAGTACGGCTACGCAAGCGAAGTAAGGTGACGCAAGGGAAAGCAGGAACGAGAAGAAAGGTGATGCAAGTGAAAGCAGGAACGAGAAGAAAGGCGACGCAAGGGAAGAAAGGTGACGCAAAGGAGAGCAGGAATGGTAAGAAAGGCGACGCAAGAGAAGAAAGGCGATGCAAGTGAAGGAAGGCGACGCAAGGGAAGCAAGGCGACGCAAGGGAATGCAGGAACGGGAAGAAAGGTGACGCAAGGGAAATAACGCGACGCAAGTGAAGAAAGGCGACGCAAGGGAAAGCAGGAACGGGAAGAAAGGTGACGTAAGGGATGAAAGGCGACGCAAGGGAAAGCATGAATGGGACGAATGAAGACGCAAGGTGGGAAAGAAGACCCACGGGAAGAAAGGCGTCGCAAGGGAAGAAACGCGAAGCACGGCAAAGCTGGATTGAGAAGAAAGGCGACGCAAGAGAATGCAGGAACGGGAAGAAAGGCGACGCAAGGGAAGAAAGGTGACGCAAGGGAAAGCAGAAACGAGAAGAAAGGCGACGCAAGGGAAGAAAGGTGACGCAAGAGAAAGCAGGAACGAGATGTAAGGTGACGCAAGGGAAAGCAGGAACGAGAAGAAAGGCGACGCAAGGGAAGAAAGGCGACGCAAGGAAAAATAGGAATGAGAAGAATGGCGACGCCAGGGAAAGCAGGAACGGGAAGTAAGGCGATAGAAGGGAAAGCAGGAACGGGAAGAAAGGCGGCACGAGGGAAGAAAGGCGATGCAAGGGGAAGCAGAAACGGGAAGAAAGGCGACTCAAGAGAATGCAGGAACGGGAAGAAAGGCGATGCAAGGGAAGAAAGGTGAAGCAAGGGAAAGCAGAAACGAGAAGAAAGGCGACGCAAGGGAAGAAAGGTGACGCAAGAGAAAGCAGGAACAAGAAGTAAGGCGACGCAAGGGAAAGCAGGAACGAGAAGAAAGGCGACGCAAGGGAAGAAAGGCGACGCAAGAGAAAGCAGAAACCAGAAGTAAGGCGACGGAAGGGAAAGCAGGAACGGGAAGAAAGGCGACACGAGGGAAGAAAGGCGATGCAAGGGAAAGCAGAAACGGGAAGAAAGGCGACGCAAAGGAAGCGAGGCGACGCAAGCGAAGAAAGGCGACGCAAGGGAAGCGAGGCGACGGAAGGGAAAGCTGGAATGGCAAGAAAGGCGACGCATGGAAAGAAAGGCGACGCAAGGGAAGAAAGGCGTCGCAAGAGAAAGCAGGAATGAGAAGAAAGGCGACGCAAGGGAAGAAAGGTGACGCAAGAGAAAGCAGAAACGGGAAGTAAGGCGCCGGAAGGGAAAGCAGGAACGAGAAGAAAGGCGATGCAAGGGTAAGCAGGAACGGGAAGAAAGGCGATGCAAGGGAAAGGAGAAATGGTAAGAAAGGCTATGCAAGGGAAGTACGGCTACGCAAGCGAAGTAAGGTGACGCAAGGGAAAGCAGGAACGAGAAGAAAGGTGATGCAAGTGAAAGCAGGAACGAGAAGAAAGGCGACGCAAGGGAAGAAAGGTGACGCAAAGGAGAGCAGGAATGGTAAGAAAGGCGACGCAAGAGAAGAAAGGCGATGCAAGTGAAGGAAGGCGACGCAAGGGAAGCAAGGCGACGCAAGGGAATGCAGGAACGGGAAGAAAGGTGACGCAAGGGAAATAACGCGACGCAAGTGAAGAAAGGCGACGCAAGGGAAAGCAGGAACGGGAAGAAAGGTGACGTAAGGGATGAAAGGCGACGCAAGGGAAAGCATGAATGGGACGAATGAAGACGCAAGGTGGGAAAGAAGACCCACGGGAAGAAAGGCGTCGCAAGGGAAGAAACGCGAAGCACGGCAAAGCTGGATTGAGAAGAAAGGCGACGCAAGAGAATGCAGGAACGGGAAGAAAAGCGACGCAAGAGAAGAAAGGTGACGCAAGGGAAAGCAGAAACGAGAAGAAAGGCGACGCAAGGGAAGAAAGGGGACGCAAGAGAAAGCAGGAACGAGATGTAAGGTGACGCAAGGGAAAGCAGGAACGAGAAGAAAGGCGACGCAAGGGAAGAAAGGCGACGCAAGGAAAAATAGGAATGAGAAGAATGGCGACGCCAGGGAAAGCAGGAACGGGAAGTAAGGCGATAGAAGGGAAAGCAGGAACGGGAAGAAAGGCGGCACGAGGGAAGAAAGGCGATGCAAGGGGAAGCAGAAACGGGAAGGAAGGCGACGCAAGGGAAGATAGGAGATGCAAGGGAAGAAAGGCGACGCAAGGGAAAGCTGGATCGGGAGGAAAGGCGACGCAAGGGATCGCAGGAACGAGAAGAAAGACGACGCAAGAAATGAAAGGCGATGCAAGGGAAAGCAGGAATGGGAACAAAGGCGACGCAAGGGAAGAAAGGCGACGGAAGGGAAGAAAGGCAATGGAAGGGAAAGCACGAACGGGAAGAAAGGCGACGCACGGGAAGGAAGGCGACGCAAGGGAAGAAAGGCGACGCACGGGAAAGTAGGAAGGGGAAAAAAGGCGATGCAAGGGAAGAAAGGCGACGCAGGGTAAAAAAGGTGACACAAGGGAAAGCAGGAATGGGAAGAAAGGCGTGGCAAGGGAAAGCAGGAACGGGAAGAAAGGAGACGCAAGGGAAGAAAGTCGACGTAAGGGAAAGCAGGAACGGGAAGAAAGGAGATGCATGGGAAGAAAGCTGACGCAAGAGAAAGCAGGAACGGGAGGAAAGGCGACGCAAGGGAAAGCAGGAACGAGAAGAAAGGAGACGCAAGGGAAAGCAGGAGCGGGAAGAAAGGCGACGCAAGGGAAGATAGGCGACGCTAGGGAAAGCAGGAATGGTAAGAAAGGCGACGGAAGGGTAGAAAGGCGACGCAAGGGAAAGCAGGAATGGGAAGAAAGGCGACGCAAGGGAAGCAAGGCAAAGCAAGAGAAAGCAGGAACAGGAAGCAAGGCGACGCACGGGAAAGCAGGAACAGGAAGAAAAGCGACACACGGGAAAGCAGGAACGAGAAGAAAGCTGACGCAAGGAAAAGCAGGAACGGGAGGAAAGGCGACGCAAGGGAAAGCAGGAACGAGAAGGAAGGTGACACAAGGGAAAGCAGGAAAAATAAGAAAGGCTACGCAAGGGAAGAAAGGAGATGCAAGGGAGGAAAGGCGACGCAAGGGAAAGCAGGAATGGTAAGAAAGTCGACGCAAGGGTAGAAAGGCGAGGCAAGTGAAGAAAGGCGACGCAAGGGAAAGCCGAAATGGGAAGAAAGGCGACGCAAGGGAAGAAAGGCAACGCAAGGGATCGCAGGAACGAGAAGAAAAGCGACGCAAGGAAAGAAAGGTGATGCAAGGGGAAGTAGGAACGGCAAAAAAGGCGACGCAAGGGAAGAAAGGCGGCGCAAGGGAAAGCAGGAACAGGAAGAAAGGCGAAGCACGGGAAAGCAGGATCGAGAAGAAAGCTGACGCAAGGGAAAGCAGGAAAGGGAGGAAAGGCGACGCAAGGGAAAGCAGGAACGAGAAGGACGGTGACGAAGGGGAAAGCAGGAACGGGAGGAAAGGCGACGCAGGGGAAGAAAGGAGACGCAAGGGAAGAAAGGCGACGCAAGGGAATGCAGGAATGGGAAGAAAGGCGACGCAAGGGAAGAAAGGCGACGGAAGGGAAGAAAGGCGACGCAAGGGAAAGCAGGAATGGTAAGAAAGGCGATGCAAGGGTAAAATGGCTAGGCAAGGGAAAGCAGGAATGGGTAGAAAGTCGACGCAAGGGAAGAAAGGCGTCCCAAGGGAAGAAAGGCGACGCAAGGGAAAGCAGGAATGGTAAGAAAGGCGATGCAAGGGTAAAATGGCTAGGCAAGGGAAAGCAGGAATGGGAAGAAAGGCGACGCAAGGGAAGAAAGGCGACGCAAGGGAAGAAAGGCGACGCAAGGGAAAGCAGGAATGGGAAGAAAGGCGACGCAAGGGAAGAAAGGCGATGCAAGTGAAGAAAGACGACGCAAGGGAAGCAAGGCGACGCAAGGGAAAGCAGGAACGGGAAGAAAGGCAACGCAATGGTAGTAACGCGACGCAAGGGAAGAAAGGCGACGCAAGGGAAAGCAGGAACGGGAAGAAAGGCGACGGAAGGGAAGAAAGGCGACGCAAGGGAAAGCGGGAACGGGAAGAAATGCGAAGCAAGGGAAGAAAGGCGACGCACGGTAAAGCAGGAACGGGATGAATGGCGACGCACGGGAAGGAAGGCGACGCAAGGGAAAGGAGGAACGGTAAGAAAGCCGACACAAGAGAAGAAAGGCGGCGCAAGGGAAAGCAGGAATGGGAATGAAGGTGACACAAGGTAAGAAAGGCGACACAAGGGAGGAAAGGCGTCGCAAGAGAAAGCAGAAACGGGAAGTAAGGCGATGGAAAGGAAAGCAGGAACGAGAAGAAAGGGAACGCAAGGCAAAGGAGGAACGAGAAGAAAGGTGATGCGCGGAAAGAAATTCGACTCAAGGGAAAGCAGGAACGGGTAGAAAGGCGACGCAAGGGAAGAAAGGCGATGCAAGGGAGGAAAGGCGGTGCAAGGGAAGCAAGGCGACGCAATGGAAATCAGGAAAGGGAAGAAAGGCGACGCAAGGGAAGAAAGGCAATGGAAGGGAAAGCACGAACGGGAAGAAAGGCGACGCACGGGAAGGAAGGCGACGCAAGGGAAGAAAGGCGACGCACGGGAAAGTAGGAAGGGGAAAAAAGGCGATGCAAGGGAAGAAAGGCGACGCAGGGTAAAATAGGTGACTCAAGGGAAAGCAGGAACAGGAAAAAAGGCGTGGCAAGGGAAAGCAGGAACGGGAAGAAAGGAGATGCATGGGAAGAAAGCTGACGCAAGAGAAAGCAGGAAGGGGAGGAAAGGCGACGCAAGGGAATGCAGGAACGAGAAGAAAGGAGACGCAAGGGAAAGCAGGAGCGGGAAGAAAGGCGACGCAAGGGAAGATAGGCGACGCTAGGGATAGCAGGAATGGTAAGAAAGGCGACGCAAGGGAAGCAAGGCGAAGCAACGGGAAGAAAGGCAATGCAAGAGAAAGCAGAAACGGGAAGTAAGGCGACGGAAGGGAAAACAGGAACGGGAAGAAAGGCGACACGAGGGTAGAAAGGCGAAGCAAGGGAAAGCAGAAACGGGAAGAAAGGCGTCGCAAGGGAAGAAAGGTGACACAAGAGAAAGCAGAAATGGGAAGTAAGGCGTCGGAAGGGAAAGGTGGAACGAGAAGAAAGGCGAAGCAAGGTAAGCAGAAACGGGAAGAAAGACGATGAAAGGGAAAGGAGGATCGGGAAGAAAGGTACCGCAAGGGAAGAAAGGCGACGCAAGGGAAGAAAGGCGACGCAAGGGAAAGCAGAAACTGGAAGAAAGGCGACGCAAGGGAAATAACGCGAAGCAAGGGAAGAAAGGCGACGCAAGGGAAGCAAGGCGACGCAAGGGAGAGCAGGAATGGTAAGAAAGGCGACGCAAGGGAAGAAAGGCGATGCAAGTGAAGGAAGGCGACGCAAGGGAAGCAAGGCGACGCAAGGGAAAGCAGGAACGGGAAGAAAGGCGACGGAAGGGAAATAATGCGACGCAAGTGAAGAAAGGCGACGCAAGGGAAAGCAGGAACGGGAAGAAAGGCGACGCAAGGGATGAAAGGCGACGCAAGGGAAAGCATGAATGGGACGAATGAAGACGCAAGGTGAGAAAGAAGACCCACGGGAAGAAAGGCGTCACAAGGGAAGAAACGCGAAGCACGGCAAAGCTGGATTGAGAAGAAAGGCGACTCAAGAGAATGCAGGAACGGGAAGAAAGGCGACGCAAGGGAAGAAAGGTGAAGCAAGGGAAAGCAGAAACGAGAAGAAAGGCGACGCAAGGGAAGAAAGGTGACGCAAGAGAAAGCAGGAACAAGAAGTAAGGCGACGCAAGGGAAAGCAGGAACGAGAAGAAAGGCGACGCAAGGGAAGAAAGGCGACGCAAGAGAAAGCAGAAACCAGAAGTAAGGCGACGGAAGGGAAAGCAGGAACGGGAAGAAAGGCGACACGAGGGAAGAAAGGCGATGCAAGGGAAAGCAGAAACGGGAAGAAAGGCGACGCAAAGGAAGCGAGGCGACGCAAGCGAAGAAAGGCGACGCAAGGGAAGCGAGGCGACGGAAGGGAAAGCTGGAATGGCAAGAAAGGCGACGCATGGAAAGAAAGGCGACGCAAGGGAAGAAAGGCGTCGCAAGAGAAAGCAGGAATGAGAAGAAAGGCGACGCAAGGGAAGAAAGGTGACGCAAGTGAAAGCAGAAACGGGAAGTAAGGCGCCGGAAGGGAAAGCAGGAACGAGAAGAAAGGCGATGCAAGGGTAAGCAGGAACGGGAAGAAAGGCGATGCAAGGGAAAGGAGAAATGGTAAGAAAGGCTATGCAAGGGAAGTACGGCTACGCAAGCGAAGTAAGGTGACGCAAGGGAAAGCAGGAACGAGAAGAAAGGTGATGCAAGTGAAAGCAGGAACGAGAAGAAAGGCGACGCAAGGGAAGAAAGGTGACGCAAAGGAGAGCAGGAATGGTAAGAAAGGCGACGCAAGAGAAGAAAGGCGATGCAAGTGAAGGAAGGCGACGCAAGGGAAGCAAGGCGACGCAAGGGAATGCAGGAACGGGAAGAAAGGTGACGCAAGGGAAATAACGCGACGCAAGTGAAGAAAGGCGACGCAAGGGAAAGCAGGAACGGGAAGAAAGGTGACGTAAGGGATGAAAGGCGACGCAAGGGAAAGCATGAATGGGACGAATGAAGACGCAAGGTGGGAAAGAAGACCCACGGGAAGAAAGGCGTCGCAAGGGAAGAAACGCGAAGCACGGCAAAGCTGGATTGAGAAGAAAGGCGACGCAAGAGAATGCAGGAACGGGAAGAAAGGCGACGCAAGGGAAGAAAGGTGACGCAAGGGAAAGCAGAAACGAGAAGAAAGGCGACGCAAGGGAAGAAAGGTGACGCAAGAGAAAGCAGGAACGAGATGTAAGGTGACGCAAGGGAAAGCAGGAACGAGAAGAAAGGCGACGCAAGGGAAGAAAGGCGACGCAAGGAAAAATAGGAATGAGAAGAATGGCGACGCCAGGGAAAGCAGGAACGGGAAGTAAGGCGATAGAAGGGAAAGCAGGAACGGGAAGAAAGGCGGCACGAGGGAAGAAAGGCGATGCAAGGGGAAGCAGAAACGGGAAGGAAGGCGACGCAAGGGAAGATAGGAGATGCAAGGGAAGAAAGGCGACGCAAGGGAAAGCTGGATCGGGAGGAAAGGCGACGCAAGGGATCGCAGGAACGAGAAGAAAGACGACGCAAGAAATGAAAGGCGATGCAAGGGAAAGCAGGAATGGGAACAAAGGCGATGCAAGGGAAGAAAGGCGATGCAAGTGAAGAAAGGCGACACAAGGGGAGCAAGGCGACGCAAGGGAATGCAGGAACGGGAAGAAAGGCGACGCAAGGGAAATAACGCGAAGCAAGGGAAGAAAGGCGACGCAAGGGAAGAAAGGCGATGCAAGAGAAGAAAGGAGATGCAAGGGAAGCAAGGCGAGGCAAGGGAAAGCAGGAATGGGAAGAAAGGCGACGCAAGGGAAGAAAGGCGATGCAAGTGATGAAAGGCAATGCAAGAGAAGCAAGGCGACGTAAGGGAAAGCAGGAATGGGAAGAAAGGTCCGCAAGGGAAATAACGCGACGCAAGTGAAGAAAGGCGACGCAAGGGAAAGCAGGAACGGAAAGAAAGCCGACGCAAGGGAAGAAAGCCGACGCAAGGGAAGAAAGCCGACGCAAGGGAAGAAAGGCGACGCAAGGAATGAAAGGCGATGCAAGGGAAAGCAGGAATGGGAAGAAAGGCGATGCAAGGGAAGAAAGGCAATGCAAGTGAAGAAAAGCGACGCAAGGGAAGGAAGGCGACGCAAGGGAATGCATGAACGGGAAGAAAGGCGACGCAAGGGAAATAACGCGAAGCAAGGGAAATAACGCGACGCAAGGGAAGAAAGGCGACGCAAGGGAAGCAAGGCGACGCAAGGGAAAGCAGGAATGGGAAGAAAGCTGACGCAAGGGAAACCAGGAACGGGTAGAAAGGTGACGCAAGAGAAAGGAGGAACGGTAAGAAAGGCTACGCAAGGGAAGAAAGGCGGCGCAAGGAATGAAAGGCGATGCAAGGGAAAGTAGGAATGGGAAGAAAGGCGATGCAAGGGAAGAAAGGCGAAGCAAGGAAAGCAAGGCGACGCAAGAGAAAGCAGGAGTGGTAAGAAAGGCGACGCAAGGGTAGAAAGGCGAGGCAAGGGAAAGCAGGAGTGGGAAGAAAGGCGACGCAAGAGAAGAATGGCGATGCAAGAGAAGAAAGGCGACTCAAGGGAAGCAAGGCGACGCAAGGGAACGCAGGAACAGGAAGAAAGCCGACGCAAGGGAAATAACGCGACGCAAAGGAAGCAAGACGACGCAAGGTAAGCAAGGCGACGCAAGGGAAAGCAGGAATGGGAAGAAAGGCGACGCAAGGGAAGAAAGGCGATGCAAGTGAAGAAAGGCGACGCAAGGGAAGCAAGGCGACGCAAGGGAAATAACGCGAAGCAAGGGAAGAAAGGCGACGCAAGGGAAAGCTGGAATGGTAAGAAAGGCGACGCAAGGGCAGAAAGGCGAGGCAAGGGAAAGCAGGAATGGGAAGAAAGCTGACGCAAGGGAAAGCAGGAACAGGAAGAAAGGCGTCGCAAGGGAAGAAAGGTGACACAAGAGAAAGCAGAAATGGGAAGTAAGGCGTCGGAAGGGAAAGGTGGAACGAGAAGAAAGGCGAAGCAAGGTAAGCAGGAACGGGAAGAAAGGCGACGCAAGGGAAGAAAGGCGAGGCAAGGGAAAGCAGAAACTGGAAGAAAGGCGACGCAAGGGAAATAACGCGAAGCAAGGGAAGAAAGGCGACGCAAGGGAAGCAAGGCGACGCAAGGGAGAGCAGGAATGGTAAGAAAGGCGACGCAAGGGAAGCAAGGCGATGCAAGGGAAAGCAGGAACGGGAAGAAAGGTGACGCAAGGGAAATAACGCGACGCAAGGGAAGAAAGGCGACGCAAGGGAAGCAAGGCGACGCAAGGGAGAGCAGGAATGGTAAGAAAGGCGACGCAAGGGAAGCAAGGCGATGCAAGGGAAAGCAGGAACGGGAAGAAAGGTGACGCAAGGGAAATAACGCGACGCAAGGGAAAGCATGAATGGGACGAATGAAGACGCAAGGTGAGAAAGAAGACCCACGGGAAGAAAGGCGTCGCAAGGGAAGAAACGCGAAGCACGGCAAAGCTGGATTGAGAAGAAAGGCGACGCAAGGGAACGCAGGAACGGGAAGAAAGGCGACGCAAGGGAAGAAAGGCGACGCAAGAGAAAGCAGAAACCGGAAGTAAGGCGACGGAAGGGAAAGCAGGAACGGGAAGAAAGGCGACACAAGGGAAGAAAGGCGACGCAAGAGAAAGCAGAAACCGGAAGTAAGGCGACGGAAGGGAAAGCAGGAACGGGAAGAAAGGCGACACGAGGGAAGAAAGGCGATGCAAGGGAAAGCAGAAACGGGAAGAAAGGCGACGCAAAGGAAGCGAGGCGACGCAAGGGAAGCGAGGCGACGGAAGGGAAAGCTGGAATGAGAAGAAAGGCGGCGCAAGGGAAGAAAGGTGGCGCAAGAGAAAGCAGAAACGGGAAATAAGGCGCCGGAAGGGAAAGCAGGAACGAGAAGAAAGGCGAAGCAAATGAAAGCAGGAACGGGAAGAAAGGCGATGCAAGGGAAAGGAGAAATGGTAAGAAAGACTATGCAAGGGAAGTATGGCTACGCAAGCGAAGTAAGGTGACGCAAGGGAAAGCAGGAAAGAGAAGAAAGGTGATGCAAGCGAAAGCAGGAACGAGAAGAAAGGCGACGCACGAAAAGAAAGTCGACGCAAGGGATAGTAGGAACGGGAGGAAAGGCGACGCGGGGAAGCAAGGCGACGCAAGGGAAAGCAGGAATGAGAAGAATGGCGACGCCAGGGAAAGCAGGAACGGGAAGTAAGGCGATGGAAGAGAAAGCAGGAACGGGAAGAAAGGCGGCACGAGGGAAGAAAGGCGATAAAAGTGGAAGCAGAAACGGGAAGAAAGGCGACGCAAGGGAAGATAGGAGATGCAAGGGAAGAAAGACGACGCAAGGGAAAGCTGGAGCGGGAGGAAAGGCGACGCAAGGGAAAGCAGGAAAAAGAAGAAAGGTGACGCAAGAGAAAGCAGGAACGGTAAGAAAGGCTACGCAAGGGAAGAAAGGCGACGCAAGGGAAAGCAGGAACGGGAAGAAAGGCGTGGCAAGGGATGAAAGGTGACGCAAGGGAAAGCATGAATGGGACGAATGAAGACGCAAGGTGAGAAAGAAGACCCACGGGAAGAAAGGCGTCGCAAGGGAAGAAACGCGAAGCACGGCAAAGCTGGATTGAGAAGAAAGGCGACGCAAGAGAATGCAGGAACGGGAAGAAAGGCGACACAAGGGAAGAAAGGCGACGCAAGAGAAAGCAGAAACCGGAAGTAAGGCGACGGAAGGGAAAGCAGGAACGGGAAGAAAGACGACGCAAGGGAAGAAAGGCGATGCAAGGGAAAGCAGAAACCGGAAGTAAGGCGACGCAAAGGAAGCGAGGCGACGCAAGCGAAGAAAGGCGAAGCAAGGGAAGCGAGGCGACGGAAGGGAAAGCTGGAATGGCAAGAAAGGCGACGCATGGAAAGAAAGGCGACGCAAGGGAAAGAAAGAACCGGAAGATAGGCGACGCAAGGGAAGAAAGGCGACGCAAGGGAAGAAAGGTGACGCTAGGGAAAGCAGGAATGAGAAGAAAGGCGGCGCAAGGGAAGAAAGGTGACGCAAGAGAAAGCAGAAACGGGAAATAAGGCGCCGGAAGGGAAAGCAGGAACAAGAAGAAAGGCGAAGCAAAGGAAAGCAGGAACGGGAAGAAAGGCGATGCAAGGGAAAGGAGAAATGGTAAGAAAGGCTATGCAAGGGAAGTACGGCTACGCAAGCGAAGTAAGGTGACGCAAGGGAAAGCAGGAAAGAGAAGAAAGGTGATGCAAGGGAAAGCAGGAACGAGAAGAAAGGCGACGCACGAAAAGAAAGTCGACGCAAGGGATAGTAGGAACGGGAGGAAAGGCGACGCAGGGGAAGCAAGGCGACGCAAGGGAAAGCAGGAATGAGAAGAATGGCGACGCCAGGGAAAGCAGGAACGGGAAGTAAGGCGATGGAAGAGAAAGCAGGAACGGGAAGAAAGGCGGCACGAGGGAAGAAAGGCGATAAAAGTGGAAGCTGAAACGTGGAAGAAGAAAGGCGATGCAAGGGAAGAAATTCGATGCAAGTGAAGAAAGGCGACGCACGAGAAGCAAGGCGACGCAAGGGAATGCAGGAAAGGGAAGAAAGGCGACGCAAGGAAAGAAATTCGATGCAAGGTAAAGTAGGAACGGAAAGAAAGGCGTCGCAAGGGAAGAAAGGGGACGCAAGGGAAGATAGGCGACGCAAGGGAAAGCAGGAATGGGAAGAAAGGCGACGCAAGGGAAGAAAGGCGACACAAGGGAAGCAAGGCGCTGCAATGGAAGCAAGGCAACGAAAGGGAAAGCAGGAACGGGAAGATAGGCGACACAAGGGTAGAAAGGCGACGCAAGGGAGCTCAGGAACGGGAAGAAAGGAGACGCAAGGGAAAGCAGGAACGGAAAGAAAGGCGACGCAAGGGAAGAAAGGCGATGCAAGTGAAGAAAGGCGATGCAAGGGAAGCACGGCGACGCAAGGGAAAGCAGGAATGGGAAGAAAGGCGCCGCAAGGGAAATAACGCGACGCAAGTGAAGGAATGCGATGCAAGGGAAAGCCGGAACGATAAGAAAGCCGACGCAAGGGAAGAAAGACGACGCAAGGGAAGAAAGGCGTTGCAAGGGAAAACAGGAATGGGAAGAAAGGCGACGCAAGGGAAGAAAGGAGATGCAAGAGAAGAAAGGCGACTCAAGGGAAGCAAGGCGACGCAAGGGTAGAAAGGCGACGCAAGGGAAATAACGCGACGCAAGTGAAGGAAGGCGGCGCAAGGGAAAGCAGGAACGGGAAGAAAGCCAACGCAAGGGAAGAAAGACGACGCAAGGGAAGAAAGGCGTTGAAAGAGAAAGCAGGAATGGGAAGAAAGGCGACGCAACGGAAGAAAGGCGATGTAAGAGAAGAAAGGCGACGCAAGGGTAGAAAGGCGAGGCAAGGGAAAGCAGGAATGGGAAGAAAGGCGACACATGGGAAGAAAGGCGATGCAAGAGAAGAAACGCGACTCAAGGGAAGCAAGGCGACGCAAGGGGAAGCAGGAACGGGAAGAAAGCCGACACATAGGAAATAACGCGACGCAAGGGAAGCAAGGCGACGCAAGGGAAGCAAGGCGATGCAAGGGAAAGCAGGAATGGGAAGAAAGGCGACGCAAGGGAAGAAAGGCGATGCATGTGAAGAAAGGAGATGAAAGGGAAGCAAGGCGACGCCAGGGAAGAAAGGCGACGCAAGAGAAAGCAGAAGCGGGAAGAAAGGCGACGCAAGGGAAGATAGGAGATGCAAGAGAAGAACGGCGACGCAAGGAAAAGCTGGAGCGGGAGGAAAGGCGACGCAAGGGAAAGCAGGAACGAGAAGAAAGGTGACGCAAGAGAAAGCAGGAACGGTAAGAAAGGCTACGCAAGGGAAGGAAGGCGACGCAAGGTAAGAAAGGCGATGCAAGGGAAGGCAGGAATGGGAAGAAAGGCGAAGCAAGGGAATAAAGGAGATGCAAGTGAAGAAAGGCGATGCAAGGGAAAGCAGGAACAGGAAGAAAGGTGACGCAAGGGAAAGCAGGAACGGGCAGAAAGGCGACGCAAGGAAAGAAATTTGACGCAAGGTAAAGTAGGAACGGAAAGAAAGGCGTCGCAAGGGAAGAAAGGGGATGCAAGGGAAGATAGGCGACGCAAGGGAAAGCATGAATGGTAAGAAAGGCGACGGAAGGGAAGAAAGGCGACGCAAGGGAAAGCAGGAATGGTAAGAAAGGCGACACAAGGGAAGAAAGGCGACGCAAGGGAAGCAAGGCGATGCAAGGGAAAGTAGGAATGGGAAGAAAGGCGATGCATGGGGAGAAAGGGTACGCAAAGGAAAGCAGAAATGGGAAGAAAGGCGACGCAAGGGAAGAAAGGCGATGCAAGGGAAGTAAGGTGATGCAATGGAAGCAAGGCGACGCAAGGGAGCGCAGGACTGGGAAGAAAGGAGACGCATGGGAAAGCAGGAACGGGAAGAAAGGCGACGCGAGGCAAGAAAGGCGACACACGGTAAAGCAAGGATGGGATGAATGCCGACGCACGGGACGGAAGGCGACGCAAGGGAAGAAAGGCGACGCAAGGGCAAGCAGGATTGAGAAGAAAGGCGAAGCAAGAGAAAGCAGGAAAGCGAAGAAAGGAAATGCATGGAAAGAAAGGCGACGAAAGGGAAAGCAGCAATGGGAAGAAAGGTGACGCATGGGAAAGCTGGAACGGTAGGAAAGGTGACGCAAGAGTAAGCAGGAACGGTAAGAAAGGCTACGCAAGGGAAGAACGGCGGCGCAAGGAATGAAAGGCGATGCAAGGGAAAGCTGGAATGGTAAGAAAGGCGACGCAAGGGCAGAAAGGCGAGGCAAGGGAAAGCAGGAATGGGAAGAAAGCTGACGCAAGGGAAAGCAGGAACAGGAAGAAAGGCGTCGCAAGGGAAGAAAGGTGATACAAGAGAAAGCAGAAATGGGAAGTAAGGCGTCGGAAGGGAAAGGAGGAACGAGAAGAAAGGCGAAGCAAGGGTAAGCAGGAACGGTAAGAAAGGCGACGCAAGGGTAGAGAGGCGATGCAAGGGAATGCTGGAATGGGAAGAAAGGCGACGCAAGGGAAAGCAGGAACGGGAAGAAAGGCGACGCAAGGAAAGAAATTCGACGCAGGGTAAAGTAGGAACGGAAAGAAAGGCGTCGCAAGGGAAGAAAGGCGATGCAAGTGAAGTAAGGAGATGCAAGGGAAGCACGGCGACGCAAGGGAAAGCAGGAATGGGAAGAAAGGCGCCGCAAGGGAAATAACGCGACGCAAGTGAAGGAAGGCGACGCAAGGGAAAGCAGGAACGGGAAGAAAGCCGACGCAAGGGAAGAAAGACGACGCAAGGGAAGAAAGGCGTTGCAAGGGAAGCAAGGCGACGCAAGGGAAAGCAGGAATGAGAAGAATGGCGACGCCAGGGAAAGCAGGAACGGGAAGAAAGGCGGCACGAGGGAAGAAACGCGATGCAAGGGGAAGCAGAAACGGGAAGAAAGGCGACGCAAGGGAAGATAGGAGATGAAAGGGAAGAAAGGCGACGCAAGGGAAAGCTGGAGCGTGAGGAAAGGCGACGCAAGGGATCGCAGGAACGAGAAGAAATGCGATGCAAGGAATGAAAGG
Organism: Lophura swinhoii; assembly: GCA_030408155.1. NCBI lineage: Eukaryota > Metazoa > Chordata > Aves > Galliformes > Phasianidae > Lophura > Lophura swinhoii. The sequence goes on along the minus strand of JASCYN010000150.1, from coordinate 9,230,681 downwards.
CGATGCAAGGGAAAGCAGTATTGGGAAGAAAGGCGACGCAAGTGAAGGCAAGAACAGGAAGATAGGCGACGCAAGGGAAGAAAGGCGACGCAAGGGAAGAAAGGCGACGCAAGGAAAAGTAGGAACGAGAAGAAAGGCGACGCAAGGGAAGAAAGGTGACGCAAGAGAAAGCAGAAACGGGAAGTAAGGCGCCGGAAGGGAGAGCAGGAACGAGAAGAAAGGCGATGCAAGGGTAAGCAGGAACGGGTAGAAAGGCGATGCAAGGGAAAGGAGGAACGGTAAGAAAGGCGATGCAAGGGAAGAAAGGCTACACAAGCAAAGAAAGGTGACGCAAGGGAAAGCAGGAAAGAGAAGAAAGGTGATGCAAGGGAAGAAAGGAGACGCAAGGGAAAATAGGAACGGGAAGAAAGGCGACGCAAGGGAAGAAAGGAGACGCAAGGGAAGAAAGGCGACGCAAGGGAAGTACGGCAACGCAAGCGAAGTAAGGTGATGCAAGGGAAAGCAGGAACGAGAAGAAAGGTGATGCAAGGCAAAGCAGGAATGAGAAGAAAGGCGACGCACGAAAAGTAAGTCGACGCAAGGGAAAGTAGGAACGGGAGGAAAGGCGACGCAAGGGAAGAAAGGCGATGCAAGGATCGCAGGAACGAGATGTACGGCGACGCAAGGGAAAGCAGGAACGAGAAGAAAGGCGACGAAAGGGAAGAAAGGCGTCGCAAGGGAAAACAGGAACGGGAAGAAAGCAGATGCAAGGGAAGAAAGACGACGCAAGGGAAGAAAGGCGTTGCAAGGGAAGCAAGGCGGCGCAAGGGAAGGCAGGATTGAGAAGAAAGGCGTCACAAGAGAAAACAGGAACGGGAAGAAATGCGACGCAAGGCAAGAAAGGCGACGCAAGGGAAATCAGAAACGTGAAGAAAGGCGACGTAAGGGAAGAAAGGCGACGCAAGAGAAAGCAAGAACGGGATGTAAGGCGACGCAAGGGAATGCAGGAACGAGAAGAAGGGCAACGCACGGAAACAAAGTCGACGCAAGGGAAAGCAGGAACGGGCAGAAAGGCGACGCAAGGAAAGAAATTCGACGCAAGGTAAAGTAGGAACGGAAAGAAAGGCCTCGCAAGGGAAGAAAGGGGATGCAAGGGAAGATAGGCGATGCAAGGGAAAGCAGGAACGGGAAGAAAGGCGGCACGAGGGAAGAAAGGCGACGCAAGGGAAGATAGGAGATGCAAGGGAAGAAAGGCGACGCAAGGGAAAGCTGGCGTGGGAGGAAAAGCGACGCAAGGGAAAGCAGGAACGAGAAGAAAGGCGACGGAAGGGAAAGCAGGAGTGGTAAGAAAGGCGACGCAAGGGTAAGCAGGAACGGGAAGAAAGGCGATGCAAGGGAAAGGAGGAATGGTAGAAAAGGCTATGCAAGGGAAGTAGGGCTACGCAAGCGAAGTAAGGTGACGCAAGGGAAAGCAGGAAAGAGAAGAAAGGTGATACAAGGGAAAGCAGGAACGAGAAGAAAGGCGACGCACGAAAAGAAAGTCGACGCAAGGGATAGTAGGAACGGGAGGAAAGGCGATGCAAGGGAAGCAAGGCGACGCCAGGGAAAGCAGGAACGGGAAGTAAGGCGATGGAAGAGAAAGCAGGAACGGGAAGTAAGGCGATGGAAGAGAAAGCAGGAACGGGAAGAAAGGCGGCACGAGGGAAGAAAGGCGATAAAAGTGGAAGCAGAAACGGGAAGAAAGGCGATGCAAGGGAAGATAGGAGATGCAAGGGAAGAAAGACGACGCAAGGGACAGCTGGAGCGGGAGGAAAGGCGACGCAAGGGAAAGCAGGAACAAGAAGAAAGGTGACGCAAGAGAAAGCAGGAACGGTAAGAAAGGCTACGCAAGGGAAGAAAGGCGACGCAAGGGAAGAAAGGCGACGCAAGGGATCGCAGGAACGAGAAGAAAGGCGACGCAAGGAATGAAAGGCGATGCAAGGTAAAGCAGGAATGGGAAGAAAGGCGATGCAAGGGAAGAAAGGCGATGCAAGAAAAGAAAGGCGTCGCAAGGGAAGAAAGGCGTTGCAAGGGAAGCAAGGCGACGCAAGGGAAAGCAGGAAGGAGAAGAATGGCGACGCCAGGGAAAGCTGGAACGGGAAGTAAGGCGATGCAAGGGAAAGCAGGAACGGGAAGAAAGGCGGCACGAGGGAAGAAAGGCGACGCAAGGGAAGATAGGAGATGCAAGGGAAGAAAGGCGACGCAAGGGATAGCTGGAGCGGGAGGAAAAGCGACGCAAGGGAAAGCAGGAACGAGAAGAAAGGCGACGGAAGGGAAAGCAGGAACGAGAAGAAAGGCGAAGCAAGGGTAAGCAGGAACGGGAAGAAAGGCGATGCAAGGGAAAACAGGAATGGGAAGAAAGGCGACGCAAGGGAAGAATGGAGATGCAAGACAAGAAAGGCGACTCAAGGGAAGCAAGGCGACGCAAGGGTAGAAAGGCGACGCAAGGGAAATAACGCGACGCAAGTGAAGGAAGGCGACGCAAGGGAAAGCAGGAACGGGAAGAAAGCCGACGCAAGGGAAGAAAGACGACGCAAGGGAAGAAAGGCGTTGAAAGAGAAAGCAGGAATGGGAAGAAAGGCGACGCAACGGAAGAAAGGCGATGTAAGAGAAGAAAGGCGACGCAAGGGTAGAAAGGCGAGGCAAGGGAAAGCAGGAATGGGAAGAAAGGCGACACATGGGAAGAAAGGCGATGCAAGAGAAGAAAGGCGACTCAAGGGAAGCAAGGCGACGCAAGGGAACGCAGGAACAGGAAGAAAGCCGACACATGGGAAATAACGCGACGCAAGGGAAGCAAGGCGACGCAAGGGAAGCAAGGCGATGCAAGGGAAAGCAGGAATGGGAAGAAAGGCGACGCAAGGGTAGAAAGGCGATGCAAGTGAAGAAAGGAGATGAAAGGGAAGCAAGGCGACGCAAGGGAAGAAAGGCGACGCAAGAGAAAGCAGAAGCGGGAAGAAAGGCGACGCAAGGGAAGATAGGAGATGCAAGGGAAGAAAGGCGACGCAAGGAAAAGCTGGAGCGGGAGGAAAGGCGACGCAAGGGAAAGCAGGAACGAGAAGAAAGGTGACGCAAGAGAAAGCAGGAACGGTAAGAAAGGCTACGCAAGGGAAAGCAGGAACGAGATGTAAGGCGACGCAAGGGAAAGCAGGAACGAGAAGAAAGGCGACGCAAGGGAAGAAAGGGGACGCGAGGGAAAATAGGAACGGGAAGAATGGCAATGCAAGGGAAGAAATGCGACGCAAGGGAAGAAAGGCGACGCAAGAGAAAGCAGAAACGGGAAGATAGGCGCCGGAAGGGAAAGCAGGAACGGGAAGAAAGGCGACCCGAGGGAAGAAAGGCGATGCAAGGGAAAGCAGAAACAGGAAGAAAGGCGACGCAAGGGAAGCGAGGCGACGCAAGGGAAGAAAGGCGACGCAAGGGAAGCGAGGCGACGGAAGGGAAAGCTGGAATGGCAAGAAAGGCGACGCATGGAAAGAAAGGCAACGCAAGGGAAAGCAAGAACAGGAAGATAGGTGACACAAGGGAAGAAAGGTGACGCAAGGGAAAGCAAGAACAGGAAGATAGGTGACACAAGGGAAGAAAGGTGACGCAAGGGAAAGCAGAAACGGGAGGAAAGGCGACGGAAGAGAAAGCAGGAACGGGAAGAAAGGCAACCCGAGGGAAGAAAGGCGACGCAAGAGAAAGCAGAAACGGGAAGAAAGGCGACGGAAGGGAAAGCAGGAACGGGAAGAAAGGCAACCCGAGGGAAGAAAGGCGATGCAAGGGAAAGCAGGAACGAGAAGAAAGGTGATGCAAGGCAAAGCAGGAACGAGAAGAAAGGCGACGCATGAAAAGAAAGTCGACGCAAGGGAAAGTAGGAACGGGCGGAAAGGTGACGCAAGGGAAGAAAGGCGACGCAAGGGAAAGCAGGAACGAGATGTATGGCGACGCAAGGGAAAGCAGGAACGAGAAGAAAGGCAACGAAAGGGAAGAAAGGCGACGCAAGGGAAAACAGGAACGGGAAGAAAGCCGATGCAAGGGAAGAAAGACCACGCAAGGGAAGAAACGCGTTGCAAGGGAAGCAAGGCGGCGCAAGGCAAAGCAGGATTGAGAAGAAAGGCGACGCAAGAGATAGCAGGAACGGGAAGAAATGCGACACAAGGGAAGAAAAACGACGCAAGGTATAGCAGAAACGTGAAGAAAGGCAACGCAAGGGAAGAAAGGCGATGCAAGAGAAAGCAAGAACAGGATGTAAGGCGACGCAAGGGAAAACAGGAACGGGAAGAAAGCCGATGCAAGGGAAGAAAGACGACGCAAGGGAAGAAACGCGTTGCAAGGGAAGCAAGGCGGCACAAGGGAAAGCAGGATTGAGAAGAAAGGCGACGCAAGAGAAAGCAGGAACGGGAAGAAATGCGACGCAAGGGAAGAAAGGCGACGCAAGGGAAAGCAGAAACGTGAAGAAAGGCGACGCAAGGGAAGAAAGGCGACGCAAGAGAAAGCAAGAACGGGATGTAAGGCGACGCAAGGGAAAGCAGGAACGAGAAGAAGGGCAACGCTCGGAAACAAAGTCGACGCAAGGTAAAGCAGGAACGGGAAGAAAGGCGACGCAAAGAAAGAAATTTGACGCAAGGGAAAGTAGGAACGGAAAGAAAGGCGTCGCAAGGGAAGAAAGGGGACGCAAGGGAAGATAGGCGACGCAAGGGAAAGCAGGAATGGGAAGAAAGGCGACGCAAGGGAAGAAAGGCGACGCAAGGGAAAGCAGGAATGGGAAGAAAGGCGATGCATGGGGAGAAAGGGGACGCAAAGGAAAGCAGAAATGGGAAGAAAGGCGACGCAAGGGAAGAAAGGCGATGCAAGGGAAGTAAGGTGATGCAATGGAAGCAAGGCGACGCAAGGGAAAATCAGGAACGGGAAGATAGGCGACGCAAGGGTAGAAAGGCGACGCAAGGGAAAGCAGGAACGGGAAGAAAGGAGATGCATGGGAAGAAAGCGACGCAAGGGAAGAAAGGCGACGCAAGGGAAAGCAGGAACAGGAAGAAAGGCGATGCAAAGGAAAGCAGGAACGGGAAGAAAGGTGACGGAAGGGAAGAAAGGCGACGCAAGGGAAAGCAGGAACAGGAAGAAAGGCGACGCAAAGGAAAGCAGGAACGGGAAGAAAGGTGACGGAAGGGAAGAAAGGCGACGCAAGGGAAAGCAGGAATGGGAAGAAAGGCGATGCAAGGGAAGAAAGGCGAGGCAAGGGAAAGCAGGAATGGGAAGAAAAGCGACGCAAGGGAAAGCAGGAACGGGAAGAAAGGCGATGCAAGGGAAGAAAGGCGACGCAAGGGAAAGCAGGAATGGGAAGAAAGGCGATGCAAGGGAAGAAAGGCGAGGCAAGGGAAAGCAGGAATGGGAAGAAAGGCGACACAAAGGAAGAAAGGCGATACAAGTGAAGAAAGGCGATGCAAGGGAAGCAAGGCGACGCAAGGGAAAGCAGGAACAGGAAGAAAGGCGACGCAAGTGAAATAACGCGACGGAAGTGAAGAAAGGCGACGCAAGGGAAAGCAGGAACGGGAAGAAAGGAGATGCATGGGAAGAAAGGCGACGCAAGGGAAAGCAGGAACAGGAAGAAAGGCGACGCAAGTGAAAGCAGGAACGGGAAGAAAGGTGACGGAAGGGAAGAAAGGCGACGCAAGGGAAGAAAGGCGACGCAAGGGAAAGCAGGAACAGGAAGAAAGGCGACGCAAGGGAAAAATGCGACGCAAGGGAAGGCATGAACGGGAAGAAAGGAGACGCAAGGTAAGAAATAAGATCCACGGGACGAAAGGCGTCGCAAGGGAAGCAAGGCGACGCAAGGGAAAGCAGGATTGAGAAGAAAGGCGACGCAAGAGAAAGCAGGAACGCGAAGAAAGGCGACGCAAGGGAAGAAAGGTGACACAAGAGAAAGCAGAAACGGGAAGTAAGGCGCCGGAAGGGAAAGGAGGAACGAGAAGAAAGGCGAAGCAAGGTAAGCAGGAACAGGAAGAAAGGCGATGCCAGGGAAAGGAGGAACAGGAAGAAAGGCACCGCAAGGGAAGATAGGCGACGCAAGGGAAGAAAGGCGACGCAAGGGAAAGCAGTAACGGGAAGAAAGGCGACACAAGGGAAATAACGCGAAGCAAGGGCAGAAAGGCGACGCAAGGGAAGCAAGGCGACGCAAGGGAGAGCAGGAATGGTAAGAAAGGCGACGCAAGGGAAGAAAGGCGATGCAAGTGAAGAAAGGCGACGCAAGGGAAGCAAGGCGGCTCAAGGGAAAGCAGGAATGGTAAGAAAGGCGACACAAGGAAAGAAAGGCGATGCAAGTGAAGAAAGGCGACGCAAGGGAAGCAAGGCGACGCAAGGGAAAGCAGGAACGGGAAGAAAGGCGACGCAAGGGAAATAACGCGACGCAAGTGAAGAAAGGCGACGCAAGGGAAAGCAGGAACGGGAAGAAAGGCGACGGAAGGGAAGAAAGGCGACGCAAGGGAAGAAATGCGATGCAAGGGAAAGCAGGAATGGTAAGAAAGGCGATGCAAGGGAAGAAAGCCGATGCAAGTGAAGAAAGGCGACGCAAGGGAAGCAAGGCGACGCAAGGGAAAGCAGGAACGGGAAGAAAGGCGACGCAAGGGAAATAACGCGACGCAAGTGAAGAAAGGCGACGCAAGGGAAAGCAGGAACGGGAAGAAAGGCGACGGAAGGGAAGAAAGGCCACGCAAGGGAAGCAAGGCGACGCAAGAGAAAGCAGGAATGGTAAGGAAGGCGACGCAAGGGAAGAAATGCGATGCAAGGGAAAGCAGGAATGGGAAGAAAGGCGACGCAAGGGAAGAAAGCCGATGCAAGTGAAGAAAGGCGACGCAAGGGAAGCGAGGCGACGCCAGAGAAAGCAGGAGGGGTAAGAAAGGCGAGGCAAGGGTAGAATAACGAGGCAAGGGAAAGCAAGAATGGGAAGAAAGGCGACGCAAGGGAAGAAAGGCGATGCAAGAGAAGAAAGGCGACGCAAGGGAAGAAAGGCGTTGCAAGGGAAGCAAGGCGACGCAAGGGAAAGCAGGAAGGAGAAGAATGGCGAAGCCAGGGAAAGCTGGAACGGGAAGTAAGGCGATGCAAGGGAAAGCAGGAACGGGAAGAAAGGCGGCATGAGGGAAGAAAGGCGACGCAAGGGAAGATAGCAGATGCAAGGGAAGAAAGGCGACGCAAGGGAAAGCTGGAGCGGGAGGAAAAGCGACGCAAGGGAAAGCAGGAACGAGAAGAAAGGCGACAGAAGGGAAAGCAGGAACGAGAAGAAAGGCGAAGCAAGGGTAAGCAGCAACGGGAAGAAAGGCGACGCAAGGGAAAGGAGGAATGGTAGGAAAGGCTATGCAAGGGAAGTACAGCTACGCAAGCACAGTAAGGTGACGCAAGGGAAAGCAGGATTGAGAAGAAAGGCGACGCAAGAGAAAACAGGAACGGGAAGAAATGCGACGCAAGGGAAGAAAGGCGACGCAAGGGAAAGCAGAAACGTGAAGAAAGGCGACGTAAGGGAAGAAAGGCGACGCAAGAGAAAGCAAGAACGGGATGTAAGGCGACGCAAGGGAATGCAGGAACGAGAAGAAGGGCAACGCACGGAAACAAAGTCGATGCAAGGGAAAGCAGGAACGGGCAGAAAGGCGACGCAAGGAAAGAAATTCGACGCAAGGTAAAGTAGGAACGGAAAGAAAGGCGTCGCAAGGGAAGAAAGGGGACGCAAGGGAAGATAGGAACGGGAAGAAAGGCGACGCAAGGGAAGAAAGGGGACGCAAGGGAAGATAGGAACGGGAAGAAAGGCGACGCAAGGGAAGAAAGGCGACGCAAGGGAAGCAAGGCGATGCAAGGGAAAGCAGGAATGGGAAGAAAGGCGATGCAAGGGAAGAAAGGCGATACAAGGGAAGAAAGGCGATGCAAGGGAAAGCAGGAATGGGAAGAAAGGCGACGCAAGGGAAGAAAGGCTACGCAAGGGAAAGCAGGAATGGGAAGAAAGGCGACGCAAGGGAAAGGAGGAACGGGAAGAAAGGTGACGCAAGAGTAAGCAGGAACGGTAAGAAAGGCTACGCAAGGGAAGAAAGGCGGCGCAAGGAATGAAAGGCGATGCAAGGGAAAGCAGGAATGGGAAGAAAGGCGATGCAAGGGAAGAAAGGCAAATCAAGCGAAGAAAGGCGACGCAAGGGAAGCGAGGCGACGCAAGGGAAAGCAGGAATGGTAAGTAAGGCGACGCAAGGGAAGAAAGGCAATGCAAGGGAAAGCAGGAATGGGAAGAAAGGCGACGCAAGGGAAGAAAGCCGATGCAAGAGAAAGCAGGAGGGGTAAGAAAGGCGAGGCAAGGGTAGAATGACGAGGCAAGGGAAAGCAGGAATGGGAAGAAAAGCGACGCAAGGGAAGAAAGGCGATGCAAGAGAAGAAAGGCGACGCAAGGGAAATAAGGCGACGCAAGGGAACGCAGGAACGGGAAGAAAACCAACGCAAGGGAAATAACGCGAAGCAAGGGAAGAAAGGCGACGCAAGGGAAGCAAGGCGATGCAAGGGAAAGCAGGAATGGGAAGAAAGGCGACGGAAGGGTAGAAAGGCGAGGCAAGGGAAAGCAGGAATGGGAAGAAAGGCGACGCAAAGGAAGAAAGGCGACACAAGGGAAGAAAGGAGACGCAAGGGAAAGCAGGAATGGGAAGAAAGGCGATGCATGGGAAGAAAGGCGATACAAGTGAAGAAAGGCGATCCACTGGAAGCAAGGCGACGCAAGGGAAAGCAGGAACGGGAAGTAAGGCGCCGCAAGGGAAATAACGTGACGGAAGAGAAGAAAGGCGACGCAAGGGAAAGCAGGAACGGGAAGAAAGGAGATGCATGGGAAGAAAGGCGACGCAAGGGAAGAAAGGCGACGCAAGGGAAAGCAGGAACAGGAAGAAAGGCGACGCAAGTGAAACCGGGAAGGGGAAGAAAGGTGACGGAAGGGAAGAAAGGCGACGGAAGGGTAGAAAGGCGACGCAAGGGAAAGCAGGAACGAGAAGAAAGGCGACGGAAGGGAAGAAAGGCGACGCAAGGGAAGCAAGGCGATGCAAAGGAAAGCAGGAATGGGAAGAAAGGCGACGGAAGGATAGAAAGGCGACGCAAGGGAAAGCAGGAATGGGAAGAAAGGCGACGCAAAGGAAGAAAGGCGACACAAGGGAAGAAAGGAGACGCAAGGGAAAGCAGGAATGGGAAGAAAGGCGATGCATGGGGAGAAAGGGGACGCAAAGGAAAGCAGAAATGGGAAGAAAGGTGACGCAAGGGAAGAAAGGCGATGCAAGGGAAGTAAGGTGATGCAATGGAAGCAAGGCGACGCAAGGGAAATCAGGAACGGGAAGATAGGCGACGGAAGGGAAAGCAGGAACGGGAAGAAAGGCGACACGGGGGAAGAAAGGCGATGCAAGTGAAAGCAGAAACGGGAAGAAAGGCGACGCAAGGGAAGCGAGGCGACGCAAGGGAAGAAAGGAGACGCAAGGGAAGCGAGGCGACGGAAGGGAAAGCTGGAATGGCAAGAAAGGCGACGCAAGGGTAGAAAGGCGAGGCAAGGGAAAGCAGGAATGGGAAGAAAGGCGACACAAGGGAAGAAAGGCGAAGCAAGGGAAAGCAGGAATGGGAAGAAAGGCGACGCAAGGGAAGAAAGGCAACGCAAGGGAAGAAAGGCAACGCAAGGGAAAGCAGGAACGAGAATAAAGGCGACGCAAGGGTAAGCAGGAACGGGTAGAAAGGCGATGCAAGGGAAAGGAGGAACGGTCTGAAAGACGATGCAAGGGAAGAAAGGCTACGCAAGCAAAGAAAGGTGACGCAAGGGAAAGCAGGAACGAGAAAAAAGGTGATGCAAGGCAAAGCAGGAACGAGAAGAAAGGCGACGCACGAAAAGAAAGTCGACGCAAGGGAAAGTAGAAACGGGAGGAAAGGTGACGCAAGGGAAGAAAGGCGACGCAAGGGAAAATAGGAACGGGAAGAAAGGCGACGCAAGGGAAGAAAGGAGACGCAAGGGAAGAAAGGCGACGCAAGGGAAGTACGGCTATGCAAGCGCAGTAAGGTGATGCAAGGCAAAGCAGGAACGAGAAGAAAGGCGACGCACGAAAAGAAAGTCGACACAAGGGAAAGTAGGAACGGGAGGAAAGGCGACGCAAGGGAAGAAAGGCGACGCAAGGGAAAGCAGGAACGAGATGTACGGCGACGCAAGGGAAAGCCGGAACGAGAAGAAAGGCGACGAAGGGGAAGAAAGGCGACGCATGGGAAAGCAGGAACGGGAAGAAAGCCGATGCAAGGGAAGAAAGACGATGCAAGGGAAGAAACGCGTTGCAAGGGAAGCAAGGCGGCGCAAGGGAAAGCCGGATTGAGAAGAAAGGCGACTCAAGAGAAAGCAGGAACGGGAAGAAAGGCGCCGCAAGGGAAATAACGTGACGGAAGAGAAGAAAGGCGACGCAAGGGAAAGCAGGAACGGGAAGAAAGGAGATGCATGGGAAGAAAGGCGACGCAAGGGAAGAAAGGCGACGCAAGGGAAAGCAGGAACAGGAAGAAAGGCGACGCAAGAGAAACCGGGAAGGGGAAGAAAGGTGACGGAAGGGAAGAAAGGCGACGGAAGGGTAGAAAGGCGACGCAAGGGAAAGCAGGAACGAGAAGAAAGGCGACGGAAGGGAAGAAAGGCGACGCAAGGGAAGCAAGGCGATGCAAGGGAAAGCAGGAATGGGAAGAAAGGCGACGGAAGGATAGAAAGGCGACGCAAGGCAAAGCAGGAATGGGAAGAAAGGCGACGCAAAGGAAGAAAGGCGACACAAGGGAAGAAAGGAGACGCAAGGGAAAGCAGGAATGGGAAGAAAGGCGATGCATGGGGAGAAAGGGGACGCAAAGGAAAGCAGAAATGGGAAGAAAGGCGACGCAAGGGAAGAAAGGCGATGCAAGGGAAGTAAGGTGATGCAATGGAAGCAAGGCGACGCAAGGGAAAGCAGGATTGAGAAGAAAGGCGACGCAAGAGAAAGCAGGAACGGGAAGAAATGCGACGCAAGGGAAGAAAGGCGACGCAAGGGAAGAAAGGCGACGCAAGGGAAGAAAGCCGATGCAAGGGAAGAAAGCCGATGCAAGGGAAGAAACGCGTTGCAAGGGAAGAAACGCGTTGCAAGGGAAGCAAGGCGGCGCAAGGGAAAGCAGGATTGAGAAGAAAGGCGACGCAAGGGAAAGCAGAAACGTGAAGAAAGGCGACGCAAGGGAAGAAAGGCGACGTAAGAGAAAGCAAGAACGGGATGTAAGGCGACGCAAGGGAAAGCAGGAACGAGAAGAAGGGCAACGCACGGAAACAAAGTCGACGGAAGGGAAAGCAGGAACAGGAAGAAAGGCGACACGGGGGAAGAAAGGCGACGCAAGGGAAAGCAGGAATGGTAAGAAAGGCGACGCAAGGGAAGAAAGGCGACGCAAGGGAAGCAAGGCGATGCAAGGGAAAGCAGGAATGGGAAGAAAGGTGATGCATGGGGAGAAAGGGGACGCAAAGGAAAGCAGAAATGGGAAGAAAGGCGACGCAAGGGAAGAAAGGCGATGCAAGGGAAGTAAGGTGTTGCAATGGAAGCAAGGCGATGCAAGGGAAATCAGGAACGAGAAGATAGGCGACGCAAGGGTAGAAAGGCGACGCAAGGCAGCGCAGGAACGGGAAGAAAGGAGACGCATGGGAAAGCAAGAACGGGAAGAAAGGCGACGCGAGGGAAGAAAGGCGACACACGGTAAAGCAAGGATGGGATGAATGCCGACGCACGGGACGGAAGGCGACGCAAGGGAAAGCAGGAATGAGAAGAAAGGCGACGGAAGGGTAGAAAGGCGACGCAAGGGAAAGCAGGAATGGGAAGAAAGGCGACGGAAGGGTAGAAAGGCGACGCAAGGGAAAGCAGGAATGGGAAGAAAGGCGACGCAAAGGAAGAAAGGCGACACAAGGGAAGAAAGGAGACGCAAGGGAAAGCAGGAATGGGAAGAAAGGCGACGGAAGGGTACCCAGGCGACGCAAGGGAAAGCAGGAATGGGAAGAAAGGCGACGCAAGGGAAGAAAGGCGACGCAAGGGAAAGCAGGAATGGGAAGAAAGGCGATGCATGGGGAGAAAGGGGACGCAAAGGAAAGCAGAAATGGGAAGAAAGGTGACGCAAGGGAAGAAAGGCGATGCAAGGGAAGTAAGGTGATGCAATGGAAGCAAGGCGACACAAGGGAAATCAGGAACGGGAAGATAGGCGACGGAAGGGATAGCAGGAACGGGAAGAAAGGCGACACGGGGGAAGAAAGGCGATGCAAGTGAAAGCAGAAACGGGAAGAAAGGCGACGCAAGGGAAGCGAGGCGACGCAAGGGAAGAAAGGAGACGCAAGGGAAGCGAGGCGACGCAAGGGAAGAAAGGCAACGCAAGGGAAAGCAGGAACGACAAGAAAGGCGACGCAAGGGAAGAAAGGTGACGCAAGGGAAATCAGGAACGGGAAGATAGGCGACGGAAGGGATAGCAGGAACGGGAAGAAAGGCGATGCAAGGGTAAGCAGGAACGGGTAGAAAGGCGATGCAAGGGAAAGGAGGAACGGTAAGAAAGGCGATGCAAGGGAAGAAAGGCTACGCAAGCAAAGAAAGGTGACGCAAGGGGAAGCAGGAACGAGAAGAAAGGTGATGCAAGGCAAAGCAGGAACGAGAAGAAAGGCGACGCACGAAAAGAAAGTCGACGCAAGGGAAAGTAGAAACGGGAGGAAAGGTGACGCAAGGGAAGAAAGGCGACCCAAGGGAAAATAGGAACGGGAAGAAAGGCGACGCAAGGGAAGAAAGGCGACGCAAGGGAAGTACGGCTATGCAAGCGAAGTAAGGTGATGCAAGGCAAAGGAGGAACGAGAAGAAAGGCGACGCACGAAAAGAAAGTCGACACAAGGGAAAGTAGGAACGGGAGGAAAGGCGACGCAAGGGAAGAAAGGCGATGCAAGGGAAAGCAGGAACGAGATGTACGGCGATGCAAGGGAAAGCAGGAACGAGAAGAAAGGCGACGAAGGGGAAGAAAGGCGACGCATGGGAAAACAGGAACGGGAAGAAAGCCGATGCAAGGGAAGAAAGACAATGCAAGGGAAGAAACGCGTTGCAAGGGAAGCAAGGCGGCGCAAGGGAAAGCAGGATTGAGAAGAAAGGCGATGCAAGAGAAAGCAGGAACGGGAAGAAATGCGACGCAAGGGAAGAAAGGCGACGCAAGGGAAAGGAGAAACGTGAAGAAAGGCGACGCAAGGGAAGAAAGGCGACGCAAGGGAAAGCAGGAATGGTAAGAAAGGGGACGGAAGGGTAGAAAGGCGACGCAAGGGAAAGCAGGAATGGTAAGAAAGGCGACGCAAGGGAATAAAGGCGACGCAAGGGAAGCAAGGCGACGCAAGGGAAAGCAGGAATGGGAAGAAAGGCGACGGAAGGGTAGAAAGGCGACGCAAGGGAAAGCAGGAATGGTAAGAAAGGCGACGCAAGGGAAGAAAGGCAACGCAAGGGAAAGCAGGAACGAGAAGAAAGGCGACGCAAGGGAAGAAAGGTGACGCAAGAGAAAGCAGAAACGGGAAGTAAGGCGCCGGAAGGGAAAGCAGGAATGAGAAGAAAGGCGATGCAAGGGTAAGCAGGAACGGGTAAAAAGGCGATGCAAGGGAAAGGAGGAACGGTAAGAAAGGCGATGCAAGGGAAGAAAGGCTACGCAAGCAAAGAAAGGCGACACAAGGCAAAGCAGGAACGAGAAGAAAGGTGATGCAAGGCAAAGCAGGAACGAGAAGAAAGGCGACGCACGAAAAGAAAGCCGACGCAAGGGAAATAACGCGAAGCAAGGGAAGAAAGGCGACGCAAGGGAAGCAAGGCGACGCAAGGGAAAGCAGGAATGGTAAGAAAGGCGACGGAAGGGTAGAAAGGCGACGCAAGGGAAAGCAGGAATGGGAAGAAAGGCGACGCAAGGGAAGAAAGGCGACGCAAGGGAAGAAAGGCGACGCAAGGGAAAGCAGGAATGGGAAGAAAGGCGACGGAAGGGTAGAAAGGCGACGCAAGGGAAAGCAGGAATGGTAAGAAAGGCGACACAAGGGAAGAAAGGCGACGCAAGGGAAGCAAGGCGACGCAAGGGAAAGCAGGAACGGGAAGAAATGCGACGGAAGGGTAGAAAGGCGACGCAAGGGAAAGCAGGAATGGGAAGAAAGGCGACGCAAGGGAAGAAAGGCGACGCAAGGGAAGCAAGGCGATGCAAGGTAAAGCAGGAATGGGAAGAAAGGCGATGCATGGGGAGAAAGGGGACACAAAGGAAAGCAGAAATGGGAAGAAAGGCGACGCAAGGGAAGAAAGGCGATGCAAGGGAAGTAAGGTGATGCAATGGAAGCAAGGCGACGCAAGGGAAATCAGGAACGGGAAGATAGGTGACGCAAGGGTAGAAAGGCGACGCAAGGGAGCGCAGGACCGGGAAGAAAGGAGACGGATGGGAAAGCAGGAACGGGAAGAAATGCGAGGCGAGGGAAGAAAGGCGACACACGGTAAAGCAAGGATGGGATGAATGACGACGCACGGGACGGAAGGCGACGAAAGGGAAGAAAGGCGTCGCAAGGGAAAGCAGGATTGAGAAGAAAGGAAATGCATGGAAAGAAAGGCGACGAAAGGGAAAGCAGGAATGGGAAGAAAGGTGACGCAAGGGAAAGCTGGAACGGTAGGAAAGGTGACGCAAGAGTAAGCAGGAACGGTAAGAAAGGCTACGCAAGGGAAGAAAGGCGGCGCAAGGAATGAAAGGCGATGCAAGGGAAAGCAGGAATGGGAAGAAAGGCGATGCAAGGGAAGAAAGGCAATGCAAGCGAAGAAAGGCGAAGCAAGGGAAGCAAGGCGACGCAAGGGAAAGCAGGAATGGTAAGTAAGGCGACGCCAGGGTAGAAAGGCAATGCAAGGGAAAGCAGGAATGGGAAGAAAGGCGACGCAAGCGAAGAAAGCCGATGCAAGTGAAGAAAGGCGACGCAAGAGAAGAAAGGCGACGCAAGAGAAAGCAGGAGGGGTAAGAAAGGCGAGGCAAGGGTAGAATGACAAGGCAAGGGAAAGCAGGAATGGGAAGAAAGGCGACGCAAGGGAAGAAAGGCGATGCAAGAGAAGAAAGGCGACGCAAGGGAAGAAAGGCGACGCAAGGGAAAGCAGGAATGGGAAGAAAGGCGACGCAAGGGAAGCAAGGCGACGCAAGGGAAAGCAGGAGGGGTAAGAAAGGCGAGACAAGGGTAGAAAGGCGAGGCAAGGGAAAGCAGGAATGGGAAGAAAGGCGACGCAAGGGAAGAAAGGCGATGCAAGTGAAGAAAGGCGACGCAAGGGAAGAAAGGCGAGGCAAGGGAAAGCAGGAATGGGAAGAAAGGCGACGCAAGGGAAGCAAGGCGACGCAAGGGAAAGCAGGAACGGGAAGAAAGGCGCCGCAAGGGAAATAACGCGACGGAAGTGAAGAAAGGCGACGCAAGGGAAAGCAGGAACGGGAAGAAAGGAGATGCATGGGAAGAAAGGCGACGCAGGGGAAGAAAGGCGACACAAGGGAAAGCAGGAAGGGTAAGAAAGGCGACGCAAGGGAAGAAAGGCGATGCAAGTGAAGGAAGGGAACGCAAGGGAAGCAAGGCGAAGCAAGGGAAGCAAGGCGACGCAAGAGAAAGCAGAAACGGGAAGAAAGGCGACGGAAGGGAAAGCAGGAACGGGAAGAAAGGCGACACGGGGGAAGAAAGGCGATGCAAGGGAAAGCAGGAATGGTAAGAAAGGCGACGCAAGGGAAGCGAGGCGACGGAAGGGAAAGCTGGAATGGCAAGAAAGGCGACGTATGGAAAGAAAGGCGACGCAAGGGAAAGCAAGAACAGGAAGATAGGCGACGCAAGGGAAGAAAGGCGACGCAAGGGAAGAAAGGCAACGCAAGGGAAAGCAGGAACGAGAAGAAAGGCGACGCAAGGGAAGAAAGGTGACGCAAGAGAAAGCAGAAACGGGAAGTAAGGCGCCGGAAGGAAAAGCAGGAATGTGAAGAAAGGCGATGCAAGGGTAAGCAGGAACGGGTAAAAAGGCGATGCAAGGGAAAGGAGGAACGGTAAGAAAGGCGATGCAAGGGAAGAAATGCTACGCAAGCAAAGAAAGGCGACGCAAGGGAAAGCAGGAACGAGAAGAAAGGTGATGCAAGGCAAAGCAGGAACGAGAAGAAAGGCGACGCACGAAAAGAAAGTCGACGCAAGGGAAAGTAGAAACGGGAGGAAAGGCGACGCAAGGGAAGAAAGGCGACGCAAGGGAAAATAGGAACGGGAAGAAAGGCGACGCAAGGGAAGAAAGGAGACGGAAGGGAAGAAAGGCGACGCAAGGGAAGAAAGGCGAGGCAAG
Source organism: Lophura swinhoii (assembly GCA_030408155.1). Classification (NCBI taxonomy): domain Eukaryota; kingdom Metazoa; phylum Chordata; class Aves; order Galliformes; family Phasianidae; genus Lophura; species Lophura swinhoii. Next base: position 9,214,350 of record JASCYN010000150.1, on the reverse strand, counting down.
GGAAAGCAGGAATGGGAAGAAAGGCGACGCAAGGGAAGCAAGGCGACGCAAGGGAAAGCAGGAACGGGAAGAAAGGCGCCGCAAGGGAAATAACGCGACGGAAGTGAAGAAAGGCGACGCAAGGGAAAGCAGGAACGGGAAGAAAGGAGATGCATGGGAAGAAAGGCGACGCAGGGGAAGAAAGGCGACACAAGGGAAAGCAGGAATGGTAAGAAAGGCGACGCAAGGGAAGAAAGGCGATGCAAGTGAAGGAAGGGAACGCAAGGGAAGCAAGGCGAAGCAAGGGAAGAAAGGCGATGCAAGAGAAAGCAGAAACGGGAAGAAAGGCGACGGAAGGGAAAGCAGGAACGGGAAGAAAGGCGACACGGGGGAAGAAAGGCGATGCAAGGGAAAGCAGGAATGGTAAGAAAGGCGACACAAGGGAAGCGAGGCAACGCAAGGGAAGAATGGCGACGCATGGAAAGCGAGGCGACGGAAGGCAAAGCTGGAATGGCAAGAAAGGCGACGCATGGAAAGAAAGGCGACGCAAGGGAAAGCAAGAACAGGAAGATAGGCGACGCAAGGGAAGAAAGGCGACGCAAGGGAAGAAAGGCAACGCAAGGGAAAGCAGGAACGAGAAGAAAGGCGACGCAAGGGAAGAAAGGTGATGCAAGAGAAAGCAGAAACGGGAAGTAAGGCGCCGGAAGGAAAAGCAGGAATGTGAAGAAAGGCGATGCAAGGGTAAGCAGGAACGGGTAAAAAGGCGATGCAAGGGAAAGGAGGAACGGTAAGAAAGGCGATGCAAGGGAAGAAATGCTACGCAAGCAAAGAAAGGCGACGCAAGGGAAAGCAGGAACGAGAAGAAAGGTGATGCAAGGCAAAGCAGGAACGAGAAGAAAGGCGACGCACGAAAAGAAAGTCGACGCAAGGGAAAGTAGAAACGGGAGGAAAGGCGACGCAAGGGAAGAAAGGCGACGCAAGGGAAAATAGGAACGGGAAGAAAGGCGACGCAAGGGAAGAAAGGAGACGCAAGGGAAGAAAGGCGACGCAAGGGAAGTACGGCTACGCAAGCGAAGTAAGGTGATGCAAGGCAAAGCAGGAACGAGAAGAAAGGCGACGCACGAAAAGAAAGTCGAGACAAGGGAAAGTAGGAACGGGAGGAAAGGCGACGCAAGGGAAGAAAGGCGACGCAAGGGAAAGCAGGAACGAGATGTACGGCGACGCAAGGGAAAGCAGGAACGAGAAGAAAGGCGACGAAGGGGAAGAAAGGCGACGCATGGGAAAACAGGAACGGGAAGAAAGCCGATGCAAGGGAAGAAAGACGATGCAAGGGAAGAAACGCGTTGCAAGGGAAGCAAGGCGGCGCAAGGTAAAGCAGGATTGAGAAGAAAGGCGACGCAAGAGAAAGCAGGAACGGGAAGAAATGCGACGCAAGGGAAGAAAGGCGACGCAAGGGAAAGCAGAAACGTGAAGAAAGGCGACGCACGGGAAGAAAGGCGACGTAAGAGAAAGCAAGAACGGGATGTAAGGCAACGCAAGGGAAAGCAGGAACAAGAAGAAGGGCAACGCACGGAAACAAAGTCGACGGAAGGGAAAGCAGGAACGGGAAGAAAGGCGACACGGGGGAAGAAAGGCGACGCAAGGGAATAAAGGCGACGCAAGGGAAGCAAGGCGATGCAAGGGAAAGCAGGAATGGGAAGAAAGGCGACGCAAGGGAAGAAAGGCAATGCAAGGGAAGTAAGGTGATGCAATGGAAGCAAGGCGACGCAAGGGAAATCAGGAACGGGAAGATAGGCGACGCAAGAATAGAAAGACGACGCAAGGGAGCGCAGGAACGGGAAGAAAGGAGACGCATGGGAAAGCAAGAACGGGAAGAAAGGCGACGCGAGGGAAGAAAGGCGACACACGGTAAAGCAAGGATGGGATGAATGCCGACGCACGGGACGGAAGGCGACGCAAGGGAAGAAAGGCGACGCAAGGGCAAGCAGGATTGAGAAGAAAGGCGAAGCAAGAGAAAGCAGGAAAGCGAAGAAAGGAAATGCATGGAAAGAAAGGCGACGAAAGGGAAAGCAGGAATGGGAAGAAAGGTGACGCAAGGGAAAGCTGGAACGGTAGGAAAGGTGACGCAAGAGTAAGCAGGAACGGTAAGAAAGGCTACGCAAGGGAAGAAAGGCGGCGCAAGGAATGAAAGGCGATGCAAGGGAAAGCAGGAATGGGAAGAAAGGCGACGCAAGGGAAGAAAGGCGATGCAAGAGAAGAAAGGCGACGCAAGGGAAGCAAGGCGACGCAAGGGAACGCAGGAACGGGAAGAAAGCCGACGCAAGGGAAATAACGCGAAGCAAGGGAAGAAAGGCGACGCAAGGGAAGCAAGGCGACGCAAGGGAAAGCAGGAATGGTAAGAAAGGCGACGGAAGGGTAGAAAGGCGACGCAAGGGAAAGCAGGAATGGTAAGAAAGGCGACACAAGGGAATAAAGGCGACGCAAGGGAAGCAAGGCGACGCAAGGGAAAGCAGGAATGGGAAGAAAGGCGAAGGAAGGGTAGAAAGGCGACGCAAGGGTAAGCAGGAACGGGAAGAAAGGCGACGCAAGGGAAACAACGCGACGGAAGTGAAGAAAGGCGACGCAAGGGTAAGCAGGAATGGGAAGAAAGAAGATGCATGGGAAGAAAGGCGACGCAGGGGAAGAAAGGCGACGCAGGGGAAAAAAGGCGACACAAGGGAAAGCAGGAATGGTAAGAAAGGCGACGCAAGGGAAGAAAGGCGATGCAAGTGAAGGAAGGGAACGCAAGAGAAGCAAGGCGACGCAAGGGAAGAAAGGCGACGCAAGAGAAAGCAGAAACGGGAAGTAAGGCGCCGGAAGGGAAAGCAGGAATGAGAAGAAAGGCGATGCAAGGGTAAGCAGGAACGGGTAAAAAGGCGATGCAAGGGAAAGGAGGAACGGTAAGAAAGGCGATGCAAGGGAAGAAAGGCTACGCAAGGGAAAGCAGGATTGAGAAGAAAGGCGACGCAAGAGAAAGCAGGAACGGGAAGAAATGCGACGCAAGGGAAGAAAGGCGACGCAAGGGAAGAAAGGCGACACAAGGGAAGAAAGGCGACGTAAGAGAAAGCAAGAACGGGATGTAAGGCGACGCAAGGGAAAGCAGGAACGAGAAGAAGGGCAACGCAAGGAAACAAAGTCGACGGAAGGGAAAGCAGGAACGGGAAGAAAGGCGACACGGGGCAAGAAAGGCGACGCAAGGGAAAGCAGGAATGGGAAGAAAGGCGATGCAAGGGAAGCAAGGCGACGCAAGGGAAGCAAGGCGATGCAAGGGAAAGCAGGAATGGGAAGAAAGGCGATGCATGGGGAGAAAGGGGACGCAAAGGAAAGCAGAAATGGGAAGAAAGGCGACGCAAGGGAGAAAGGTGATGCAAGGGAAGTAAGGTGATGCAATGGAAGCAAGGCGACGCAAGGGAAATCAGGAAGGGGAAGATAGGCGACGCAAGGGTAGAAAGGCGACGCAAGGCAGCGCAGGAACGGGAAGAAAGGAGACGCATGGGAAAGCAGGAACGGGAAGAAAGGCGACGCGAGGGAAGAAAGGCGACACACGGTAAAGCAAGGATGGGATGAATGCCGACGCACGGGACGGAAGGCGACGCAAGGGAAGAAAGGCGACGCAAGGGCAAGCAGGATTGAGAAGAAAGGCGAAGCAAGAGAAAGCAGGAAAGCGAAGAAAGGAAATGCATGGAAAGAAAGGCGACGAAAGGGAAAGCAGGAATGGGAAGAAAGTTTACGCAAGGGAAAGCTGGAACGGTAAGAAAGGCTACGCAAGGGAAGAAAGGCGGCGCAAGGAATGAAAGGCGATGCAAGGGAAAGCAGGAATGGTAAGAAAGGCGACGCAAGGGAAGAAAGGGGACGCAAAGGAAAGCAGAAATGGGAAGAAAGGCGACGCAAGGGAAGCAAGGCGACGCAAGAGAAAGCAGGAGGGGTAAGAAAGGCGAGGCAAGGGTAGAATGATGAGGCAAGGGAAAGCAGGAATGGGAAGAAAGGCGACGCAAGGGAAGCAAGGCGACGCAAGGGAAAGCAGGAATGGTAAGAAAAGCGACGCAAGGGTAGAAAGGCGTGGCAAGGGAAAGCAGGAATGGGAAGAAAGGCGACACAAGGGAAGAAAGGCGATGCAAGTGAAGAAAGGCGACGCAAGGGAAGCAAGGCGAGGCAAGGGAAAGCAGGAATGGGAAGAAAGGCGACGCAAGGGAAGAAAGGCGATACAAGTGAAGAAAAGCGATGCAAGGGAAGCAAGGCGACGCAAGGGAAAGCAGGAACGGGAAGAAAGGTGCCGCAAGGGAAAAATGTGACGCAAGGGAAGGCATGAACGGGAAGAAAGGAGACGCAAGTGAAAGCAGGAACGGGAAGAAAGGTGACGGAAGGGAAGAAAGGCGACGCAAGGAATGAAAGGCGACGCAAGGGAAGCAAGGCGACGCAAGGGAACGCAGGAACGGGAAGAAAGCCGACGCAAGGGAAATAACGCGAAGCAAGGGAAGAAATGCGACGCAAGGGAAGAAAGGCGACGCAAGGGAAGAAAGGCGACGCAAGGGAAGAAAGCCGATGCAAGGGAAGAAAGCCGATGCAAGGGAAGAAACGCGTTGCAAGGGAAGAAACGCGTTGCAAGGGAAGCAAGGCGGCGCAAGGGAAAGCAGGATTGAGAAGAAAGGCGACGCAAGGGAAAGCAGAAACGTGAAGAAAGGCGACGCAAGGGAAGAAAGGCGACGTAAGAGAAAGCAAGAACGGGATGTAAGGCGACGCAAGGGAAAGCAGGAACGAGAAGAAGGGCAACGCACGGAAACAAAGTCGACGGAAGGGAAAGCAGGAACGGGAAGAAAGGCGACACGGGGGAAGAAAGGCGACGCAAGGGAAAGCAGGAATGGTAAGAAAGGCGACGCAAGGGAAGAAAGGCGACGCAAGGGAAGCAAGGCGATGCAAGGGAAAGCAGGAATGGGAAGAAAGGTGATGCATGGGGAGAAAGGGGACGCAAAGGAAAGCAGAAATGGGAAGAAAGGCGACGCAAGGGAAGTAAGGTGTTGCAATGGAAGCAAGGCGATGCAAGGGAAATCAGGAACGAGAAGATAGGCGACGCAAGGGTAGAAAGGCGACGCAAGGCAGCGCAGGAACGGGAAGAAAGGAGACGCATGGGAAAGCAAGAACGGGAAGAAAGGCGACGCGAGGGAAGAAAGGCGACACACGGTAAAGCAAGGATGGGATGAATGCCGACGCACGGGACGGAAGGCGACACAAGGGAAAGCAGGAATGAGAAGAAAGGCGACGGAAGGGTAGAAAGGCGACGCAAGGGAAAGCAGGAATGGGAAGAAAGGCGACGGAAGGGTAGAAAGGCGACGCAAGGGAAAGCAGGAATGGGAAGAAAGGCGACGGAAGGGTACCCAGGCGACGCAAGGGAAAGCAGGAATGGGAAGAAAGGCGACGCAAGGGAAGAAAGGCGACGCAAGGGAAAGCAGGAATGGGAAGAAAGGCGATGCATGGGGAGAAAGGGGACGCAAAGGAAAGCAGAAATGGGAAGAAAGGTGACGCAAGGGAAGAAAGGCGATGCAAGGGAAGTAAGGTGATGCAATGGAAGCAAGGCGACACAAGGGAAATCAGGAACGGGAAGATAGGCGACGGAAGGGATAGCAGGAACGGGAAGAAAGGCGACACGGGGGAAGAAAGGCGATGCAAGTGAAAGCAGAAACGGGAAGAAAGGCGACGCAAGGGAAGCGAGGCGACGCAAGGGAAGAAAGGAGACGCAAGGGAAGCGAGGCGACGCAAGGGAAGAAAGGCAACGCAAGGGAAAGCAGGAACGAGAAGAAAGGCGACGCAAGGGAAGAAAGGTGACGCAAGGGAAATCAGGAACGGGAAGATAGGCGACGGAAGGGATAGCAGGAACGGGAAGAAAGGCGATGCAAGGGTAAGCAGGAACGGGTAGAAAGGCGATGCAAGGGAAAGGAGGAACGGTAAGAAAGGCGATGCAAGGGAAGAAAGGCTACGCAAGCAAAGAAAGGTGACGCAAGGGGAAGCAGGAACGAGAAGAAAGGTGATGCAAGGCAAAGCAGGAACGAGAAGAAAGGCGACGCACGAAAAGAAAGTCGACGCAAGGGAAAGTAGAAACGGGAGGAAAGGTGACGCAAGGGAAGAAAGGCGACCCAAGGGAAAATAGGAACGGGAAGAAAGGCGACGCAAGGGAAGAAAGGCGACGCAAGGGAAGTACGGCTATGCAAGCGAAGTAAGGTGATGCAAGGCAAAGGAGGAACGAGAAGAAAGGTGACGCACGAAAAGAAAGTCGACACAAGGGAAAGTAGGAACGGGAGGAAAGGCGACGCAAGGGAAGAAAGGCGATGCAAGGGAAAGCAGGAACGAGATGTACGGCGATGCAAGGGAAAGCAGGAACGAGAAGAAAGGCGACGAAGGGGAAGAAAGGCGACGCATGGGAAAACAGGAACGGGAAGAAAGCCGATGCAAGGGAAGAAAGACAATGCAAGGGAAGAAACGCGTTGCAAGGGAAGCAAGGCGGCGCAAGGGAAAGCAGGATTGAGAAGAAAGGCGATGCAAGAGAAAGCAGGAACGGGAAGAAATGCGACGCAAGGGAAGAAAGGCGACGCAAGGGAAAGCAGAAACGTGAAGAAAGGCGACGCAAGGGAAGAAAGGCGACGCAAGGGAAAGCAGGAATGGTAAGAAAGGGGACGGAAGGGTAGAAAGGCGACGCAAGGGAAAGCAGGAATGGTAAGAAAGGCGACGCAAGGGAATAAAGGCGACGCAAGGGAAGCAAGGCGACGCAAGGGAAAGCAGGAATGGGAAGAAAGGCGACGGAAGGGTAGAAAGGCGACGCAAGGGAAAGCAGGAATGGTAAGAAAGGCGACGCAAGGGAAGAAAGGCAACGCAAGGGAAAGCAGGAACGAGAAGAAAGGCGACGCAAGGGAAGAAAGGTGACGCAAGAGAAAGCAGAAACGGGAAGTAAGGCGCCGGAAGGGAAAGCAGGAATGAGAAGAAAGGCGATGCAAGGGTAAGCAGGAACGGGTAAAAAGGCGATGCAAGGGAAAGGAGGAACGGTAAGAAAGGCGATGCAAGGGAAGAAAGGCTACGCAAGCAAAGAAAGGCGACGCAAGGCAAAGCAGGAACGAGAAGAAAGGTGATGCAAGGCAAAGCAGGAACGAGAAGAAAGGCGACGCACGAAAAGAAAGCCGACGCAAGGGAAATAACGCGAAGCAAGGGAAGAAAGGCGACGCAAGGGAAGCAAGGCGACGCAAGGGAAAGCAGGAATGGTAAGAAAGGCGACGGAAGGGTAGAAAGGCGACGCAAGGGAAAGCAGGAATGGGAAGAAAGGCGACGCAAGGGAAGAAAGGCGACGCAAGGGAAGAAAGGCGACGCAAGGGAAAGCAGGAACGGGAAGAAAGGCGACGGAAGGGTAGAAAGGCGACGCAAGGGAAAGCAGGAATGGTAAGAAAGGCGACACAAGGGAAGAAAGGCGACGCAAGGGAAGCAAGGCGACGCAAGGGAAAGCAGGAACGGGAAGAAATGCGACGGAAGGGTAGAAAGGCGACGCAAGGGAAAGCAGGAATGGGAAGAAAGGCGACGCAAGGGAAGAAAGGCGACGCAAGGGAAGCAAGGCGATGCAAGGTAAAGCAGGAATGGGAAGAAAGGCGATGCATGGGGAGAAAGGGGACACAAAGGAAAGCAGAAATGGGAAGAAAGGCGACGCAAGGGAAGAAAGGCGATGCAAGGGAAGTAAGGTGATGCAATGGAAGCAAGGCGACGCAAGGGAAATCAGGAACGGGAAGATAGGTGACGCAAGGGTAGAAAGGCGACGCAAGGGAGCGCAGGACCGGGAAGAAAGGAGACGGATGGGAAAGCAGGAACGGGAAGAAAGGCGAGGCGAGGGAAGAAAGGCGACACACGGTAAAGCAAGGATGGGATGAATGACGACGCACGGGACGGAAGGCGACGAAAGGGAAGAAAGGCGACGCAAGGGAAAGCAGGATTGAGAAGAAAGGAAATGCATGGAAAGAAAGGCGACGAAAGGGAAAGCAGGAATGGGAAGAAAGGTGACGCAAGGGAAAGCTGGAACGGTAGGAAAGGTGACGCAAGAGTAAGCAGGAACGGTAAGAAAGGCTACGCAAGGGAAGAAAGGCGGCGCAAGGAATGAAAGGCGATGCAAGGGAAAGCAGGAATGGGAAGAAAGGCGATGCAAGGGAAGAAAGGCAATGCAAGCGAAGAAAGGCGAAGCAAGGGAAGCAAGGCGACGCAAGGGAAAGCAGGAATGGTAAGTAAGGCGACGCCAGGGTAGAAAGGCAATGCAAGGGAAAGCAGGAATGGGAAGAAAGGCGACGCAAGCGAAGAAAGCCGATGCAAGTGAAGAAAGGCGACGCAAGAGAAGAAAGGCGACGCAAGAGAAAGCAGGAGGGGTAAGAAAGGCGAGGCAAGGGTAGAATGACAAGGCAAGGGAAAGCAGGAATGGGAAGAAAGGCGACGCAAGGGAAGAAAGGCGATGCAAGAGAAGAAAGGCGACGCAAGGGAAGAAAGGCGAGGCAAGGGAAAGCAGGAATGGGAAGAAAGGCGACGCAAGGGAAGCAAGGCGACGCAAGGGAAAGCAGGAGGGGTAAGAAAGGCGACGCAAGGGAAGAAAGGCGATGCAAGTGAAGAAAGGCGACGCAAGGGAAGAAAGGCGAGGCAAGGGAAAGCAGGAATGGGAAGAAAGGCGACGCAAGGGAAGCAAGGCGACGCAAGGGAAAGCAGGAACGGGAAGAAAGGCGCCGCAAGGGAAATAACGCGACGGAAGTGAAGAAAGGCGACGCAAGGGAAAGCAGGAACGGGAAGAAAGGAGATGCATGGGAAGAAAGGCGACGCAGGGGAAGAAAGGCGACACAAGGGAAAGCAGGAAGGGTAAGAAAGGCGACGCAAGGGAAGAAAGGCGATGCAAGTGAAGGAAGGGAACGCAAGGGAAGCAAGGCGAAGCAAGGGAAGCAAGGCGACGCAAGAGAAAGCAGAAACGGGAAGTAAGGCGACGGAAGGGAAAGCAGGAACGGGAAGAAAGGCGACACGGGGGAAGAAAGGCGATGCAAGGGAAAGCAGGAATGGTAAGAAAGGCGACGCAAGGGAAGCGAGGCGACGGAAGGGAAAGCTGGAATGGCAAGAAAGGCGACGCATGGAAAGAAAGGCGACGCAAGGGAAAGCAAGAACAGGAAGATAGGCGACGCAAGGGAAGAAAGGCGACGCAAGGGAAGAAAGGCAACGCAAGGGAAAGCAGGAACGAGAAGAAAGGCGACGCAAGGGAAGAAAGGTGACGCAAGAGAAAGCAGAAACGGGAAGTAAGGCGCCGGAAGGAAAAGCAGGAATGTGAAGAAAGGCGATGCAAGGGTAAGCAGGAACGGGTAAAAAGGCGATGCAAGGGAAAGGAGGAACGGTAAGAAAGGCGATGCAAGGGAAGAAATGCTACGCAAGCAAAGAAAGGCGACGCAAGGGAAAGCAGGAACGAGAAGAAAGGTGATGCAAGGCAAAGCAGGAACGAGAAGAAAGGCGACGCACGAAAAGAAAGTCGACGCAAGGGAAAGTAGAAACGGGAGGAAAGGCGACGCAAGGGAAGAAAGGCGACGCAAGGGAAAATAGGAACGGGAAGAAAGGCGACGCAAGGGAAGAAAGGAGACGGAAGGGAAGAAAGGCGACGCAAGGGAAGAAAGGCGAGGCAAGGGAAAGCAGGAATGGGAAGAAAGGCGACGCAAGGGAAGCAAGGCGACGCAAGGGAAAGCAGGAACGGGAAGAAAGGCGCCGCAAGGGAAATAACGCGACGGAAGTGAAGAAAGGCGACGCAAGGGAAAGCAGGAACGGGAAGAAAGGAGATGCATGGGAAGAAAGGCGACGCAGGGGAAGAAAGGCGACACAAGGGAAAGCAGGAATGGTAAGAAAGGCGACGCAAGGGAAGAAAGGCGATGCAAGTGAAGGAAGGGAACGCAAGGGAAGCAAGGCGAAGCAAGGGAAGAAAGGCGATGCAAGAGAAAGCAGAAACGGGAAGAAAGGCGACGGAAGGGAAAGCAGGAACGGGAAGAAAGGCGACACGGGGGAAGAAAGGCGATGCAAGGGAAAGCAGGAATGGTAAGAAAGGCGACACAAGGGAAGCGAGGCGACGCAAGGGAAGAATGGCGACGCATGGAAAGCGAGGCGACGGAAGGGAAAGCTGGAATGGCAAGAAAGGCGACGCATGGAAAGAAAGGCGACGCAAGGGAAAGCAAGAACAGGAAGATAGGCGACGCAAGGGAAGAAAGGCGACGCAAGGGAAGAAAGGCAACGCAAGGGAAAGCAGGAACGAGAAGAAAGGCGACGCAAGGGAAGAAAGGTGATGCAAGAGAAAGCAGAAACGGGAAGTAAGGCGCCGGAAGGAAAAGCAGGAATGTGAAGAAAGGCGATGCAAGGGTAAGCAGGAACGGGTAAAAAGGCGATGCAAGGGAAAGGAGGAACGGTAAGAAAGGCGATGCAAGGGAAGAAATGCTACGCAAGCAAAGAAAGGCGACGCAAGGGAAAGCAGGAACGAGAAGAAAGGTGATGCAAGGCAAAGCAGGAACGAGAAGAAAGGCGACGCACGAAAAGAAAGTCGACGCAAGGGAAAGTAGAAACGGGAGGAAAGGCGACGCAAGGGAAGAAAGGCGACGCAAGGGAAAATAGGAACGGGAAGAAAGGCGACGCAAGGGAAGAAAGGAGACGCAAGGGAAGAAAGGCGACGCAAGGGAAGTACGGCTACGCAAGCGAAGTAAGGTGATGCAAGGCAAAGCAGGAACGAGAAGAAAGGCGACGCACGAAAAGAAAGTCGAGACAAGGGAAAGTAGGAACGGGAGGAAAGGCGACGCAAGGGAAGAAAGGCGACGCAAGGGAAAGCAGGAACGAGATGTACGGCGACGCAAGGGAAAGCAGGAACGAGAAGAAAGGCGACGAAGGGGAAGAAAGGCGACGCATGGGAAAACAGGAACAGGAAGAAAGCCGATGCAAGGGAAGAAAGACGATGCAAGGGAAGAAACGCGTTGCAAGGGAAGCAAGGCGGCGCAAGGTAAAGCAGGATTGAGAAGAAAGGCGACGCAAGAGAAAGCAGGAACGGGAAGAAATGCGACGCAAGGGAAGAAAGGCGACGCAAGGGAAAGCAGAAACGTGAAGAAAGGCGACGCACGGGAAGAAAGGCGACGTAAGAGAAAGCAAGAACGGGATGTAAGGCAACGCAAGGGAAAGCAGGAACAAGAAGAAGGGCAACGCACGGAAACAAAGTCGACGGAAGGGAAAGCAGGAACGGGAAGAAAGGCGACACGGGGGAAGAAAGGCGACGCAAGGGAATAAAGGCGACGCAAGGGAAGCAAGGCGATGCAAGGGAAAGCAGGAATGGGAAGAAAGGCGACGCAAGGGAAGAAAGGCAATGCAAGGGAAGTAAGGTGATGCAATGGAAGCAAGGCGACGCAAGGGAAATCAGGAACGGGAAGATAGGCGACGCAAGAATAGAAAGACGACACAAGGGAGCGCAGGAACGGGAAGAAAGGAGACGCATGGGAAAGCAAGAACGGGAAGAAAGGCGACGCGAGGGAAGAAAGGCGACACACGGTAAAGCAAGGATGGGATGAATGCCGACGCACGGGACGGAAGGCGACGCAAGGGAAGAAAGGCGACGCAAGGGCAAGCAGGATTGAGAAGAAAGGCGAAGCAAGAGAAAGCAGGAAAGCGAAGAAAGGAAATGCATGGAAAGAAAGGCGACGAAAGGGAAAGCAGGAATGGGAAGAAAGGTGACGCAAGGGAAAGCTGGAACGGTAGGAAAGGTGACGCAAGAGTAAGCAGGAACGGTAAGAAAGGCTACGCAAGGGAAGAAAGGCGGCGCAAGGAATGAAAGGCGATGCAAGGGAAAGCAGGAATGGGAAGAAAGGCGACGCAAGGGAAGAAAGGCGATGCAAGAGAAGAAAGGCGACGCAAGGGAAGCAAGGCGACGCAAGGGAACGCAGGAACGGGAAGAAAGCCGACGCAAGGGAAATAACGCGAAGCAAGGGAAGAAAGGCGACGCAAGGGAAGCAAGGCGACGCAAGGGAAAGCAGGAATGGTAAGAAAGGCGACGGAAGGGTAGAAAGGCGACGCAAGGGAAAGCAGGAATGGTAAGAAAGGCGACACAAGGGAATAAAGGCGACGCAAGGGAAGCAAGGCGACGCAAGGGAAAGCAGGAATGGGAAGAAAGGCGAAGGAAGGGTAGAAAGGCGACGCAAGGGTAAGCAGGAACGGGAAGAAAGGCGACGCAAGGGAAACAACGCGACGGAAGTGAAGAAAGGCGACGCAAGGGTAAGCAGGAATGGGAAGAAAGAAGATGCATGGGAAGAAAGGCGACGCAGGGGAAGAAAGGCGACGCAGGGGAAAAAAGGCGACACAAGGGAAAGCAGGAATGGTAAGAAAGGCGACGCAAGGGAAGAAAGGCGATGCAAGTGAAGGAAGGGAACGCAAGAGAAGCAAGGCGACGCAAGGGAAGAAAGGTGATGCAAGAGAAAGCAGAAACGGGAAGTAAGGCGCCGGAAGGAAAAGCAGGAATGTGAAGAAAGGCGATGCAAGGGTAAGCAGGAACGGGTAAAAAGGCGATGCAAGGGAAAGGAGGAACGGTAAGAAAGGCGATGCAAGGGAAGAAATGCTACGCAAGCAAAGAAAGGCGACGCAAGGGAAAGCAGGAACGAGAAGAAAGGTGATGCAAGGCAAAGCAGGAACGAGAAGAAAGGCGACGCACGAAAAGAAAGTCGACGCAAGGGAAAGTAGAAACGGGAGGAAAGGCGACGCAAGGGAAGAAAGGCGACGCAAGGGAAAATAGGTACGGGAAGAAAGGCGACGCAAGGGAAGAAAGGAGACGCAAGGGAAGAAAGGCGACGCAAGGGAAGTACGGCTACGCAAGCGAAGTAAGGTGATGCAAGGCAAAGCAGGAACGAGAAGAAAGGCGACGCACGAAAAGAAAGTCGAGACAAGGGAAAGTAGGAACGGGAGGAAAGGCGACGCAAGGGAAGAAAGGCGACGCAAGGGAAAGCAGGAACGAGATGTACGGCGACGCAAGGGAAAGCAGGAACGAGAAGAAAGGCGACGAAGGGGAAGAAAGGCGACGCATGGGAAAACAGGAACAGGAAGAAAGCCGATGCAAGGGAAGAAAGACGATGCAAGGGAAGAAACGCGTTGCAAGGGAAGCAAGGCGGCGCAAGGTAAAGCAGGATTGAGAAGAAAGGCGACGCAAGAGAAAGCAGGAACGGGAAGAAATGCGACGCAAGGGAAGAAAGGCGACGCAAGGGAAAGCAGAAACGTGAAGAAAGGCGACGCACGGGAAGAAAGGCGACGTAAGAGAAAGCAAGAACGGGATGTAAGGCAACGCAAGGGAAAGCAGGAACAAGAAGAAGGGCAACGCACGGAAACAAAGTCGACGGAAGGGAAAGCAGGAACGGGAAGAAAGGCGACACGGGGGAAGAAAGGCGACGCAAGGGAATAAAGGCGACGCAAGGGAAGCAAGGCGATGCAAGGGAAAGCAGGAATGGGAAGAAAGGCGACGCAAGGGAAGAAAGGCAATGCAAGGGAAGTAAGGTGATGCAATGGAAGCAAGGCGACGCAAGGGAAATCAGGAACGGGAAGATAGGCGACGCAAGAATAGAAAGACGACACAAGGGAGCGCAGGAACGGGAAGAAAGGAGACGCATGGGAAAGCAAGAACGGGAAGAAAGGCGACGCGAGGGAAGAAAGGCGACACACGGTAAAGCAAGGATGGGATGAATGCCGACGCACGGGACGGAAGGCGACGCAAGGGAAGAAAGGCGACGCAAGGGCAAGCAGGATTGAGAAGAAAGGCGAAGCAAGAGAAAGCAGGAAAGCGAAGAAAGGAAATGCATGGAAAGAAAGGCGACGAAAGGGAAAGCAGGAATGGGAAGAAAGGTGACGCAAGGGAAAGCTGGAACGGTAGGAAAGGTGACGCAAGAGTAAGCAGGAACGGTAAGAAAGGCTACGCAAGGGAAGAAAGGCGGCGCAAGGAATGAAAGGCGATGCAAGGGAAAGCAGGAATGGGAAGAAAGGCGACGCAAGGGAAGAAAGGCGATGCAAGAGAAGAAAGGCGACGCAAGGGAAGCAAGGCGACGCAAGGGAACGCAGGAACGGGAAGAAAGCCGACGCAAGGGAAATAACGCGAAGCAAGGGAAGAAAGGCGACGCAAGGGAAGCAAGGCGACGCAAGGGAAAGCAGGAATGGTAAGAAAGGCGACGGAAGGGTAGAAAGGCGACGCAAGGGAAAGCAGGAATGGTAAGAAAGGCGACACAAGGGAATAAAGGCGACGCAAGGGAAGCAAGGCGACGCAAGGGAAAGCAGGAATGGGAAGAAAGGCGAAGGAAGGGTAGAAAGGCGACGCAAGGGTAAGCAGGAACGGGAAGAAAGGCGACGCAAGGGAAACAACGCGACGGAAGTGAAGAAAGGCGACGCAAGGGTAAGCAGGAATGGGAAGAAAGAAGATGCATGGGAAGAAAGGCGACGCAGGGGAAGAAAGGCGACGCAGGGGAAAAAAGGCGACACAAGGGAAAGCAGGAATGGTAAGAAAGGCGACGCAAGGGAAGAAAGGCGATGCAAGTGAAGGAAGGGAACGCAAGAGAAGCAAGGCGACGCAAGGGAAGAAAGGCGACGCAAGAGAAAGCAGAAACGGGAAGTAAGGCGCCGGAAGGGAAAGCAGGAATGAGAAGAAAGGCGATGCAAGGGTAAGCAGGAACGGGTAAAAAGGCGATGCAAGGGAAAGGAGGAACGGTAAGAAAGGCGATGCAAGGGAAGAAAGGCTACGCAAGGGAAAGCAGGATTGAGAAGAAAGGCGACGCAAGAGAAAGCAGGAACGGGAAGAAATGCGACGCAAGGGAAGAAAGGCGACGCAAGGGAAGAAAGGCGACACAAGGGAAGAAAGGCGACGTAAGAGAAAGCAAGAACGGGATGTAAGGCGACGCAAGGGAAAGCAGGAACGAGAAGAAGGGCAACGCAAGGAAACAAAGTCGACGGAAGGGAAAGCAGGAACGGGAAGAAAGGCGACACGGGGCAAGAAAGGCGACGCAAGGGAAAGCAGGAATGGGAAGAAAGGCGATGCAAGGGAAGCAAGGCGACGCAAGGGAAGCAAGGCGATGCAAGGGAAAGCAGGAATGGGAAGAAAGGCGATGCATGGGGAGAAAGGGGACGCAAAGGAAAGCAGAAATGGGAAGAAAGGCGACGCAAGGGAGAAAGGTGATGCAAGGGAAGTAAGGTGATGCAATGGAAGCAAGGCGACGCAAGGGAAATCAGGAAGGGGAAGATAGGCGACGCAAGGGTAGAAAGGCGACGCAAGGCAGCGCAGGAACGGGAAGAAAGGAGACGCATGGGAAAGCAGGAACGGGAAGAAAGGCGACGCGAGGGAAGAAAGGCGACACACGGTAAAGCAAGGATGGGATGAATGCCGACGCACGGGACGGAAGGCGACGCAAGGGAAGAAAGGCGACGCAAGGGCAAGCAGGATTGAGAAGAAAGGCGAAGCAAGAGAAAGCAGGAAAGCGAAGAAAGGAAATGCATGGAAAGAAAGGCGACGAAAGGGAAAGCAGGAATGGGAAGAAAGTTTACGCAAGGGAAAGCTGGAACGGTAAGAAAGGCTACGCAAGGGAAGAAAGGCGGCGCAAGGAATGAAAGGCGATGCAAGGGAAAGCAGGAATGGTAAGAAAGGCGACGCAAGGGAAGAAAGGGGACGCAAAGGAAAGCAGAAATGGGAAGAAAGGCGACGCAAGGGAAGCAAGGCGACGCAAGAGAAAGCAGGAGGGGTAAGAAAGGCGAGGCAAGGGTAGAATGATGAGGCAAGGGAAAGCAGGAATGGGAAGAAAGGCGACGCAAGGGAAGCAAGGCGACGCAAGGGAAAGCAGGAATGGTAAGAAAAGCGACGCAAGGGTAGAAAGGCGTGGCAAGGGAAAGCAGGAATGGGAAGAAAGGCGACACAAGGGAAGAAAGGCGATGCAAGTGAAGAAAGGCGACGCAAGGGAAGCAAGGCGAGGCAAGGGAAAGCAGGAATGGGAAGAAAGGCGACGCAAGGGAAGAAAGGCGATACAAGTGAAGAAAAGCGATGCAAGGGAAGCAAGGCGACGCAAGGGAAAGCAGGAACGGGAAGAAAGGTGCCGCAAGGGAAAAATGTGACGCAAGGGAAGGCATGAACGGGAAGAAAGGAGACGCAAGTGAAAGCAGGAACGGGAAGAAAGGTGACGGAAGGGAAGAAAGGCGACGCAAGGAATGAAAGGCGATGCATGGGAAAGCAGGAACAGGAAGAAAGGCGACGCAAGGGAAAAATGTGACGCAAGGGAAGGCATGAACGGGAAGAAAGGAGACGCAAGGTAAGAAATAAGATCCACGGGAAGAAAGGCGTCGCAAGGGAAGCAAGGCGAGGCAAGGGAAAGAAGGATTGAGAAGAAAGGCGACGCAAGAGAAAGCAGGAACGCGAAGAAAGGCGACACAAGGGAAGAAAGGTGACACAAGAGAAAGCAGAAACGGGAAGTAAGGCGTCGGAAGGGAAAGGAGGAACAAGAAGAAAGGCGAAACAAGGTAAGCAGGAACGGGAAGAAAGATGATGCAAGGGAAAGGAGGAACGGGAAGAAAAGCACCGCAAGGGAAGATAGGCATCGCAAGGGAAGAAAGGCGACGCAAGGGAAAGCAGTAACGGGAAGAAAGGCGACCCAAGGGAAATAACGCGACGCAAGGGAAGCAAGGCGACGCAAGGGAGAGCAGGAATGCTAAGAAAGGCGACGCAAGGGAAGAAAGGCGATGCAAGTGAAGAAAGGTGATGCAAGGGAAGCAAGGCAACGCAAGGGAAGCAAGGCGAGGCAAGGGAAAGCAGGATTGAGAAGAAAGGTGAGGCAAGGGAAAGCAGGATTGAGAAGAAAGGCGACGCAAGAGAAAGCAGGAACACGAAGAAAGGCGACGCAAGGGAAGAAAGGTGACACAAGAGAAAGCAGAAACGGGAAGTAAGGCGTCAGAAGGGAAAGGAGGAACGAGAAGAAAGGCGAAGCAAGGTAAGCAGGAACGGGAAGAAAGACGATGCAAGGGAAAGGAGGAACGGTAAGAAAGGCACCGCAAGGGAAGATAGGCGACGCAAGGGAAGAAAGGCGACGCAAGGGAAAGCAGTAACGGGAAGAAAGGCGCCGCAAGGGAAGCGAGGCGACGGAAGGGAATGCTGGAATGGCAAGAAAGGCGACGCATGGAAAGAAAGGCGACTCAAGGGAAGAAAGGCGACGCAAGGGAAAGCAGGAACGAGAAGAAAGGCGACGCAAGGGAAGAAAGGTGACGCAAGGGAAATCAGGAACGGGAAGATAGGCGACGGAAGGGGTAGCAGGAACGGGAAGAAAGGCGATGCAAGGGTAAGCAGGAACGGGAAGAAAGGCGATGCAAGGGAAAGGAGGAACGGTAAGAAAGGCGATGCAAGGGAAGAAAGGCTACGCAAGCAAAGAAAGGTGACGCAAGGGGAAGCAGGAACGAGAAGAAAGGTGATGCAAGGCAAAGCAGGAACGAGAAGAAAGGCGACGCAAGGGAAAGTAGAAACGGGAGGAAAGGCGACGCAAGGGAAGAAAGGCGACGCAAGGGAAAATAGGAATGGGAAGAAAGGCGACGCAAAGGAAGAAAGGAGACACAAGGGAAGAAAGGCGACGGAAGGGAAGTACGGCAACGCAAGCGAAGTAAGGTGATGCAAGGGAAAGCAGGAACGAGAAGAAAGGTGATGCAAGGCAAAGCAGGAACGAGAAGAAAGGCGACGCACGAAAACTAAGTCGACGCACGGGAAAGTAGGAACGGGAGGAAAGGCGACGCAAGGGAAGAAAGGCGATGCAAGGGAAAGCAGGAACGAGATGTACGGCAACGCAAGGGAAAGCAGGAACGAGAAGAAAGGCGACGAAAGGGAAGAAAGGCGACGCAAGGGAAAACAGGAACGGGAAGAAAGCCGATGCAAGGGAAGAAAGACGATGCAAGGGAAGAAACGCGTTGCAAGGGAAGCAAGGCGGCGAAAGGGAAAGCAGGTTCGAGAAGAAAGGCGACGCAAGAGAAAAGAGGAACGGGAAGAAATGCGACGCAAGGGAAGAAAGGCGACGCAAGGGAAAGCAGAAACGTGAAGAAAGGCGACGCAAGGGAAGAAAGGCGACGCAAGAGAAAGCAAGAACGGGATGTAAGGCGACGCAAGGGAAAGCAGGAACGAGAAGAAGGGCAACTCACGGATACAAAGTCGACGCAAGGGAAAGCAGGAACGGGAAGAAAGGCGACGCAAAGAAAGAAATTCGACGCAAGGTAAATTAGGAACGGAAAGAAAGGCGTCGCAAGGGAAGAAAGGGGACGCAAGGGAAGATAGGCGACGCAAGGGAAAGCAGGAATGGTAAGAAAGGCGACGCAAGGGAAGAAAGGCGACGCAAGGGAAAATAGGAACGGGAAGAAAGGCGACACAAGGGAAAGACGGAACGGGAGGAAAGGCGACGCAAGGGAAGAAAGGCGACGCAAGGGATAGCAGGAACGAGATGTACGGCGACGCAAGGGAAAGCAGGAACGAGAAGAAAGGCGACGAAGGGGAAGAAAGGCGACGCATGGAAAAACAGGAACGGGAAGAAAGCCTATGCAAGGGAAGAAAGACGATGCAAGGGAAGAAACGCGTTGCAAGGGAAGCAAGGCGGCGCAAGGGAAAGCAGGATTGAGAAGAAAGGCGACGCAAGAGAAAGCAGGAACGGGAAGAAATGCGACGCAAGGGAAGAAAGGCGACGCAAGGGAAAGCAGAAACGTGAAGAAAGGCGACGCAAGGGAAGAAAGGCGACGTAAGAGAAAGCAAGAACGGGATGTAAGGCAACGCAAGGGAAAGCAGGAACGAGAAGAAGGGCAACGCACGGAAACAAAGTCGACGGAAGGGAAAGCAGGAACGGGAAGAAAGACGACACGGGGGAAGAAAGGCGACGCAAGGGAAGGAAGGGGACGCAAAGGAAAGCAGAAATGGGAAGAAAGGCGACGCAAGGGAAAATAGGAATGGGAAGAAAGGCGACGCAAAGGAAGAAAGGAGACACAAGGGAAGAAAGGCGACGCATGGGAAGTACGGCAGCGCAAGCGAAGTAAGGTGATGCAAGGGAAAGCAGGAACGAGAAGAAAGGTGATGCAAGGCAAAGCAGGAACGAGAAGAAAGGCGACGCACGAAAACTAAATCGACGCACGGGAAAGTAGGAACGGGAGGAAATGCGACGCAAGGGAAGAAAGGCGATGCAAGGGAAAGCAGGAACGAGAAGAAAGGCGATGCAAGGCAAAGCAGGAACGAGAAGAAAGGCGATGCAAGGGAAGTAAGGTGATGCAATGGAAGCAAGGCGACGCAAGGGAAATCAGGAACGGGAATATAGGCGACACAAGGGTAGAAAGGCGACGCAAGGCAGCGCAGGAACGGGAAGAAAGGAGACGCATGGGAAAGCAAGAACGGGAAGAAAGGCGACGCGAGGGAAGAAAGGCGACACACGGTAAAGCAAGGATGGGATGAATGCCGACGCACGGGACGGAAGGCGACGCAAGGGAAAGCAGGAACGAGAAGAAAGGCGACGGAAGGGTAGAAAGGCGACGCAAGGGAAAGCAGGAATGGGAAGAAAGGCGACGCAAGGGAAGAAAGGCGACGCAAGGGAAGAAAGGCGACGCAAGGGAAAGCAGGAATGGGAAGAAAGGCGACGGAAGGGTAGAAAGGCGACGCAAGGGAAAGCAGGAATGGGAAGAAAGGCGATGCAAAGGAAGAAAGGCGACACAAGGGAAGAAAGGAGACGCAAGGGAAAGCAGGAATGGGAAGAAAGGCGACGGAAGGGTACCCAGGCGACGCAAGGGAAAGCAGGAATGGGAAGAAAGGCGACGCAAGGGTAGAAAGGCGAGGCAAGGGAAAGCAGGAATGGGAAGAAAGGCGACACAAGGGAAGAAAGGCGAAGCAAGGGAAAGCAGGAATGGGAAGAAAGGCGACGCAAGGGAAGAAAGGCGACGCAAGGGAAGAAAGGCGACGCAAGGGAAAGCAGGAACGAGAAGAAAGGCGACGCAAGGGAAGAAAGGTGACGCAAGAGAAAGCAGAAACGGGAAGTAAGGCGCCGGAAGGGAAAGCAGGAATGAGAAGAAAGGCGATGCAAGCGTAAGCAGGAACGGGTAGAAAGGCGATGCAAGGGAAAGGAGGAACGGGAAGAAAGGCGATGCAAGGGAAGAAAGGCTACGCAAGGGAAAGCAGGAACGAGAAGAAAGGTGATGCAAGGCAAAGCAGGAACGAGAAGAAAGGCGACGCACGAAAAGAAAGTCGACGCATGGGAAAGTAGAAACGGGAGGAAAGGTGACGCAAGGGAAGAAAGGCGACGCAAGGGAAAGCAGGAACGAGATGTACGGCGACGCAAGGGAAAGCA
The DNA here is from genome assembly GCA_030408155.1 of Lophura swinhoii. Lineage (NCBI taxonomy): Eukaryota > Metazoa > Chordata > Aves > Galliformes > Phasianidae > Lophura > Lophura swinhoii. The sequence continues at coordinate 9,193,972 of JASCYN010000150.1, read as the reverse complement.
GGAACGAGAAGAAAGGCGACGAAGGGGAAGAAAGGCGACGCATGGGAAAACAGGAACGGGAAGAAAGCCGATGCAAGGGAAGAAAGACGATGCAAGGGAAGAAACGCGTTGCAAGGGAAGCAAGGCGGCGCAAGGGAAAGCAGGATTGAGAAGAAAGGCGACGCAAGAGAAAGCAGGAACGGGAAGAAATGCGACGCAAGGGAAGAAAGGCGACGCAATGGAAAGCAGAAACGTGAAGCTAGGCGACGCAAGGGAAGAAAGGCGACGCACGGGAAAGCAGGAATGGTAAGAAAGGCGACGCAAGGGAATAAAGGCGACGCAAGGGAAGCAAGGCGACGCAAGGGAAGGCAGGAATGGGAAGAAAGGCGACGGAAGGGTAGAAAGGCGACGCAAGGGAAAGCAGGAATGGTAAGAAAGGCGACGCAAGGGAAGAAAGGCGACGCAAGGGAAGCAAGGCGATGCAAGGGAAAGCAGGAATGGGAAGAAAGGTGATGCATGGGGAGAAAGGGGACGCAAAGGAAAGCAGAAATGGGAAGAAAGGCGACGCAAGGGAAGAAAGGCGATGCAAGGGAAGTAAGGTGATGCAATGGAAGCAAGGCGACGCAAGGGAAATCAGGAACGGGAAGATAGGCGACGCAAGGGTAGAAAGATGACGCAAGGGAGCGCAGGAACGGGAAGAAAGGAGACGCATGGGAAAGCAAGAACGGGAAGAAATGCGATGCGAGGGAAGAAAGGCGACACACGGTAAAGCAAGGATGGGATGAATGCCGACGAACGGGACGGAAGGCGACTCAAGGGAAGAAAGGCGAAGCAAGAGAAAGCAGGAAAGCGAAGAAAGGAAATGCATGCAAAGAAAGGCGACGAAAGGGAAAGCAGGAATGGGAAGAAAGTTTACGCAAGGGAAAGCTGGAACGGTAGGAAAGGTGACGCAAGAGTAAGCAGGAACGGTAAGAAAGGCTACGCAAGGGAAGAAAGGCGGCGCAAGGAATGAAAGGCGATGCAAGGGAAAGCAGGAATGGGAAGAAAGGCGATGCAAGGGAAGAAAGGCAAATCAAGCGAAGAAAGGCGACGCAAGGGAAGCAAGGCGACGCAAGGGAAAGCAGGAATGGTAAGTAAGGCGACGCAAGGGTAGAAAGGCAATGCAAGGGAAAGCAGGAATGGGAAGAAAGGCGACGCAAGGGAAGAAAGCCGATGCAAGAGAAAGCAGGAGGGGTAAGAAAGGCGAGGCAAGGGTAGAATGACGAGGCAAGGGAAAGCAGGAATGGGAAGAAAGGCGACGCAAGGGAAGAAAGGCGATGCAAAAGAAGAAAGGCGACGCAAGGGAAATAAGGCGACGCAAGGGAACGCAGGAACGGGAAGAAAGCCAACGCAAGGGAAATAACGCGAAGCAAGGGAAGAAAGGCGACGCAAGGGAAGCAAGGCGACGCAAGGGTAAGCAGGAATGGTAAGTAAAGCGACGCAAGGGTAGAAAGGCGAGGCAAGGGAAAGCAGGAATGGGAAGAAAGGCGACGCAAAGGAAGAAAGGCGACACAAGGGAAGAAAGGAGACGCAAGGGAAAGCAGGAATGGGAAGAAAGGCGATGCATGGGAAGAAAGGCGATACAAGTGAAGAAAGGCGATCCACTGGAAGCAAGGCGACGCAAGGGAAAGCAGGAACGGGAAGTAAGGCGCCGCAAGGGAAATAACGTGACGGAAGAGAAGAAAGGCGACGCAAGGGAAAGCAGGAACGGGAAGAAAGGAGATGCATGGGAAGAAAGGCGACGCAAGGGAAGAAAGGCGACGCAAGGGAAAGCAGGAACAGGAAGAAAGGCGACGCAAGTGAAACCGGGAAGGGGAAGAAAGGTGACGGAAGGGAAGAAAGGCGACGGAAGGGTAGAAAGGCGACGCAAGGGAAAGCAGGAACGAGAAGAAAGGCGACGGAAGGGAAGAAAGGCGACGCAAGGGAAGCAAGGCGATGCAAAGGAAAGCAGGAATGGGAAGAAAGGCGACGGAAGGATAGAAAGGCGACGCAAGGGAAAGCAGGAATGGGAAGAAAGGCGACGCAAAGGAAGAAAGGCAACACAAGGGAAGAAAGGAGACGCAAGGGTAAGCAGGAATGGGAAGAAAGGCGATGCATGGGGAGAAAGCGGACGCAAAGGAAAGCAGAAATGGGAAGAAAGGTGACGCAAGGGAAGAAAGGCGATGCAAGGGAAGTAAGGTGATGCAATGGAAGCAAGGCGACGCAAGGGAAATCAGGAATGGGAAGATAGGCGACGGAAGGGATAGCAGGAACGGGAAGAAAGGCGACACGGGGGAAGAAAGGCGATGCAAGTGAAAGCAGAAACGGGAAGAAAGGCGACGCAAGGGAAGAAAGGAGACGCAAGGGAAGAAAGGAGACGCAAGGGAAGCGAGGCGACGGAAGGGAAAGCTGGAATGGCAAGAAAGGCGACGCAAGGGTAGAAAGGCGAGGCAAGGGAAAGCAGGAATGGGAAGAAAGGCGACACAAGGGAAGAAAGGCGAAGCAAGGGAAAGCAGGAATGGGAAGAAAGGCGACGCAAGGGAAGAAAGGCGACGCAAGGGAAAGCAGGAACGAGAAGAAAGGCGACGCAAGGGAAGAAAGGTGACGCAAGAGAAAGCAGAAACGGGAAGTAAGGCGCCGGAAGGGAAAGCAGGAATGAGAAGAAAGGCGATGCAAGCGTAAGCAGGAACGGGTAGAAAGGCGATGCAAGGGAAAGGAGGAACGGTAAGAAAGGCGATGCAAGGGAAGAAAGGCTACGCAAGGGAAAGCAGGAACGAGAAGAAAGGTGATGCAAGGCAAAGCAGGAACGAGAAGAAAGGCGACGCACGAAAAGAAAGTCGACGCAAGGCAAAGTAGAAACGGGAGGAAAGGTGACGCAAGGGAAGAAAGGCGACGCAAGGGAAAGCAGGAACGAGATGTACGGCGACGCAAGGGAAATAACGTGACGGAAGAGAAGAAAGGCGACGCAAGGGAAAGCAGGAACGGGAAGAAAGGAGATGCATGGGAAGAAAGGCGACGCAAGGGAAGAAAGGCGACGCAAGGGAAAGCAGGAACGGGAAGTAAGGCGCCGCAAGGGAAATAACGTGACGGAAGAGAAGAAAGGCGACGCAAGGGAAAGCAGGAACGGGAAGAAAGGAGATGCATGGGAAGAAAGGCGACACAAGGGAAGAAAGGCGACGCAAGGGAAAGCAGGAACAGGAAGAAAGGCGACGCAAGTGAAACCGGGAAGGGGAAGAAAGGTGACGGAAGGGAAGAAAGGCGACGGAAGGGTAGAAAGGCGACGCAAGGGAAAGCAGGAACGAGAAGAAAGGCGACGGAAGGGAAGAAAGGCGACGCAAGGGAAGCAAGGCGATGCAAAGGAAAGCAGGAATGGGAAGAAAGGCGACGGAAGGATAGAAAGGCGACGCAAGGGAAAGCAGGAATGGGAAGAAAGGCGACGCAAAGGAAGAAAGGCGACACAAGGGAAGAAAGGAGACGCAAGGGAAAGCAGGAATGGGAAGAAAGGCGATGCATGGGGAGAAAGGGGACGCAAAGGAAAGCAGAAATGGGAAGAAAGGTGACGCAAGGGAAGAAAGGCGATGCAAGGGAAGTAAGGTGATGCAATGGAAGCAAGGCGACGCAAGGGAAATCAGGAACGGGAAGATAGGCGACGGAAGGGAAAGCAGGAACGGGAAGAAAGGCGACACGGGGGAAGAAAGGCGATGCAAGTGAAAGCAGAAACGGGAAGAAAGGCGACGCAAGGGAAGCGAGGCGACGCAAGGGAAGAAAGGAGACGCAAGGGAAGCGAGGCGACGGAAGGGAAAGCTGGAATGGCAAGAAAGGCGACGCAAGGGTAGAAAGGCGAGGCAAGGGAAAGCAGGAATGGGAAGAAAGGCGACACAAGGGAAGAAAGGCGAAGCAAGGGAAAGCAGGAATGGGAAGAAAGGCGACACAAGGGTAAGCAGGAACGGGTAGAAAGGCGATGCAAGGGAAAGGAGGAACGGTCTGAAAGACGATGCAAGGGAAGAAAGGCTACGCAAGCAAAGAAAGGTGACGCAAGGGAAAGCAGGAACGAGAAAAAAGGTGATGCAAGGCAAAGCAGGAACGAGAAGAAAGGCGACGCACGAAAAGAAAGTCGACGCAAGGGAAAGTAGAAACGGGAGGAAAGGTGACGCAAGGGAAGAAAGGCGACGCAAGGGAAAATAGGAACGGGAAGAAAGGCGACGCAAGGGAAGAAAGGAGACGCAAGGGAAGAAAGGCGACGCAAGGGAAGTACGGCTATGCAAGCGCAGTAAGGTGATGCAAGGCAAAGCAGGAACGAGAAGAAAGGCGACGCACGAAAAGAAAGTCGACACAAGGGAAAGTAGGAACGGGAGGAAAGGCGACGCAAGGGAAGAAAGGCGACGCAAGGGAAAGCAGGAACGAGATGTACGGCGACGCATGGGAAAGCCGGAACGAGAAGAAAGGCGACGAAGGGGAAGAAAGGCGACGCATGGGAAAACAGGAACGGGAAGAAAGCCGATGCAAGGGAAGAAAGACGATGCAAGGGAAGAAACGCGTTGCAAGGGAAGCAAGGTGGCGCAAGGGAAAGCAGGATTGAGAAGAAAGGCGACTCAAGAGAAAGCAGGAACGGGAAGAAAGCCGCCGCAAGGGAAATAACGTGACGGAAGAGAAGAAAGGCGACGCAAGGGAAAGCAGGAACGGGAAGAAAGGAGATGCATGGGAAGAAAGGCGACGCAAGGGAAGAAAGGCGACGCAAGGGAAGAAAGGCGACGCAAGGGAAGAAAGGCGACGCAAGGGAAAGCAGGAACAGGAAGAAAGGCGACGCAAGTGAAACCGGGAAGGGGAAGAAAGGTGACGGAAGGGAAGAAAGGCGACGGAAGGGTAGAAAGGCGATGCAAGGGAAAGCAGGAATGGGAAGAAAGGCGACGCAAGGGAAGAAAGGCGATGCAAGGGAAGTAAGGTGATGCAATGGAAGCAAGGCGACGCAAGGGAAAGCAGGATTGAGAAGAAAGGCGACGCAAGAGAAAGCAGGAACGGGAAGAAATGCGACGCAAGGGAAGAAAGGCGACGCAAGGGAAGAAAGGCGACGCAAGGGAAGAAAGGCGACGCAAGGGAAGAAAGCCGACGCAAGGGAAGAAAGCCGATGCAAGGGAAGAAAGCCGATGCAAGGGAAGAAACGCGTTGCAAGGGAAGAAACGCGTTGCAAGGGAAGCAAGGCGGCGCAAGGGAAAGCAGGATTGAGAAGAAAGGCGACGCAAGAGAAAGCAGGAACGGGAAGAAATGCGACGCAAGGGAAGAAAGGCGACGCAAGGGAAAGCAGAAACGTGAAGAAAGGCGACGCAAGGGAAGAAAGGCGACGTAAGAGAAAGCAAGAACGGGATGTAAGGCGACGCAAGGGAAAGCAGGAACGAGAAGAAGGGCAACGCATGGAAACAAAGTCGACGGAAGGGAAAGCAGGAACGGGAAGAAAGGCGACACGGGGGAAGAAAGGCGACGCAAGGGAAAGCAGGAATGGTAAGAAAGGCGACGCAAGGGAAGAAAGGCGACGCAAGGGAAGCAAGGCGATGCAAGGGAAAGCAGGAATGGGAAGAAAGGCGACGCAAGGGAAGAAAGGCGATGCAAGGGAAGTAAGGTGATGCAATGGAAGCAAGGCGACGCAAGGGAAATCAGGAACGAGAAGATAGGCGACGCAAGGGTAGAAAGGCGACGCAAGGCAGCGCAGGAACGGGAAGAAAGGAGACGCATGGGAAAGCAAGAACGGGAAGAAAGGCGACGCGAGGGAAGAAAGGCGACACACGGTAAAGCAAGGATGGGATGAATGCCGACGCAGGGGACGGAAGGCGACGCAAGGGAAAGCAGGAATGAGAAGAAAGGCGACGGAAGGGTAGAAAGGCGACGCAAGGGAAAGCAGGAATGGGAAGAAAGGCGACGGAAGGGTAGAAAGGCGACGCAAGGGAAAGCAGGAATGGGAAGAAAGGCGACGCAAAGGAAGAAAGGCGACACAAGGGAAGAAAGGAGACGCAAGGGAAAGCAGGAATGGGAAGAAAGGCGACGCAAGGGAAGAAAGGCGACGCAAGGGAAAGCAGGAATGGGAAGAAAGGCGATGCATGGGGAGAAAGGGGACGCAAAGGAAAGCAGAAATGGGAAGAAAGGTGACGCAAGGGAAGAAAGGCGATGCAAGGGAAGTAAAGTGATGCAATGGAAGCAAGGCGACGCAAGGGAAATCAGGAACGGGAAGATAGGCGACGGAAGGGATAGCAGGAACGGGAAGAAAGGCGACACGGGGGAAGAAAGGCGATGCAAGTGAAAGCAGAAACGGGAAGAAAGGCGACGCAAGGGAAGCGAGGCGACGCAAGGGAAGAAAGGAGACGCAAGGGAAGCGAGGCGACGCAAGGGAAGAAAGGCAACGCAAGGGAAAGCAGGAACGAGAAGAAAGGCGACGCAAGGGAAGAAAGGTGACGCAAGGGAAATCAGGAACGGGAAGATAGGCGACGGAAGGGATAGCAGGAACGGGAAGAAAGGCGATGCAAGGGTAAGCAGGAACGGGTAGAAAGGCGATGCAAGGGAAAGGAGGAACGGTAAGAAAGGCGATGCAAGGGAAGAAAGGCTACGCAAGCAAAGAAAGGTGACGCAAGGGGAAGCAGGAACGAGAAGAAAGGTGATGCAAGGCAAAGCAGGAACGAGAAGAAAGGCGACGCACGAAAAGAAAGTCGACACAAGGGAAAGTAGGAACGGGAGGAAAGGCGACGCAAGGGAAGAAAGGCGACGCAAGGGAAAGCAGGAACGAGATGTACGGCGACGCAAGGGAAAGCAGGAACGAGAAGAAAGGCGACGAAGGGGAAGAAAGGCGACGCATGGGAAAACAGGAACGGGAAGAAAGCCGATGCAAGGGAAGAAAGACGATGCAAGGGAAGAAACGCGTTGCAAGGGAAGCAAGGCGGCGCAAGGTAAAGCAGGATTGAGAAGAAAGGCGACGCAAGAGAAAGCAGGAACGGGAAGAAATGCGACGCAAGGGAAGAAAGGCGACGCAAGGGAAAGCAGAAACGTGAAGAAAGGCGACGCACGGGAAGAAAGGCGACGTAAGAGAAAGCAAGAACGGGATGTAAGGCAACGCAAGGGAAAGCAGGAACAAGAAGAAGGGCAACGCACGGAAACAAAGTCGACGGAAGGGAAAGCAGGAACGGGAAGAAAGGCGACACGGGGGAAGAAAGGCGACGCAAGGGAATAAAGGCGACGCAAGGGAAGCAAGGCGATGCAAGGGAAAGCAGGAATGGGAAGAAAGGCGACGCAAGGGAAGAAAGGCAATGCAAGGGAAGAAAGGTGATGCAATGGAAGCAAGGCGACGCAAGGGAAATCAGGAACGGGAAGATAGGCGACGCAAGAATAGAAAGACGACGCAAGGGAGCGCAGGAACGGGAAGAAAGGAGACGCATGGGAAAGCAAGAACGGGAAGAAAGGCGACGCGAGGGAAGAAAGGCGACACACGGTAAAGCAAGGATGGGATGAATGCCGACGCACGGGACGGAAGGCGACGCAAGGGAAGAAAGGCGACGCAAGGGCAAGCAGGATTGAGAAGAAAGGCGAAGCAAGAGAAAGCAGGAAAGCGAAGAAAGGAAATGCATGGAAAGAAAGGCGACGAAAGGGAAAGCAGGAATGGGAAGAAAGGTGACGCAAGGGAAAGCTGGAACAGTAGGAAAGGTGACGCAAGAGTAAGCAGGAACGGTAAGAAAGGCTACGCAAGGGAAGAAAGGCGGCGCAAGGAATGAAAGGCGATGCAAGGGAAAGCAGGAATGGGAAGAAAGGCGACGCAAGGGAAGAAAGGCGATGCAAGAGAAGAAAGGCGACGCAAGGGAAGCAAGGCGACGCAAGGGAACGCAGGAACGGGAAGAAAGCCGACGCAAGGGAAATAACGCGAAGCAAGGGAAGAAAGGCGACGCAAGGGAAGCAAGGCGACGCAAGGGAAAGCAGGAATGGTAAGAAAGGCGACGGAAGGGTAGAAAGGCGACGCAAGGGAAAGCAGGAATGGTAAGAAAGGCGACACAAGGGAATAAAGGCGACGCAAGGGAAGCAAGGCGACGCAAGGGAAAGCAGGAATGGGAAGAAAGGCGAAGGAAGGGTAGAAAGGCGACGCAAGGGTAAGCAGGAACGGGAAGAAAGGCGACGCAAGGGAAACAACGCGACGGAAGTGAAGAAAGGCGACGCAAGGGTAAGCAGGAATGGGAAGAAAGAAGATGCATGGGAAGAAAGGCGACGCAGGGGAAGAAAGGCGACGCAGGGGAAGAAAGGCGACACAAGGGAAAGCAGGAATGGTAAGAAAGGCGACGCAAGGGAAGAAAGGCGATGCAAGTGAAGGAAGGGAACGCAAGAGAAGCAAGGCGACGCAAGGGAAGAAAGGCGACGCAAGAGAAAGCAGAAACGGGAAGTAAGGCGCCGGAAGGGAAAGCAGGAATGAGAAGAAAGGCGATGCAAGGGTAAGCAGGAACGGGTAAAAAGGCGATGCAAGGGAAAGGAGGAACGGTAAGAAAGGCGATGCAAGGGAAGAAAGGCTACGCAAGGGAAAGCAGGATTGAGAAGAAAGGCGACGCAAGAGAAAGCAGGAACGGGAAGAAATGCGACGCAAGGGAAGAAAGGCGACGCAAGGGAAGAAAGGCGACACAAGGGAAGAAAGGCGACGTAAGAGAAAGCAAGAACGGGATGTAAGGCGACGCAAGGGAAAGCAGGAACGAGAAGAAGGGCAACGCAAGGAAACAAAGTCGACGGAAGGGAAAGCAGGAACGGGAAGAAAGGCGACACGGGGCAAGAAAGGCGACGCAAGGGAAAGCAGGAATGGGAAGAAAGGCGATGCAAGGGAAGCAAGGCGACGCAAGGGAAGCAAGGCGATGCAAGGGAAAGCAGGAATGGGAAGAAAGGCGATGCATGGGGAGAAAGGGGACGCAAAGGAAAGCAGAAATGGGAAGAAAGGCGACGCAAGGGAGAAAGGTGATGCAAGGGAAGTAAGGTGATGCAATGGAAGCAAGGCGACGCAAGGGAAATCAGGAAGGGGAAGATAGGCGACGCAAGGGTAGAAAGGCGACGCAAGGCAGCGCAGGAACGGGAAGAAAGGAGACGCATGGGAAAGCAGGAACGGGAAGAAAGGCGACGCGAGGGAAGAAAGGCGACACACGGTAAAGCAAGGATGGGATGAATGCCGACGCACGGGACGGAAGGCGACGCAAGGGAAGAAAGGCGACGCAAGGGCAAGCAGGATTGAGAAGAAAGGTGAAGCAAGAGAAAGCAGGAAAGCGAAGAAAGGAAATGCATGGAAAGAAAGGCGACGAAAGGGAAAGCAGGAATGGGAAGAAAGTTTACGCAAGGGAAAGCTGGAACGGTAAGAAAGGCTACGCAAGGGAAGAAAGGCGGCGCAAGGAATGAAAGGCGATGCAAGGGAAAGCAGGAATGGTAAGAAAGGCGACGCAAGGGAAGAAAGGGGACGCAAAGGAAAGCAGAAATGGGAAGAAAGGCGACGCAAGGGAAGAAAGCCGATGCAAGTGAAGAAAGGCGACGCAAGGGAAGCAAGGCGACGCAAGAGAAAGCAGGAGGGGTAAGAAAGGCGAGGCAAGGGTAGAATGATGAGGCAAGGGAAAGCAGGAATGGGAAGAAAGGCGACGCAAGGGAAGCAAGGCGACGCAAGGGAAAGCAGGAATGGTAAGAAAAGCGACGCAAGGGTAGAAAGGCGTGGCAAGGGAAAGCAGGAATGGGAAGAAAGGCGACACAAGGGAAGAAAGGCGATGCAAGTGAAGAAAGGCGACGCAAGGGAAGCAAGGCGAGGCAAGGGAAAGCAGGAATGGGAAGAAAGGCGACGCAAGGGAAGAAAGGCGATACAAGTGAAGAAAGGCGATGCAAGGGAAGCAAGGCGACGCAAGGGAAAGCAGGAACGGGAAGAAAGGTGCCGCAAGGGAAAAATGTGACGCAAGGGAAGGCATGAACGGGAAGAAAGGAGACGCAAGTGAAAGCAGGAACGGGAAGAAAGGTGACGGAAGGGAAGAAAGGTGACGGAAGGGAAGAAAGGCGACGCAAGGAATGAAAGGCGATGCATGGGAAAGCAGGAACAGGAAGAAAGGCGACGCAAGGGAAAAATGTGACGCAAGGGAAGGCATGAACGGGAAGAAAGGAGACGCAAGGTAAGAAATAAGATCCACGGGAAGAAAGGCGTCGCAAGGGAAGCAAGGCGAGGCAAGGGAAAGAAGGATTGAGAAGAAAGGCGACGCAAGAGAAAGCAGGAACGCGAAGAAAGGCGACACAAGGGAAGAAAGGTGACACAAGAGAAAGCAGAAACGGGAAGTAAGGCGTCGGAAGGGAAAGGAGGAACAAGAAGAAAGGCGAAACAAGGTAAGCAGGAACGGGAAGAAAGATGATGCAAGGGAAAGGAGGAACGGGAAGAAAAGCACCGCAAGGGAAGATAGGCATCGCAAGGGAAGAAAGGCGACGCAAGGGAAAGCAGGAACGAGATGTACGGCGACGCAAGGGAAAGCAGGAACGAGAAGAAAGGCGACGAAGGGGAAGAAAGGCGACGCATGGGAAAACAGGAACGGGAAGAAAGCCGATGCAAGGGAAGAAAGACGATGCAAGGGAAGAAACGCGTTGCAAGGGAAGCAAGGCGGCGCAAGGGAAAGCAGGATTGAGAAGAAAGGCGACGCAAGAGAAAGCAGGAACGGGAAGAAATGCGACGCAAGGGAAGAAAGGCGACGCAATGGAAAGCAGAAACGTGAAGCTAGGCGACGCAAGGGAAGAAAGGCGACGCACGGGAAAGCAGGAATGGTAAGAAAGGCGACGCAAGGGAATAAAGGTGACGCAAGGGAAGCAAGGCGACGCAAGGGAAGGCAGGAATGGGAAGAAAGGCGACGGAAGGGTAGAAAGGCGACGCAAGGGAAAGCAGGAATGGTAAGAAAGGCGACGCAAGGGAAGAAAGGCGACGCAAGGGAAGCAAGGCGATGCAAGGGAAAGCAGGAATGGGAAGAAAGGTGATGCATGGGGAGAAAGGGGACGCAAAGGAAAGCAGAAATGGGAAGAAAGGCGACGCAAGGGAAGAAAGGCGATGCAAGGGAAGTAAGGTGATGCAATGGAAGCAAGGCGACGCAAGGGAAATCAGGAACGGGAAGATAGGCGACGCAAGGGTAGAAAGACGACGCAAGGGAGCGCAGGAACGGGAAGAAAGGAGACGCATGGGAAAGCAAGAACGGGAAGAAATGCAATGCGAGGGAAGAAAGGCGACACACGGTAAAGCAAGGATGGGATGAATGCCGACGAACGGGACGGAAGGCGACTCAAGGGAAGAAAGGCGAAGCAAGAGAAAGCAGGAAAGCAAAGAAAGGAAATGCATGCAAAGAAAGGCGCCGAAAGGGAAAGCAGGAATGGGAAGAAAGTTTACGCAAGGGAAAGCTGGAACGGTAGGAAAGGTGACGCAAGAGTAAGCAGGAACGGTAAGAAAGGCTACGCAAGGGAAGAAAGGCGGCGCAAGGAATGAAAGGCGATGCAAGGGAAAGCAGGAATGGGAAGAAAGGCGATGCAAGGGAAGAAAGGCAAATCAAGCGAAGAAAGGCGACGCAAGGGAAGCAAGGCGACGCAAGGGAAAGCAGGAATGGTAAGTAAGGCGACGCAAGGGTAGAAAGGCAATGCAAGGGAAAGCAGGAATGGGAAGAAAGGCGACGCAAGGGAAGAAAGCCGATGCAAGAGAAAGCAGGAGGGGTAAGAAAGGCGAGGCAAGGGTAGAATGACGAGGCAAGGGAAAGCAGGAATGGGAAGAAAGGCGACGCAAGGGAAGAAAGGCGATGCAAAAGAAGAAAGGCGACGCAAGGGAAATAAGGCGACGCAAGGGAACGCAGGAACGGGAAGAAAGCCAACGCAAGGGAAATAACGCGAAGCAAGGGAAGAAAGGCGACGCAAGGGAAGCAAGGCGACGCAAGGGTAAGCAGGAATGGTAAGTAAAGCGACGCAAGGGTAGAAAGGCGAGGCAAGGGAAAGCAGGAATGGGAAGAAAGGCGACGCAAAGGAAGAAAGGCGACACAAGGGAAGAAAGGAGACGCAAGGGAAAGCAGGAATGGGAAGAAAGGCGATGCATGGGAAGAAAGGCGATACAAGTGAAGAAAGGCGATCCACTGGAAGCAAGGCGACGCAAGGGAAAGCAGGAACGGGAAGTAAGGCGCCGCAAGGGAAATAACGTGACGGAAGAGAAGAAAGGCGACGCAAGGGAAAGCAGGAACGGGAAGAAAGGAGATGCATGGGAAGAAAGGCGACGCAAGGGAAGAAAGGCGACGCAAGGGAAAGCAGGAACAGGAAGAAAGGCGACGCAAGTGAAACCGGGAAGGGGAAGAAAGGTGACGGAAGGGAAGAAAGGCGACGGAAGGGTAGAAAGGCGACGCAAGGGAAAGCAGGAACGAGAAGAAAGGCGACGGAAGGGAAGAAAGGCGACGCAAGGGAAGCAAGGCGATGCAAAGGAAAGCAGGAATGGGAAGAAAGGCGACGGAAGGATAGAAAGGCGACGCAAGGGAAAGCAGGAATGGGAAGAAAGGCGACGCAAAGGAAGAAAGGCGACACAAGGGAAGAAAGGAGACGCAAGGGTAAGCAGGAATGGGAAGAAAGGCGATGCATGGGGAGAAAGCGGACGCAAAGGAAAGCAGAAATGGGAAGAAAGGTGACGCAAGGGAAGAAAGGCGATGCAAGGGAAGTAAGGTGATGCAATGGAAGCAAGGCGACGCAAGGGAAATCAGGAACGGGAAGATAGGCGACGGAAAGGATAGCAGGAACGGGAAGAAAGGCGACACGGGGGAAGAAAGGCGATGCAAGTGAAAGCAGAAACGGGAAGAAAGGCGACGCAAGGGAAGAAAGGAGACGCAAGGGAAGAAAGGAGACGCAAGGGAAGCGAGGCGACGGAAGGGAAAGCTGGAATGGCAAGAAAGGCGACGCAAGGGTAGAAAGGCGAGGCAAGGGAAAGCAGGAATGGGAAGAAAGGCGACACAAGGGAAGAAAGGCGAAGCAAGGGAAAGCAGGAATGGGAAGAAAGGCGACGCAAGGGAAGAAAGGCGATGCAAGGGAAGAAAGGCGACGCAAGGGAAAGCAGGAACGAGAAGAAAGGCGACGCAAGGGAAGAAAGGTGACGCAAGAGAAAGCAGAAACGGGAAGTAAGGCGCCGGAAGGGAAAGCAGGAATGAGAAGAAAGGCGATGCAAGCGTAAGCAGGAACGGGTAGAAAGGCGATGCAAGGGAAAGGAGGAACCGTAAGAAAGGCGATGCAAGGGAAGAAAGGCTACGCAAGGGAAAGCAGGAACGAGAAGAAAGGTGATGCAAGGCAAAGCAGGAACGAGAAGAAAGGCGACGCACGAAAAGAAAGTCGACGCAAGGCAAAGTAGAAACGGGAGGAAAGGTGACGCAAGGGAAGAAAGGCGACGCAAGGGAAAGCAGGAACGAGATGTACGGCGACGCAAGGGAAATAACGTGACGGAAGAGAAGAAAGGCGACGCAAGGGAAAGCAGGAACGGGAAGAAAGGAGATGCATGGGAAGAAAGGCGACGCAAGGGAAGAAAGGCGACGCAAGGGAAAGCAGGAACGGGAAGTAAGGCGCCGCAAGGGAAATAACGTGACGGAAGAGAAGAAAGGCGACGCAAGGGAAAGCAGGAACGGGAAGAAAGGAGATGCATGGGAAGAAAGGCGACGCAAGGGAAGAAAGGCGACGCAAGGGAAAGCAGGAACAGGAAGAAAGGCGACGCAAGTGAAACCGGGAAGGGGAAGAAAGGTGACGGAAGGGAAGAAAGGCGACGGAAGGGTAGAAAGGCGACGCAAGGGAAAGCAGGAACGAGAAGAAAGGCGACGGAAGGGAAGAAAGGCGACGCAAGGGAAGCAAGGCGATGCAAAGGAAAGCAGGAATGGGAAGAAAGGCGACGGAAGGATAGAAAGGCGACGCAAGGGAAAGCAGGAATGGGAAGAAAGGCGACGCAAAGGAAGAAAGGCGACACAAGGGAAGAAAGGAGACGCAAGGGAAAGCAGGAATGGGAAGAAAGGCGATGCATGGGGAGAAAGGGGACGCAAAGGAAAGCAGAAATGGGAAGAAAGGTGACGCAAGGGAAGAAAGGCGATGCAAGGGAAGTAAGGTGATGCAATGGAAGCAAGGCGACGCAAGGGAAATCAGGAACGGGAAGATAGGCGACGGAAGGGAAAGCAGGAACGGGAAGAAAGGTGACACGGGGGAAGAAAGGCGATGCAAGTGAAAGCAGAAACGGGAAGAAAGGCGACGCAAGGGAAGCGAGGCGACGCAAGGGAAGAAAGGAGACGCAAGGGAAGCGAGGCGACGGAAGGGAAAGCTGGAATGGCAAGAAAGGCGACGCAAGGGTAGAAAGGCGAGGCAAGGGAAAGCAGGAATGGGAAGAAAGGCGACACAAGGGAAGAAAGGCGAAGCAAGGGAAAGCAGGAATGGGAAGAAAGGCGACACAAGGGTAAGCAGGAACGGGTAGAAAGGCGATGCAAGGGAAAGGAGGAACGGTCTGAAAGACGATGCAAGGGAAGAAAGGCTACGCAAGCAAAGAAAGGTGACGCAAGGGAAAGCAGGAACGAGAAAAAAGGTGATGCAAGGCAAAGCAGGAACGAGAAGAAAGGCGACGCACGAAAAGAAAGTCGACGCAAGGGAAAGTAGAAACAGGAGGAAAGGTGACGCAAGGGAAGAAAGGCGACGCAAGGGAAAATAGGAACGGGAAGAAAGGCGACGCAAGGGAAGAAAGGAGACGCAAGGGAAGAAAGGCGACGCAAGGGAAGTACGGCTATGCAAGCGCAGTAAGATGATGCAAGGCAAAGCAGGAACGAGAAGAAAGGCGACGCACGAAAAGAAAGTCGACACAAGGGAAAGTAGGAACGGGAGGAAAGGCGACGCAAGGGAAGAAAGGCGACGCAAGGGAAAGCAGGAACGAGATGTACGGCGACGCATGGGAAAGCCGGAACGAGAAGAAAGGCGACGAAGGGGAAGAAAGGCGACGCATGGGAAAACAGGAACGGGAAGAAAGCCGATGCAAGGGAAGAAAGACGATGCAAGGGAAGAAACGCGTTGCAAGGGAAGCAAGGTGGCGCAAGGGAAAGCAGGATTGAGAAGAAAGGCGACTCAAGAGAAAGCAGGAACGGGAAGAAAGCCGCCGCAAGGGAAATAACGTGACGGAAGAGAAGAAAGGCGACGCAAGGGAAAGCAGGAACGGGAAGAAAGGAGATGCATGGGAAGAAAGGCGACGCAAGGGAAGAAAGGCGACGCAAGGGAAGAAAGGCGACGCAAGGGAAGAAAGGCGACGCAAGGGAAGAAAGGCGACGCAAGGGAAGAAAGGCGACGCAAGGGAAAGCAGGAACAGGAAGAAAGGCGACGCAAGTGAAACCGGGAAGGGGAAGAAAGGTGACGGAAGGGAAGAAAGGCGACGGAAGGGTAGAAAGGCGATGCAAGGGAAAGCAGGAATGGGAAGAAAGGCGACGGAAGGATAGAAAGGCGACGCAAGGGAAAGCAGGAATGGGAAGAAAGGCGACGCAAGGGAAGAAAGGCGATGCAAGGGAAGTAAGGTGATGCAATGGAAGCAAGGCGACGCAAGGGAAAGCAGGATTGAGAAGAAAGGCGACGCAAGAGAAAGCAGGAACGGGAAGAAATGCGACGCAAGGGAAGAAAGGCGACGCAAGGGAAGAAAGGCGACGCAAGGGAAGAAAGGCGACGCAAGGGAAGAAAGCCGACGCAAGGGAAGAAAGCCGATGCAAGGGAAGAAAGCCGATGCAAGGGAAGAAACGCGTTGCAAGGGAAGAAACGCGTTGCAAGGGAAGCAAGGCGGCGCAAGGGAAAGCAGGATTGAGAAGAAAGGCGACGCAAGAGAAAGCAGGAACGGGAAGAAATGCGACGCAAGGGAAGAAAGGCGACGCAAGGGAAAGCAGAAACGTGAAGAAAGGCGACGCAAGGGAAGAAAGGCGACGTAAGAGAAAGCAAGAACGGGATGTAAGGCGACGCAAGGGAAAGCAGGAACGAGAAGAAGGGCAACGCATGGAAACAAAGTCGACGGAAGGGAAAGCAGGAACGGGAAGAAAGGCGACACGGGGGAAGAAAGGCGACGCAAGGGAAAGCAGGAATGGTAAGAAAGGCGACGCAAGGGAAGAAAGGCGACGCAAGGGAAGCAAGGCGATGCAAGGGAAAGCAGGAATGGGAAGAAAGGCGACGCAAGGGAAGAAAGGCGATGCAAGGGAAGTAAGGTGATGCAATGGAAGCAAGGCGACGCAAGGGAAATCAGGAACGGGAAGATAGGCGACGCAAGGGTAGAAAGGCGACGCAAGGCAGCGCAGGAACGGGAAGAAAGGAGACGCATGGGAAAGCAAGAACGGGAAGAAAGGCGACGCGAGGGAAGAAAGGCGACACACGGTAAAGCAAGGATGGGATGAATGCCGACGCAGGGGACGGAAGGCGACGCAAGGGAAAGCAGGAATGAGAAGAAAGGCGACAGAAGGGTAGAAAGGCGACGCAAGGGAAAGCAGGAATGGGAAGAAAGGCGACGGAAGGGTAGAAAGGCGACGCAAGGGAAAGCAGGAATGGGAAGAAAGGCGACGCAAAGGAAGAAAGGCGACAAAAGGGAAGAAAGGAGACGCAAGGGAAAGCAGGAATGGGAAGAAAGGCGACGGAAGGGTACCCAGGCGACGCAAGGGAAAGCAGGAATGGGAAGAAAGGCGACGCAAGGGAAGAAAGGCGACGCAAGGGAAAGCAGGAATGGGAAGAAAGGCGATGCATGGGGAGAAAGGGGACGCAAAGGAAAGCAGAAATGGGAAGAAAGGTGACGCAAGGGAAGAAAGGCGATGCAAGGGAAGTAAAGTGATGCAATGGAAGCAAGGCGACGCAAGGGAAATCAGGAACGGGAAGATAGGCGACGGAAGGGATAGCAGGAACGGGAAGAAAGGCGACACGGGGGAAGAAAGGCGATGCAAGTGAAAGCAGAAACGGGAAGAAAGGCGACTAAGGGAAGCGAGGCGACGCAAGGGAAGAAAGGAGACGCAAGGGAAGCGAGGCGACGCAAGGGAAGAAAGGCAACGCAAGGGAAAGCAGGAACGAGAAGAAAGGCGACGCAAGGGAAGAAAGGTGACGCAAGGGAAATCAGGAATGGGAAGATAGGCGACGGAAGGGATAGCAGGAACGGGAAGAAAGGCGATGCAAGGGTAAGCAGGAACGGGTAGAAAGGCGATGCAAGGGAAAGGAGGAACGGTAAGAAAGGCGATGCAAGGGAAGAAAGGCTACGCAAGCAAAGAAAGATGACGCAAGGGGAAGCAGGAACGAGAAGAAAGGCGACGCACGAAAAGAAAGTCGACACAAGGGAAAGTAGGAACGGGAGGAAAGGCGACGCAAGGGAAGAAAGGCGACGCAAGGGAAAGCAGGAACGAGATGTACGGCGACGCAAGGGAAAGCAGGAACGAGAAGAAAGGCGACGAAGGGGAAGAAAGGCGACGCATGGGAAAACAGGAACGGGAAGAAAGCCGATGCAAGGGAAGAAAGACGATGCAAGGGAAGAAACGCGTTGCAAGGGAAGCAAGGCGGCGCAAGGTAAAGCAGGATTGAGAAGAAAGGCGACGCAAGAGAAAGCAGGAACGGGAAGAAATGCGACGCAAGGGAAGAAAGGCGACGCAAGGGAAAGCAGAAACGTGAAGAAAGGCGACGCACGGGAAGAAAGGCGACGTAAGAGAAAGCAAGAACGGGATGTAAGGCAACGCAAGGGAAAGCAGGAACAAGAAGAAGGGCAACGCACGGAAAAAAAGTCGACGGAAGGGAAAGCAGGAACGGGAAGAAAGGCGACACGGGGGAAGAAAGGCGACGCAAGGGAATAAAGGCGACGCAAGGGAAGCAAGGCGATGCAAGGGAAAGCAGGAATGGGAAGAAAGGCGACGCAAGGGAAGAAAGGCAATGCAAGGGAAGTAAGGTGATGCAATGGAAGCAAGGCGACGCAAGGGAAATCAGGAACGGGAAGATAGGCGACGCAAGAATAGAAAGACGACGCAAGGGAGCGCAGGAACGGGAAGAAAGGAGACGCATGGGAAAGCAAGAACGGGAAGAAAGGCGACGCGAGGGAAGAAAGGCGACACACGGTAAAGCAAGGATGGGATGAATGCCGACGCACGGGACGGAAGGCGACGCAAGGGAAGAAAGGCGACGCAAGGGCAAGCAGGATTGAGAAGAAAGGCGAAGCAAGAGAAAGCAGGAAAGCGAAGAAAGGAAATGCATGGAAAGAAAGGCGACGAAAGGGAAAGCAGGAATGGGAAGAAAGGTGACGCAAGGGAAAGCTGGAACGGTAGGAAAGGTGACGCAAGAGTAAGCAGGAACGGTAAGAAAGGCTACGCAAGGGAAGAAAGGCGGCGCAAGGAATGAAAGGCGATGCAAGGGAAAGCAGGAATGGGAAGAAAGGCGACGCAAGGGAAGAAAGGCGATGCAAGAGAAGAAAGGCGACGCAAGGGAAGCAAGGCGACGCAAGGGAACGCAGGAACGGGAAGAAAGCCGACGCAAGGGAAATAACGCGAAGCAAGGGAAGCAAGGCGACGCAAGGGAAGCAAGGCGACGCAAGGGAAAGCAGGAATGGTAAGAAAGGCGACGGAAGGGTAGAAAGGCGACGCAAGGGAAAGCAGGAATGGTAAGAAAGGCGACACAAGGGAATAAAGGCGACGCAAGGGAAGCAAGGCGACGCAAGGGAAAGCAGGAATGGGAAGAAAGGCGAAGGAAGGGTAGAAAGGCGACGCAAGGGTAAGCAGGAACGGGAAGAAAGGCGACGCAAGGGAAACAACGCGACGGAAGTGAAGAAAGGCGACGCAAGGGTAAGCAGGAATGGGAAGAAAGAAGATGCATGGGAAGAAAGGCGACGCAGGGGAAGAAAGGCGACGCAGGGGAAGAAAGGCGACACAAGGGAAAGCAGGAATGGTAAGAAAGGCGACGCAAGGGAAGAAAGGCGATGCAAGTGAAGGAAGGGAACGCAAGAGAAGCAAGGCGACGCAAGGGAAGAAAGGCGACGCAAGAGAAAGCAGAAACGGGAAGTAAGGCGCCGGAAGGGAAAGCAGGAATGAGAAGAAAGGCGATGCAAGGGTAAGCAGGAACGGGTAAAAAGGCGATGCAAGGGAAAGGAGGAACGGTAAGAAAGGCGATGCAAGGGAAGAAAGGCTACGCAAGGGAAAGCAGGATTGAGAAGAAAGGCGACGCAAGAGAAAGCAGGAACGGGAAGAAATGCGACGCAAGGGAAGAAAGGCGACGCAAGGGAAGAAAGGCGACACAAGGGAAGAAAGGCGACGTAAGAGAAAGCAAGAACGGGATGTAAGGCGACGCAAGGGAAAGCAGGAACGAGAAGAAGGGCAACGCAAGGAAACAAAGTCGACGGAAGGGAAAGCAGGAACGGGAAGAAAGGCGACACGGGGCAAGAAAGGCGACGCAAGGGAAAGCAGGAATGGGAAGAAAGGCGATGCAAGGGAAGCAAGGCGACGCAAGGGAAGCAAGGCGATGCAAGGGAAAGCAGGAATGGGAAGAAAGGCGATGCATGGGGAGAAAGGGGACGCAAAGGAAAGCAGAAATGGGAAGAAAGGCGACGCAAGGGAGAAAGGTGATGCAAGGGAAGTAAGGTGATGCAATGGAAGCAAGGCGACGCAAGGGAAATCAGGAAGGGGAAGATAGGCGACGCAAGGGTAGAAAGGCGACGCAAGGCAGCGCAGGAACGGGAAGAAAGGAGACGCATGGGAAAGCAGGAACGGGAAGAAAGGCGACGCGAGGGAAGAAAGGCGACACACGGTAAAGCAAGGATGGGATGAATGCCGACGCACGGGACGGAAGGCGACGCAAGGGAAGAAAGGCGACGCAAGGGCAAGCAGGATTGAGAAGAAAGGCGAAGCAAGAGAAAGCAGGAAAGCGAAGAAAGGAAATGCATGGAAAGAAAGGCGACGAAAGGGAAAGCAGGAATGGGAAGAAAGTTTACGCAAGGGAAAGCTGGAACGGTAAGAAAGGCTACGCAAGGGAAGAAAGGCGGCGCAAGGAATGAAAGGCGATGCAAGGGAAAGCAGGAATGGTAAGAAAGGCGACGCAAGGGAAGAAAGGGGACGCAAAGGAAAGCAGAAATGGGAAGAAAGGCGACGCAAGGGAAGAAAGCCGATGCAAGTGAAGAAAGGCGACGCAAGGGAAGCAAGGCGACGCAAGAGAAAGCAGGAGGGGTAAGAAAGGCGAGGCAAGGGTAGAATGATGAGGCAAGGGAAAGCAGGAATGGGAAGAAAGGCGACGCAAGGGAAGCAAGGCGACGCAAGGGAAAGCAGGAATGGTAAGAAAAGCGACGCAAGGGTAGAAAGGCGTGGCAAGGGAAAGCAGGAATGGGAAGAAAGGCGACACAAGGGAAGAAAGGCGATGCAAGTGAAGAAAGGCGACGCAAGGGAAGCAAGGCGAGGCAAGGGAAAGCAGGAATGGGAAGAAAGGCGACGCAAGGGAAGAAAGGCGATACAAGTGAAGAAAGGCGATGCAAGGGAAGCAAGGCGACGCAAGGGAAAGCAGGAACGGGAAGAAAGGTGCCGCAAGGGAAAAATGTGACGCAAGGGAAGGCATGAACGGGAAGAAAGGAGACGCAAGTGAAAGCAGGAACGGGAAGAAAGGTGACGGAAGGGAAGAAAGGCGACGCAAGGAATGAAAGGCGATGCATGGGAAAGCAGGAACAGGAAGAAAGGCGACGCAAGGGAAAAATGTGACGCAAGGGAAGGCATGAACGGGAAGAAAGGAGACGCAAGGTAAGAAATAAGATCCACGGGAAGAAAGGCGTCGCAAGGGAAGCAAGGCGAGGCAAGGGAAAGAAGGATTGAGAAGAAAGGCGACGCAAGAGAAAGCAGGAACGCGAAGAAAGGCGACACAAGGGAAGAAAGGTGACACAAGAGAAAGCAGAAACGGGAAGTAAGGCGTCGGAAGGGAAAGGAGGAACAAGAAGAAAGGCGAAACAAGGTAAGCAGGAATGGGAAGAAAGATGATGCAAGGGAAAGGAGGAACGGGAAGAAAAGCACCGCAAGGGAAGATAGGCATCGCAAGGGAAGAAAGGCGACGCAAGGGAAAGCAGTAACGGGAAGAAAGGCGACCCAAGGGAAATAACGCGACGCAAGGGAAGCAAGGCGACGCAAGGGAGAGCAGGAATGGTAAGAAAGGCGACGCAAGGGAAGAAAGGCGATGCAAGTGAAGAAAGGTGACGCAAGGGAAGCAAGGCAACGCAAGGGAAGCAAGGCGAGGCAAGGGAAAGCAGGATTGAGAAGAAAGGTGAGGCAAGGGAAAGCAGGATTGAGAAGAAAGGCGACGCAAGAGAAAGCAGGAACACGAAGAAAGGCGACGCAAGGGAAGAAAGGTGACACAAGAGAAAGCAGAAACGGGAAGTAAGGCGTCAGAAGGGAAAGGAGGAACGAGAAGAAAGGCGAAGCAAGGTAAGCAGGAACGGGAAGAAAGACGATGCAAGGGAAAGGAGGAACGGTAAGAAAGGCACCGCAAGGGAAGATAGGCGACGCAAGGGAAGAAAGGCGACGCAAGGGAAAGCAGTAACGGGAAGAAAGGCGCCGCAAGGGAAGCGAGGCGACGGAAGGGAATGCTGGAATGGCAAGAAAGGCGACGCATGGAAAGAAAGGCGACTCAAGGGAAGAAAGGCGACGCAAGGGAAAGCAGGAACGAGAAGAAAGGCGACGCAAGGGAAGAAAGGTGACGCAAGGGAAATCAGGAACGGGAAGATAGGCGACGGAAGGGATAGCAGGAACGGGAAGAAAGGCGATGCAAGGGTAAGCAGGAACGGGAAGAAAGGCGATGCAAGGGAAAGGAGGAACGGTAAGAAAGGCGATGCAAGGGAAGAAAGGCTACGCAAGCAAAGAAAGGTGACGCAAGGGGAAGCAGGAACGAGAAGAAAGGTGATGCAAGGCAAAGCAGGAACGAGAAGAAAGGCGACGCAAGGGAAAGTAGAAACGGGAGGAAAGGCGACGCAAGGGAAGAAAGGCGACGCAAGGGAAAATAGGAATGGGAAGAAAGGCGACGCAAAGGAAGAAAGGAGACACAAGGGAAGAAAGGCGACGGAAGGGAAAGCAGGAACGAGAAGAAAGGTGATGCAAGGCAAAGCAGGAACGAGAAGAAAGGCGACGCACGAAAAGAAAGTCGACGCAAGGCAAAGTAGAAACGGGAGGAAAGGTGACGCAAGGGAAGAAAGGCGACGCAAGGGAAAGCAGGAACGAGATGTACGGCGACGCAAGGGAAATAACGTGACGGAAGAGAAGAAAGGCGACGCAAGGGAAAGCAGGAACGGGAAGAAAGGAGATGCATGGGAAGAAAGGCGACGCAAGGGAAGAAAGGCGACGCAAGGGAAAGCAGGAACGGGAAGTAAGGCGCCGCAAGGGAAATAACGTGACGGAAGAGAAGAAAGGCGACGCAAGGGAAAGCAGGAACGGGAAGAAAGGAGATGCATGGGAAGAAAGGCGACGCAAGGGAAGAAAGGCGACGCAAGGGAAAGCAGGAACAGGAAGAAAGGCGACGCAAGTGAAACCGGGAAGGGGAAGAAAGGTGACGGAAGGGAAGAAAGGCGACGGAAGGGTAGAAAGGCGACGCAAGGGAAAGCAGGAACGAGAAGAAAGGCGACGGAAGGGAAGAAAGGCGACGCAAGGGAAGCAAGGCGATGCAAAGGAAAGCAGGAATGGGAAGAAAGGCGACGGAAGGATAGAAAGGCGACGCAAGGGAAAGCAGGAATGGGAAGAAAGGCGACGCAAAGGAAGAAAGGCGACACAAGGGAAGAAAGGAGACGCAAGGGAAAGCAGGAATGGGAAGAAAGGCGATGCATGGGGAGAAAGGGGACGCAAAGGAAAGCAGAAATGGGAAGAAAGGTGACGCAAGGGAAGAAAGGCGATGCAAGGGAAGTAAGGTGATGCAATGGAAGCAAGGCGACGCAAGGGAAATCAGGAACGGGAAGATAGGCGACGGAAGGGAAAGCAGGAACGGGAAGAAAGGCGACACGGGGGAAGAAAGGCGATGCAAGTGAAAGCAGAAACGGGAAGAAAGGCGACGCAAGGGAAGCGAGGCGACGCAAGGGAAGAAAGGAGACGCAAGGGAAGCGAGGCGACGGAAGGGAAAGCTGGAATGGCAAGAAAGGCGACGCAAGGGTAGAAAGGCGAGGCAAGGGAAAGCAGGAATGGGAAGAAAGGCGACACAAGGGAAGAAAGGCGAAGCAAGGGAAAGCAGGAATGGGAAGAAAGGCGACACAAGGGTAAGCAGGAACGGGTAGAAAGGCGACGCAAGGGAAAGGAGGAACGGTCTGAAAGACGATGCAAGGGAAGAAAGGCTACGCAAGCAAAGAAAGGTGACGCAAGGGAAAGCAGGAACGAGAAAAAAGGTGATGCAAGGCAAAGCAGGAACGAGAAGAAAGGCGACGCACGAAAAGAAAGTCGACGCAAGGGAAAGTAGAAACAGGAGGAAAGGTGACGCAAGGGAAGAAAGGCGACGCAAGGGAAAATAGGAACGGGAAGAAAGGCGACGCAAGGGAAGAAAGGAGACGCAAGGGAAGAAAGGCGACGCAAGGGAAGTACGGCTATGCAAGCGCAGTAAGGTGATGCAAGGCAAAGCAGGAACGAGAAGAAAGGCGACGCACGAAAAGAAAGTCGACACAAGGGAAAGTAGGAACGGGAGGAAAGGCGACGCAAGGGAAGAAAGGCGACGCAAGGGAAAGCAGGAACGAGATGTACGGCGACGCATGGGAAAGCCGGAACGAGAAGAAAGGCGACGAAGGGGAAGAAAGGCGACGCATGGGAAAACAGGAACGGGAAGAAAGCCGATGCAAGGGAAGAAAGACGATGCAAGGGAAGAAACGCGTTGCAAGGGAAGCAAGGTGGCGCAAGGGAAAGCAGGATTGAGAAGAAAGGCGACTCAAGAGAAAGCAGGAACGGGAAGAAAGCCGCCGCAAGGGAAATAACGTGACGGAAGAGAAGAAAGGCGACGCAAGGGAAAGCAGGAACGGGAAGAAAGGAGATGCATGGGAAGAAAGGCGACGCAAGGGAAGAAAGGCGACGCAAGGGAAGAAAGGCGACGCAAGGGAAAGCAGGAACAGGAAGAAAGGCGACGCAAGTGAAACCGGGAAGGGGAAGAAAGGTGACGGAAGGGAAGAAAGGCGACGGAAGGGTAGAAAGGCGATGCAAGGGAAAGCAGGAATGGGAAGAAAGGCGACGGAAGGATAGAAAGGCGACGCAAGGGAAAGCAGGAATGGGAAGAAAGGCGACGCAAGGGAAGAAAGGCGATGCAAGGGAAGTAAGGTGATGCAATGGAAGCAAGGCGACGCAAGGGAAAGCAGGATTGAGAAGAAAGGCGACGCAAGAGAAAGCAGGAACGGGAAGAAATGCGACGCAAGGGAAGAAAGGCGACGCAAGGGAAGAAAGGCGACGCAAGGGAAGAAAGGCGACGCAAGGGAAGAAAGGCGACGCAAGGGAAGAAAGCCGATGCAAGGGAAGAAAGCCGATGCAAGGGAAGAAACGCGTTGCAAGGGAAGAAACGCGTTGCAAGGGAAGCAAGGCGGCGCAAGGGAAAGCAGGATTGAGAAGAAAGGCGACGCAAGAGAAAGCAGGAACGGGAAGAAATGCGACGCAAGGGAAGAAAGGCGACGCAAGGGAAAGCAGAAACGTGAAGAAAGGCGACGCAAGGGAAGAAAGGCGACGTAAGAGAAAGCAAGAACGGGATGTAAGGCGACGCAAGGGAAAGCAGGAACGAGAAGAAGGGCAACGCATGGAAACAAAGTCGACGGAAGGGAAAGCAGGAACGGGAAGAAAGGCGACACGGGGGAAGAAAGGCGACGCAAGGGAAAGCAGGAATGGTAAGAAAGGCGACGCAAGGGAAGAAAGGCGACGCAAGGGAAGCAAGGCGATGCAAGGGAAAGCAGGAATGGGAAGAAAGGCGACGCAAGGGAAGAAAGGCGATGCAAGGGAAGTAAGGTGATGCAATGGAAGCAAGGCGACGCAAGGGAAATCAGGAACGGGAAGATAGGCGACGCAAGGGTAGAAAGGCGACGCAAGGCAGCGCAGGAACGGGAAGAAAGGAGACGCATGGGAAAGCAAGAACGGGAAGAAAGGCGACGCGAGGGAAGAAAGGCGACACACGGTAAAGCAAGGATGGGATGAATGCCGACGCAGGGGACGGAAGGCGACGCAAGGGAAAGCAGGAATGAGAAGAAAGGCGACGGAAGGGTAGAAAGGCGACGCAAGGGAAAGCAGGAATGGGAAGAAAGGCGACGGAAGGGTAGAAAGGCGACGCAAGGGAAAGCAGGAATGGGAAGAAAGGCGACGCAAAGGAAGAAAGGCGACACAAGGGAAGAAAGGAGACGCAAGGGAAAGCAGGAATGGGAAGAAAGGCGACGGAAGGGTACCCAGGCGACGCAAGGGAAAGCAGGAATGGGAAGAAAGGCGACGCAAGGGAAGAAAGGCGACGCAAGGGAAAGCAGGAATGGGAAGAAAGGCGATGCATGGGGAGAAAGGGGACGCAAAGGAAAGCAGAAATGGGAAGAAAGGTGACGCAAGGGAAGAAAGGCGATGCAAGGGAAGTAAAGTGATGCAATGGAAGCAAGGCGACGCAAGGGAAATCAGGAACGGGAAGATAGGCGACGGAAGGGATAGCAGGAACGGGAAGAAAGGCGACACGGGGGAAGAAAGGCGATGCAAGTGAAAGCAGAAACGGGAAGAAAGGCGACGCAAGGGAAGCGAGGCGACGCAAGGGAAGAAAGGAGACGCAAGGGAAGCGAGGCGACGCAAGGGAAGAAAGGCAACGCAAGGGAAAGCAGGAACGAGAAGAAAGGCGACGCAAGGGAAGAAAGGTGACGCAAGGGAAATCAGGAACGGGAAGATAGGCGACGGAAGGGATAGCAGGAACGGGAAGAAAGGCGATGCAAGGGTAAGCAGGAACGGGTAGAAAGGCGATGCAAGGGAAAGGAGGAACGGTAAGAAAGGCGATGCAAGGGAAGAAAGGCTACGCAAGCAAAGAAAGGTGACGCAAGGGGAAGCAGGAACGAGAAGAAAGGTGATGCAAGGCAAAGCAGGAACGAGAAGAAAGGCGACGCACGAAAAGAAAGTCGACACAAGGGAAAGTAGGAACGGGAGGAAAGGCGACGCAAGGGAAGAAAGGCGACGCAAGGGAAAGCAGGAACGAGATGTACGGCGACGCAAGGAAAAGCAGGAACGAGAAGAAAGGCGACGAAGGGGAAGAAAGGCGACGCATGGGAAAACAGGAACGGGAAGAAAGCCAATGCAAGGGAAGAAAGACGATGCAAGGGAAGAAACGCGTTGCAAGGGAAGCAAGGCGGCGCAAGGTAAAGCAGGATTGAGAAGAAAGGCGACGCAAGAGAAAGCAGGAACGGGAAGAAATGCGACGCAAGGGAAGAAAGGCGACGCAAGGGAAAGCAGAAACGTGAAGAAAGGCGACGCACGGGAAGAAAGGCGACGTAAGAGAAAGCAAGAACGGGATGTAAGGCAACGCAAGGGAAAGCAGGAACAAGAAGAAGGGCAACGCACGGAAACAAAGTCGACGGAAGGGAAAGCAGGAACGGGAAGAAAGGCGACACGGGGGAAGAAAGGCGACGCAAGGGAATAAAGGCGACGCAAGGGAAGCAAGGCGATGCAAGGGAAAGCAGGAATGGGAAGAAAGGCGACGCAAGGGAAGAAAGGCAATGCAAGGGAAGTAAGGTGATGCAATGGAAGCAAGGCGACGCAAGGGAAATCAGGAACGGGAAGATAGGCGACGCAAGAATAGAAAGACGACGCAAGGGAGCGCAGGAACGGGAAGAAAGGAGACGCATGGGAAAGCAAGAACGGGAAGAAAGGCGACGCGAGGGAAGAAAGGCGACACACGGTAAAGCAAGGATGGGATGAATGCCGACGCACGGGACGGAAGGCGACGCAAGGGAAGAAAGGCGACGCAAGGGCAAGCAGGATTGAGAAGAAAGGCGAAGCAAGAGAAAGCAGGAAAGCGAAGAAAGGAAATGCATGGAAAGAAAGGCGACGAAAGGGAAAGCAGGAATGGGAAGAAAGGTGACGCAAGGGAAAGCTGGAACGGTAGGAAAGGTGACGCAAGAGTAAGCAGGAACGGTAAGAAAGGCTACGCAAGGGAAGAAAGGCGGCGCAAGGAATGAAAGGCGATGCAAGGGAAAGCAGGAATGGGAAGAAAGGCGACGCAAGGGAAGAAAGGCGATGCAAGAGAAGAAAGGCGACGCAAGGGAAGCAAGGCGACGCAAGGGAACGCAGGAACGGGAAGAAAGCCGACGCAAGGGAAATAACGCGAAGCAAGGGAAGAAAGGCGACGCAAGGGAAGCAAGGCGACGCAAGGGAAAGCAGGAATGGTAAGAAAGGCGACGGAAGGGTAGAAAGGCGACGCAAGGGAAAGCAGGAATGGTAAGAAAGGCGACACAAGGGAATAAAGGCGACGCAAGGGAAGCAAGGCGACGCAAGGGAAAGCAGGAATGGGAAGAAAGGCGAAGGAAGGGTAGAAAGGCGACGCAAGGGTAAGCAGGAACGGGAAGAAAGGCGACGCAAGGGAAACAACGCGACGGAAGTGAAGAAAGGCGACGCAAGGGTAAGCAGGAATGGGAAGAAAGAAGATGCATGGGAAGAAAGGCGACGCAGGGGAAGAAAGGCGACGCAGGGGAAAAAAGGCGACACAAGGGAAAGCAGGAATGGTAAGAAAGGCGACGCAAGGGAAGAAAGGCGATGCAAGTGAAGGAAGGGAACGCAAGAGAAGCAAGGCGACGCAAGGGAAGAAAGGCGACGCAAGAGAAAGCAGAAACGGGAAGTAAGGCGCCGGAAGGGAAAGCAGGAATGAGAAGAAAGGCGATGCAAGGGTAAGCAGGAACGGGTAAAAAGGCGATGCAAGGGAAAGGAGGAACGGTAAGAAAGGCGATGCAAGGGAAGAAAGGCTACGCAAGGGAAAGCAGGATTGAGAAGAAAGGCGACGCAAGAGAAAGCAGGAACGGGAAGAAATGCGACGCAAGGGAAGAAAGGCGACGCAAGGGAAGAAAGGCGACACAAGGGAAGAAAGGCGACGTAAGAGAAAGCAAGAACGGGATGTAAGGCGACGCAAGGGAAAGCAGGAACGAGAAGAAGGGCAACGCAAGGAAACAAAGTCGACGGAAGGGAAAGCAGGAACGGGAAGAAAGGCGACACGGGGCAAGAAAGGCGACGCAAGGGAAAGCAGGAATGGGAAGAAAGGCGATGCAAGGGAAGCAAGGCGACGCAAGGGAAGCAAGGCGATGCAAGGGAAAGCAGGAATGGGAAGAAAGGCGATGCATGGGGAGAAAGGGGACGCAAAGGAAAGCAGAAATGGGAAGAAAGGCGACGCAAGGGAGAAAGGCGACGCAAGGCAGCGCAGGAACGGGAAGAAAGGAGACGCATGGGAAAGCAGGAACGGGAAGAAAGGCGACGCGAGGGAAGAAAGGCGACACACGGTAAAGCAAGGATGGGATGAATGCCGACGCACGGGACGGAAGGCGACGCAAGGGAAGAAAGGCGACGCAAGGGCAAGCAGGATTGAGAAGAAAGGCGAAGCAAGAGAAAGCAGGAAAGCGAAGAAAGGAAATGCATGGAAAGAAAGGCGACGAAAGGGAAAGCAGGAATGGGAAGAAAGTTTACGCAAGGGAAAGCTGGAACGGTAAGAAAGGCTACGCAAGGGAAGAAAGGCGGCGCAAGGAATGAAAGGCGATGCAAGGGAAAGCAGGAATGGTAAGAAAGGCGACGCAAGGGAAGAAAGGGGACGCAAAGGAAAGCAGAAATGGGAAGAAAGGCGACGCAAGGGAAGAAAGCCGATGCAAGTGAAGAAAGGCGACGCAAGGGAAGCAAGGCGACGCAAGAGAAAGCAGGAGGGGTAAGAAAGGCGAGGCAAGGGTAGAATGATGAGGCAAGGGAAAGCAGGAATGGGAAGAAAGGCGACGCAAGGGAAGCAAGGCGACGCAAGGGAAAGCAGGAATGGTAAGAAAAGCGACGCAAGGGTAGAAAGGCGTGGCAAGGGAAAGCAGGAATGGGAAGAAAGGCGACACAAGGGAAGAAAGGCGATGCAAGTGAAGAAAGGCGACGCAAGGGAAGCAAGGCGAGGCAAGGGAAAGCAGGAATGGGAAGAAAGGCGACGCAAGGGAAGAAAGGCGATACAAGTGAAGAAAGGCGATGCAAGGGAAGCAAGGCGACGCAAGGGAAAGCAGGAACGGGAAGAAAGGTGCCGCAAGGGAAAAATGTGATGCAAGGGAAGGCATGAACGGGAAGAAAGGAGACGCAAGTGAAAGCAGGAACGGGAAGAAAGGTGACGGAAGGGAAGAAAGGCGACGCAAGGAATGAAAGGCGATGCATGGGAAAGCAGGAACAGGAAGAAAGGCGACGCAAGGGAAAAATGTGACGCAAGGGAAGGCATGAACGGGAAGAAAGGAGACGCAAGGTAAGAAATAAGATCCACGGGAAGAAAGGCGTCGCAAGGGAAGCAAGGCGAGGCAAGGGAAAGAAGGATTGAGAAGAAAGGCGACGCAAGAGAAAGCAGGAACGCGAAGAAAGGCGACACAAGGGAAGAAAGGTGACACAAGAGAAAGCAGAAACGGGAAGTAAGGCGTCGGAAGGGAAAGGAGGAACAAGAAGAAAGGCGAAACAAGGTAAGCAGGAACGGGAAGAAAGATGATGCAAGGGAAAGGAGGAACGGGAAGAAAAGCACCGCAAGGGAAGATAGGCATCGCAAGGGAAGAAAGGCGACGCAAGGGAAAGCAGTAACGGGAAGAAAGGCGACCCAAGGGAAATAACGCGACGCAAGGGAAGCAAGGCGACGCAAGGGAGAGCAGGAATGGTAAGAAAGGCGACGCAAGGGAAGAAAGGCGATGCAAGTGAAGAAAGGTGACGCAAGGGAAGCAAGGCAACGCAAGGGAAGCAAGGCGAGGCAAGGGAAAGCAGGATTGAGAAGAAAGGTGAGGCAAGGGAAAGCAGGATTGAGAAGAAAGGCGACGCAAGAGAAAGCAGGAACACGAAGAAAGGCGACGCAAGGGAAGAAAGGTGACACAAGAGAAAGCAGAAACGGGAAGTAAGGCGTCAGAAGGGAAAGGAGGAACGAGAAGAAAGGCGAAGCAAGGTAAGCAGGAACGGGAAGAAAGACGATGCAAGGGAAAGGAGGAACGGTAAGAAAGGCACCGCAAGGGAAGATAGGCGACGCAAGGGAAAGCAGTAACGGGAAGAAAGGCGCCGCAAGGGAAGCGAGGCGACGGAAGGGAATGCTGGAATGGCAAGAAAGGCGACGCATGGAAAGAAAGGCGACTCAAGGGAAGAAAGGCGACGCAAGGGAAAGCAGGAACGAGAAGAAAGGCGACGCAAGGGAAGAAAGGTGACGCAAGGGAAATCAGGAACGGGAAGATAGGCGACGGAAGGGATAGCAGGAACGGGAAGAAAGGCGATGCAAGGGTAAGCAGGAACGGGAAGAAAGGCGATGCAAGGGAAAGGAGGAACGGGAAGAAAGGCGATGCAAGGGAAGAAAGGCTACGCAAGCAAAGAAAGGTGACGCAAGGGGAAGCAGGAACGAGAAGAAAGGTGATGCAAGGCAAAGCAGGAACGAGAAGAAAGGCGACGCAAGGGAAAGTAGAAACGGGAGGAAAGGCGACGCAAGGGAAGAAAGGCGACGCAAGGGAAAATAGGAATGGGAAGAAAGGCGACGCAAAGGAAGAAAGGAGACACAAGGGAAGAAAGGCGACGGAAGGGAAGTACGGCAACGCAAGCGAAGTAAGGTGATGCAAGGGAAAGCAGGAACGAGAAGAAAGGTGATGCAAGGCAAAGCAGGAACGAGAAGAAAGGCGACGCACGAAAACTAAGTCGACGCACGGGAAAGTAGGAACGGGAGGAAAGGCGACGCAAGGGAAGAAAGGCGATGCAAGGGAAAGCAGGAACGAGATGTACGGCAACGCAAGGGAAAGCAGGAACGAGAAGAAAGGCGACGAAAGGGAAGAAAGGCGACGCAAGGGAAAACAGGAACGGGAAGAAAGCAGATGCAAGGGAAGAAAGACGATGCAAGGGATGAAACGCGTTGCAAGGGAAGCAAGGCGGCGAAAGGGAAAGCAGGTTCGAGAAGAAAGGCGACGCAAGAGAAAAGAGGAACGGGAAGAAATGCGACGCAAGGGAAGAAAGGCGACGCAAGGGAAAGCAGAAACGTGAAGAAAGGCGACGCAAGGGAAGAAAGGCGACGCAAGAGAAAGCAAGAACGGGATGTAAGGCGACGCAAGGGAAAGCAGGAACGAGAAGAAGGGCAACTCACGGATACAAAGTCGACGCAAGGGAAAGCAGGAACGGGAAGAAAGGCGACGCAAGGGAAAGACGGAACGGGAGGAAAGGCGACGCAAGGGAAGAAAGGCGACGCAAGGGAACGCAGGAACGAGAAGAAGGGCAACTCACGGATACAAAGTCGACGCAAGGGAAAGCAGGAACGGGAAGAAAGGCGACGCAAGGAAAGAAATTCGACGCAAGGTAAATTAGGAACGGAAAGAAAGGCATCGCAAGGGAAGAAAGGGGACGCAAGGGAAGATAGGCGACGCAAGGGAAAGCAGGAATGGTAAGAAAGGCGACGCAAGGGAAGAAAGGCGACGCAAGGGAAAATAGGAACGGGAAGAAAGGCGACACAAGGGAAAGACGGAACGGGAGGAAAGGCGACGCAAGGGAAGAAAGGCGACGCAAGGGATAGCAGGAACGAGATGTACGGCGACGCAAGGGAAAGCAGGAACGAGAAGAAAGGCGACGAAGGGGAAGAAAGGCGACGCATGGGAAAACAGGAACGGGAAGAAAGCCTATGCAAGGGAAGAAAGACGATGCAAGGGAAAGTAGAAACGGGAGGAAAGGCGACGCAAGGGAAGAAAGGCGACGCAAGGGAAAATAGGAATGGGAAGAAAGGCGACGCAAAGGAAGAAAGGAGACACAAGGGAAGAAAGGCGACGGAAGGGAAAGCAGGAACGAGAAGAAAGGTGATGCAAGGCAAAGCAGGAACGAGAAGAAAGGCGACGCACGAAAAGAAAGTCGACGCAAGGCAAAGTAGAAACGGGAGGAAAGGTGACGCAAGGGAAGAAAGGCGACGCAAGGGAAAGCAGGAACGAGATGTACGGCGACGCAAGGGAAATAACGTGACGGAAGAGAAGAAAGGCGACGCAAGGGAAAGCAGGAACGGGAAGAAAGGAGATGCATGGGAAGAAAGGCGACGCAAGGGAAGAAAGGCGACGCAAGGGAAAGCAGGAACGGGAAGTAAGGCGCCGCAAGGGAAATAACGTGACGGAAGAGAAGAAAGGTGACACAAGGGAAAGCAGGAACGGGAAGAAAGGAGATGCATGGGAAGAAAGGCGACGCAAGGGAAGAAAGGCGACGCAAGGGAAAGCAGGAACAGGAAGAAAGGCGACGCAAGTGAAACCGGGAAGGGGAAGAAAGGTGACGGAAGGGAAGAAAGGCGACGGAAGGGTAGAAAGGCGACGCAAGGGAAAGCAGGAACGAGAAGAAAGGCGACGGAAGGGAAGAAAGGCGACGCAAGGGAAGCAAGGCGATGCAAAGGAAAGCAGGAATGGGAAGAAAGGCGACGCAAAGGAAGAAAGGCGACACAAGGGAAGAAAGGAGACGCAAGGGAAAGCAGGAATGGGAAGAAAGGCGATGCATGGGGAGAAAGGGGACGCAAAGGAAAGCAGAAATGGGAAGAAAGGTTACGCAAGGGAAGAAAGGCGATGCAAGGGAAGTAAGGTGATGCAATGGAAGCAAGGCGACGCAAGGGAAATCAGGAACGGGAAGATAGGCGACGGAAGGGAAAGCAGGAACGGGAAGAAAGGCGACACGGGGGAAGAAAGGCGATGCAAGTGAAAGCAGAAACGGGAAGAAAGGCGACGCAAGGGAAGCGAGGCGACGCAAGGGAAGAAAGGAGACGCAAGGGAAGCGAGGCGACGGAAGGGAAAGCTGGAATGGCAAGAAAGGCGACGCAAGGGTAGAAAGGCGAGGCAAGGGAAAGCAGGAATGGGAAGAAAGGCGACACAAGGGAAGAAAGGCGAAGCAAGGGAAAGCAGGAATGGGAAGAAAGGCGACACAAGGGTAAGCAGGAACGGGTAGAAAGGCGATGCAAGG
This sequence comes from Lophura swinhoii, assembly GCA_030408155.1. Classification (NCBI taxonomy): domain Eukaryota; kingdom Metazoa; phylum Chordata; class Aves; order Galliformes; family Phasianidae; genus Lophura; species Lophura swinhoii. Next base: position 9,160,889 of record JASCYN010000150.1, on the reverse strand, counting down.
GAAAGGAGGAACGGTCTGAAAGACGATGCAAGGGAAGAAAGGCTACGCAAGCAAAGAAAGGTGACGCAAGGGAAAGCAGGAACGAGAAAAAAGGTGATGCAAGGCAAAGCAGGAACGAGAAGAAAGGCGACGCACGAAAAGAAAGTCGACGCAAGGGAAAGTAGAAACAGGAGGAAAGGTGACGCAAGGGAAGAAAGGCGACGCAAGGGAAAATAGGAACGGGAAGAAAGGCGACGCAAGGGAAGAAAGGAGACGCAAGGGAAGAAAGGCGACGCAAGGGAAGTACGGCTATGCAAGCGCAGTAAGGTGATGCAAGGCAAAGCAGGAACGAGAAGAAAGGCGACGCACGAAAAGAAAGTCGACACAAGGGAAAGTAGGAACGGGAGGAAAGGCGACGCAAGGGAAGAAAGGCGACGCAAGGGAAAGCAGGAACGAGATGTACGGCGACGCATGGGAAAGCCGGAACGAGAAGAAAGGCGACGAAGGGGAAGAAAGGCGACGCATGGGAAAAAAGGAACGGGAAGAAAGCCGATGCAAGGGAAGAAAGACGATGCAAGGGAAGAAACGCGTTGCAAGGGAAGCAAGGTGGCGCAAGGGAAAGCAGGATTGAGAAGAAAGGCGACTCAAGAGAAAGCAGGAACGGGAAGAAAGCCGCCGCAAGGGAAATAACGTGACGGAAGAGAAGAAAGGCGACGCAAGGGAAAGCAGGAACGGGAAGAAAGGAGATGCATGGGAAGAAAGGCGACGCAAGGGAAGAAAGGCGACGCAAGGGAAGAAAGGCGACGCAAGGGAAGAAAGGCGACGCAAGGGAAGAAAGGCGACGCAAGGGAAAGCAGGAACAGGAAGAAAGGCGACGCAAGTGAAACCGGGAAGGGGAAGAAAGGTGACGGAAGGGAAGAAAGGCGACGGAAGGGTAGAAAGGCGATGCAAGGGAAAGCAGGAATGGGAAGAAAGGCGACGGAAGGATAGAAAGGCGACGCAAGGGAAAGCAGGAATGGGAAGAAAGGCGACGCAAGGGAAGAAAGGCGATGCAAGGGAAGTAAGGTGATGCAATGGAAGCAAGGCGACGCAAGGGAAAGCAAGATTGAGAAGAAAGGCGACGCAAGAGAAAGCAGGAACGGGAAGAAATGCGACGCAAGGGAAGAAAGGCGACGCAAGGGAAGAAAGGCGACGCAAGGGAAGAAAGGCGACGCAAGGGAAGAAAGCCGACGCAAGGGAAGAAAGCCGATGCAAGGGAAGAAACGCGTTGCAAGGGAAGAAACGCGTTGCAAGGGAAGCAAGGCGGCGCAAGGGAAAGCAGGATTGAGAAGAAAGGCGACGCAAGAGAAAGCAGGAACGGGAAGAAATGCGACGCAAGGGAAGAAAGGCGACGCAAGGGAAAGCAGAAACGTGAAGAAAGGCGACGCAAGGGAAGAAAGGCGACGTAAGAGAAAGCAAGAACGGGATGTAAGGCGACGCAAGGGAAAGCAGGAACGAGAAGAAGGGCAACGCATGGAAACAAAGTCGACGGAAGGGAAAGCAGGAACGGGAAGAAAGGCGACACGGGGGAAGAAAGGCGACGCAAGGGAAAGCAGGAATGGTAAGAAAGGCGACGCAAGGGAAGAAAGGCGACGCAAGGGAAGCAAGGCGATGCAAGTGAAGAAAGGCGACGCAAGGGAAGCAAGGCGACGCAAGAGAAAGCAGGAGGGGTAAGAAAGGCGAGGCAAGGGTAGAATGATGAGGCAAGGGAAAGCAGGAATGGGAAGAAAGGCGACGCAAGGGAAGCAAGGCGACGGAAGGGAAAGCAGGAATGGTAAGAAAAGCGACGCAAGGGTAGAAAGGCGTGGCAAGGGAAAGCAGGAATGGGAAGAAAGGCGACACAAGGGAAGAAAGGCGATGCAAGTGAAGAAAGGCGACGCAAGGGAAGCAAGGCGAGGCAAGGGAAAGCAGGAATGGGAAGAAAGGCGACGCAAGGGAAGAAAGGCGATACAAGTGAAGAAACGCGTTGCAAGGGAAGCAAGGCGGCGCAAGGGAAAGCAGGATTGAGAAGAAAGGCGACGCAAGAGAAAGCAGGAACGGGAAGAAATGCGACGCAAGGGAAGAAAGGGGACGCAAAGGAAAGCAGAAATGGGAAGAAAGGCGACGCAAGGGAAGAAAGGCGACGCAAGGGAAAGCAGGAATGGGAAGAAAGGCGACGCAAGTGAAACCGGGAAGGGGAAGAAAGGTGACGGAAGGGAAGAAAGGCGACGGAAGGGTAGAAAGGCGATGCAAGGGAAAGCAGGAATGGGAAGAAAGGCGACGGAAGGATAGAAAGGCGACGCAAGGGAAAGCAGGAATGGGAAGAAAGGCGACGCAAGGGAAGAAAGGCGATGCAAGGGAAGTAAGGTGATGCAATGGAAGCAAGGCGACGCAAGGGAAAGCAGGATTGAGAAGAAAGGCGACGCAAGAGAAAGCAGGAACGGGAAGAAATGCGACGCAAGGGAAGAAAGGCGACGCAAGGGAAGAAAGGCGACGCAAGGGAAGAAAGGCGACGCAAGGGAAGAAAGGCGACGCAAGGGAAGAAAGCCGATGCAAGGGAAGAAACGCGTTGCAAGGGAAGAAACGCGTTGCAAGGGAAGCAAGGCGGCGCAAGGGAAAGCAGGATTGAGAAGAAAGGCGACGCAAGAGAAAGCAGGAACGGGAAGAAATGCGACGCAAGGGAAGAAAGGCGACGCAAGGGAAGAAAGGCCACGCAAGGGAAGAAAGGAGACGCAAGGGAAAGCAGGAATGGGAAGAAAGGCGACGGAAGGGTACCCAGGCGACGCAAGGGAAAGCAGGAATGGGAAGAAAGGCGACGCAAGGGAAGAAAGGCGACGCAAGGGAAAGCAGGAATGGGAAGAAAGGCGATGCATGGGGAGAAAGGGGACGCAAAGGAAAGCAGAAATGGGAAGAAAGGTGACGCAAGGGAAGAAAGGCGATGCAAGGGAAGTAAAGTGATGCAATGGAAGCAAGGCGACGCAAGGGAAATCAGGAACGGGAAGATAGGCGACGGAAGGGATAGCAGGAACGGGAAGAAAGGCGACACGGGGGAAGAAAGGCGATGCAAGTGAAAGCAGAAACGGGAAGAAAGGCGACGCAAGGGAAGCGAGGCGACGCAAGGGAAGAAAGGAGACGCAAGGGAAGCGAGGCGACGCAAGGGAAGAAAGGCAACGCAAGGGAAAGCAGGAACGAGAAGAAAGGCGACGCAAGGGAAGAAAGGTGACGCAAGGGAAATCAGGAACGGGAAGATAGGCGACGGAAGGGATAGCAGGAACGGGAAGAAAGGCGATGCAAGGGTAAGCAGGAACGGGTAGAAAGGCGATGCAAGGGAAAGGAGGAACGGTAAGAAAGGCGATGCAAGGGAAGAAAGGCTACGCAAGCAAAGAAAGGTGACGCAAGGGAAAGCAGGAACGAGAAGAAAGGTGATGCAAGGCAAAGCAGGAACGAGAAGAAAGGCGACGCACGAAAAGAAAGTCGACACAAGGGAAAGTAGGAACGGGAGGAAAGGCGACGCAAGGGAAGAAAGGCGACGCAAGGGAAAGCAGGAACGAGATGTACGGCGACGCAAGGGAAAGCAGGAACGAGAAGAAAGGCGACGAAGGGGAAGAAAGGCGACGCATGGGAAAACAGGAACGGGAAGAAAGCCGATGCAAGGGAAGAAAGACGATGCAAGGGAAGAAACGCGTTGCAAAGGAAGCAAGGCGGCGCAAGGTAAAGCAGGATTGAGAAGAAAGGCGACGCAAGAGAAAGCAGGAACGGGAAGAAATGCGACGCAAGGGAAGAAAGGCGACGCAAGGGAAAGCAGAAACGTGAAGAAAGGCGACGCACGGGAAGAAAGGCGACGTAAGAGAAAGCAAGAACGGGATGTAAGGCAACGCAAGGGAAAGCAGGAACAAGAAGAAGGGCAACGCACGGAAACAAAGTCGACGGAAGGGAAAGCAGGAACGGGAAGAAAGACGACACGGGGGAAGAAAGGCGACGCAAGGGAATAAAGGCGACGCAAGGGAAGCAAGGCGACGCAAGGGAAAGCAGGAATGGGAAGAAAGGCGACGCAAGGGAAGAAAGGCAATGCAAGGGAAGAAAGGTGATGCAATGGAAGCAAGGCGACGCAAGGGAAATCAGGAACGGGAAGATAGGCGACGCAAGAATAGAAAGACGACGCAAGGGAGCGCAGGAACGGGAAGAAAGGAGACGCATGGGAAAGCAAGAACGGGAAGAAAGGCGACGCGAGGGAAGAAAGGCGACACACGGTAAAGCAAGGATGGGATGAATGCCGACGCACGGGACGGAAGGCGACGCAAGGGAAGAAAGGCGACGCAAGGGCAAGCAGGATTGAGAAGAAAGGCGAAGCAAGAGAAAGCAGGAAAGCGAAGAAAGGAAATGCATGGAAAGAAAGGCGACGAAAGGGAAAGCAGGAATGGGAAGAAAGGTGACGCAAGGGAAAGCTGGAACGGTAGGAAAGGTGACGCAAGAGTAAGCAGGAACGGTAAGAAAGGCTACGCAAGGGAAGAAAGGCGGCGCAAGGAATGAAAGGCGATGCAAGGGAAAGCAGGAATGGGAAGAAAGGCGACGCAAGGGAAGAAAGGCGATGCAAGAGAAGAAAGGCGACGCAAGGGAAGCAAGGCGACGCAAGGGAACGCAGGAACGGGAAGAAAGCCGACGCAAGGGAAATAACGCGAAGCAAGGGAAGAAAGGCGACGCAAGGGAAGCAAGGCGACGCAAGGGAAAGCAGGAATGGTAAGAAAGGCGACGGAAGGGTAGAAAGGCGACGCAAGGGAAAGCAGGAATGGTAAGAAAGGCGACACAAGGGAATAAAGGCGACGCAAGGGAAGCAAGGCGACGCAAGGGAAAGCAGGAATGGGAAGAAAGGCGAAGGAAGGGTAGAAAGGCGACGCAAGGGTAAGCAGGAACGGGAAGAAAGGCGACGCAAGGGAAACAACGCGACGGAAGTGAAGAAAGGCGACGCAAGGGTAAGCAGGAATGGGAAGAAAGAAGATGCATGGGAAGAAAGGCGACGCAGGGGAAGAAAGGCGACGCAGGGGAAGAAAGGCGACACAAGGGAAAGCAGGAATGGTAAGAAAGGCGACGCAAGGGAAGAAAGGCGATGCAAGTGAAGGAAGGGAACGCAAGAGAAGCAAGGCGACGCAAGGGAAGAAAGGCGACGCAAGAGAAAGCAGAAACGGGAAGTAAGGCGCCGGAAGGGAAAGCAGGAATGAGAAGAAAGGCGATGCAAGGGTAAGCAGGAACGGGTAAAAAGGCGATGCAAGGGAAAGGAGGAACGGTAAGAAAGGCGATGCAAGGGAAGAAAGGCTACGCAAGGGAAAGCAGGATTGAGAAGAAAGGCGACGCAAGAGAAAGCAGGAACGGGAAGAAATGCGACGCAAGGGAAGAAAGGCGACGCAAGGGAAGAAAGGCGACACAAGGGAAGAAAGGCGACGTAAGAGAAAGCAAGAACGGGATGTAAGGCGACGCAAGGGAAAGCAGGAACGAGAAGAAGGGCAACGCAAGGAAACAAAGTCGACGGAAGGGAAAGCAGGAACGGGAAGAAAGGCGACACGGGGCAAGAAAGGCGACGCAAGGGAAAGCAGGAATGGGAAGAAAGGCGATGCAAGGGAAGCAAGGCGACGCAAGGGAAGCAAGGCGATGCAAGGGAAAGCAGGAATGGGAAGAAAGGCGATGCATGGGGAGAAAGGGGACGCAAAGGAAAGCAGAAATGGGAAGAAAGGCGACGCAAGGGAGAAAGGTGATGCAAGGGAAGTAAGGTGATGCAATGGAAGCAAGGCGACGCAAGGGAAATCAGGAAGGGGAAGATAGGCGACGCAAGGGTAGAAAGGCGACGCAAGGCAGCGCAGGAACGGGAAGAAAGGAGACGCATGGGAAAGCAGGAACGGGAAGAAAGGCGACGCGAGGGAAGAAAGGCGACACACGGTAAAGCAAGGATGGGATGAATGCCGACGCACGGGACGGAAGGCGACGCAAGGGAAGAAAGGCGACGCAAGGGCAAGCAGGATTGAGAAGAAAGGCGAAGCAAGAGAAAGCAGGAAAGCGAAGAAAGGAAATGCATGGAAAGAAAGGCGACGAAAGGGAAAGCAGGAATGGGAAGAAAGTTTACGCAAGGGAAAGCTGGAACGGTAAGAAAGGCTACGCAAGGGAAGAAAGGCGGCGCAAGGAATGAAAGGCGATGCAAGGGAAAGCAGGAATGGTAAGAAAGGCAACGCAAGGGAAGAAAGGGGACGCAAAGGAAAGCAGAAATGGGAAGAAAGGCGACGCAAGGGAAGAAAGCCGATGCAAGTGAAGAAAGGCGACGCAAGGGAAGCAAGGCGACGCAAGAGAAAGCAGGAGGGGTAAGAAAGGCGAGGCAAGGGTAGAATGATGAGGCAAGGGAAAGCAGGAATGGGAAGAAAGGCGACGCAAGGGAAGCAAGGCGACGCAAGGGAAAGCAGGAATGGTAAGAAAAGCGATGCAAGGGTAGAAAGGCGTGGCAAGGGAAAGCAGGAATGGGAAGAAAGGCGACACAAGGGAAGAAAGGCGATGCAAGTGAAGAAAGGCGACGCAAGGGAAGCAAGGCGAGGCAAGGGAAAGCAGGAATGGGAAGAAAGGCGACGCAAGGGAAGAAAGGCGATACAAGTGAAGAAAGGCGATGCAAGGGAAGCAAGGCGACGCAAGGGAAAGCAGGAACGGGAAGAAAGGTGCCGCAAGGGAAAAATGTGACGCAAGGGAAGGCATGAACGGGAAGAAAGGAGACGCAAGTGAAAGCAGGAACGGGAAGAAAGGTGACGGAAGGGAAGAAAGGCGACGCAAGGAATGAAAGGCGATGCATGGGAAAGCAGGAACAGGAAGAAAGGCGACGCAAGGGAAAAATGTGACGCAAGGGAAGGCATGAACGGGAAGAAAGGAGACGCAAGGTAAGAAATAAGATCCACGGGAAGAAAGGCGTCGCAAGGGAAGCAAGGCGAGGCAAGGGAAAGCAGGATTGAGAAGAAAGGCGACGCAAGAGAAAGCAGGAACGCGAAGAAAGGCGACACAAGGGAAGAAAGGTGACACAAGAGAAAGCAGAAACGGGAAGTAAGGCGTCGGAAGGGAAAGGAGGAACAAGAAGAAAGGCGAAACAAGGTAAGCAGGAACGGGAAGAAAGATGATGCAAGGGAAAGGAGGAACGGGAAGAAAAGCACCGCAAGGGAAGATAGGCATCGCAAGGGAAGAAAGGCGACGCAAGGGAAAGCAGTAACGGGAAGAAAGGCGACCCAAGGGAAATAACGCGACGCAAGGGAAGCAAGGCGACGCAAGGGAGAGCAGGAATGGTAAGAAAGGCGACGCAAGGGAAGAAAGGCGATGCAAGTGAAGAAAGGTGACGCAAGGGAAGCAAGGCAACGCAAGGGAAGCAAGGCGAGGCAAGGGAAAGCAGGATTGAGAAGAAAGGTGAGGCAAGGGAAAGCAGGATTGAGAAGAAAGGCGACGCAAGAGAAAGCAGGAACACGAAGAAAGGCGACGCAAGGGAAGAAAGGTGACACAAGAGAAAGCAGAAACGGGAAGTAAGGCGTCAGAAGGGAAAGGAGGAACGAGAAGAAAGGCGAAGCAAGGTAAGCAGGAACGGGAAGAAAGACGATGCAAGGGAAAGGAGGAACGGTAAGAAAGGCACCGCAAGGGAAGATAGGCGACGCAAGGGAAGAAAGGCGACGCAAGGGAAAGCAGTAACGGGAAGAAAGGCGCCGCAAGGGAAGCGAGGCGACGGAAGGGAATGCTGGAATGGCAAGAAAGGCGACGCATGGAAAGAAAGGCGACTCAAGGGAAGAAAGGCGACGCAAGGGAAAGCAGGAACGAGAAGAAAGGCGACGCAAGGGAAGAAAGGTGACGCAAGGGAAATCAGGAACGGGAAGATAGGCGACGGAAGGGATAGCAGGAACGGGAAGAAAGGCGATGCAAGGGTAAGCAGGAACGGGAAGAAAGGCGATGCAAGGGAAAGGAGGAACGGGAAGAAAGGCGATGCAAGGGAAGAAAGGCTACGCAAGCAAAGAAAGGTGACGCAAGGGGAAGCAGGAACGAGAAGAAAGGTGATGCAAGGCAAAGCAGGAACGAGAAGAAAGGCGACGCAAGGGAAAGTAGAAACGGGAGGAAAGGCGACGCAAGGGAAGAAAGGCGACGCAAGGGAAAATAGGAATGGGAAGAAAGGCGACGCAAAGGAAGAAAGGAGACACAAGGGAAGAAAGGCGACGGAAGGGAAGTACGGCAACGCAAGCGAAGTAAGGTGATGCAAGGGAAAGCAGGAACGAGAAGAAAGGTGATGCAAGGCAAAGCAGGAACGAGAAGAAAGGCGACGCACGAAAACTAAGTCGACGCACGGGAAAGTAGGAACGGGAGGAAAGGCGACGCAAGGGAAGAAAGGCGATGCAAGGGAAAGCAGGAACGAGATGTACGGCAACGCAAGGGAAAGCAGGAACGAGAAGAAAGGCGACGAAAGGGAAGAAAGGCGACGCAAGGGAAAACAGGAACGGGAAGAAAGCAGATGCAAGGGAAGAAAGACGATGCAAGGGAAGAAACGCGTTGCAAGGGAAGCAAGGCGGCGAAAGGGAAAGCAGGTTCGAGAAGAAAGGCGACGCAAGAGAAAAGAGGAACGGGAAGAAATGCGACGCAAGGGAAGAAAGGCGACGCAAGGGAAAGCAGAAACGTGAAGAAAGGCGACGCAAGGGAAGAAAGGCGACGCAAGAGAAAGCAAGAACGGGATGTAAGGCGACGCAAGGGAAAGCAGGAACGAGAAGAAGGGCAACTCACGGATACAAAGTCGACGCAAGGGAAAGCAGGAACGGGAAGAAAGGCGACGCAAGAAAAGAAATTCGACGCAAGGTAAATTAGGAACGGAAAGAAAGGCGTCGCAAGGGAAGAAAGGGGACGCAAGGGAAGATAGGCGACGCAAGGGAAAGCAGGAATGGTAAGAAAGGCGACGCAAGGGAAGAAAGGCGACGCAAGGGAAAATAGGAACGGGAAGAAAGGCGACACAAGGGAAAGACGGAACGGGAGGAAAGGCGACGCAAGGGAAGAAAGGCGACGCAAGGGATAGCAGGAACGAGATGTACGGCGACGCAAGGGAAAGCAGGAACGAGAAGAAAGGAGACGAAGGGGAAGAAAGGCGACGCATGGGAAAACAGGAACGGGAAGAAAGCCTATGCAAGGGAAGAAAGACGATGCAAGGGAAGAAACGCGTTGCAAGGGAAGCAAGGCGGCGCAAGGGAAAGCAGGATTGAGAAGAAAGGCGACGCAAGAGAAAGCAGGAACGGGAAGAAATGCGACGCAAGGGAAGAAAGGTGACACAAGAGAAAGCAAGAACGGGATGTAAGGCAACGCAAGGGAAAGCAGGAACGAGAAGAAGGGCAACGCACGGAAACAAAGTCGACGGAAGGGAAAGCAGGAACGGGAAGAAAGACGACACGGGGGAAGAAAGGCGACGCAAGGGAAAGCAGGAATGGTAAGAAAGGCGACGCAAGGGAAGAAAGGGGACGCAAAGGAAAGCAGAAATGGGAAGAAAGGCGACGCAAGGGAAAATAGGAATGGGAAGAAAGGCGACGCAAAGGAAGAAAGGAGACACAAGGGAAGAAAGGCGACGCATGGGAAGTACGGCAACGCAAGCGAAGTAAGGTGATGCAAGGGAAAGCAGGAACGAGAAGAAAGGTGATGCAAGGCAAAGCAGGAACGAGAAGAAAGGCGACGCACGAAAACTAAATCGACGCACGGGAAAGTAGGAACGGGAGGAAATGCGACGCAAGGGAAGAAAGGCGATGCAAGGGAAAGCAGGAACGAGATGTACGGCAACGCAAGGGAAAGCAGGAACGAGAAGAAAGGCGACGAAAGGGAAGAAAGGCGACGCAAGGGAAAACAGGAACGGGAAGAAAGCAGATGCAAGGGAAGAAAGACGATGCAAGGGAAGAAACGCGTTGCAAGGGAAGCAAGGCGGCGAAAGGGAAAGCAGGATCGAGAAGAAAGGCGACGCAAGAGAAAAGAGGAACGGGAAGAAATGCGACGCAAGGGAAGAAAGGCGACGCAAGGGAAAGCAGAAACGTGAAGAAAGGCGACGCAAGGGAAGAAAGGCGACGCAAGAGAAAGCAAGAACGGGATGTAAGGCGACGCAAGGGAAAGCAGGAACAAGAAGAAGGGCAACTCACGGATACAAAGTCGATGCAAGGGAAAGCAGGAACGGGAAGAAAGGCGACGCAAGGAAAGAAATTCGACGCAAGGTAAATTAGGAACGGAAAGAAAGGCGTCGCAAGGGAAGAAAGGGGACGCAAGGGAAGATAGGAACGGGAAGAAAGGCGACGCAAGGGAAGAAAGGAGACGCAAGGGAAGAAAGGCGACGCAAGGGAAGAAAGGCGACGCAAGGGAAAATAGGAATGGGAAGAAAGGCGACGCAAAGGAAGAAAGGAGACACAAGGGAAGAAAGGCGACGCAAGGGAAGTACGGCAACGCAAGCGAAGTAAGGTGATGCAAGGGAAAGCAGGAACGAGAAGAAAGGTGATGCAAGGCAAAGCAGGAACGAGAAGAAAGGCGATGCAAGGGAAGTAAGGTGATGCAATGGAAGCAAGGCGACGCAAGGGAAATCAGGAACGGGAATATAGGCGACACAAGGGTAGAAAGGCGACGCAAGGCAGCGCAGGAACGGGAAGAAAGGAGACGCATGGGAAAGCAAGAACGGGAAGAAAGGCGACGCGAGGGAAGAAAGGCGACACACGGTAAAGCAAGGATGGGATGAATGCCGACGCACGGGACGGAAGGCGACGCAAGGGAAAGCAGGAACGAGAAGAAAGGCGACGGAAGGGTAGAAAGGCGACGCAAGGGAAAGCAGGAATGGGAAGAAAGGCGACGCAAGGGAAGAAAGGCGACGCAAGGGAAGAAAGGCGATGCAAGGGAAAGCAGGAATGGGAAGAAAGGCGACGGAAGGGTAGAAAGGCGACGCAAGGGAAAGCAGGAATGGGAAGAAAGGCGACGCAAAGGAAGAAAGGCGACACAAGGGAAGAAAGGCGACGCAAGGGAAGTACGGCAACGCAAGCGAAGTAAGGTGATGCAAGGGAAAGCAGGAACGAGAAGAAAGGTGATGCAAGGCAAAGCAGGAACGAGAAGAAAGGCGACGCACGAAAACTAAGTCGACGCACGGGAAAGTAGGAACGGGAGGAAAGGCGACGCAAGGGAAGAAAGGCGATGCAAGGGAAAGCAGGAACGAGATGTACGGCAACGCAAGGGAAAGCAGGAACGAGAAGAAAGGCGACGAAAGGGAAGAAAGGCGACGCAAGGGAAAACAGGAACGGGAAGAAAGCAGATGCAAGGGAAGAAAGACGATGCAAGGGAAGAAACGCGTTGCAAGGGAAGCAAGGCGGCGAAAGGGAAAGCAGGATCGAGAAGAAAGGCGACGCAAGAGAAAAGAGGAACGGGAAGAAATGCGACGCAAGGGAAGAAAGGCGACGCAAGGGAAAGCAGAAACGTGAAGAAAGGCGACGCAAGGGAAGAAAGGCGACGCAAGAGAAAGCAAGAACGGGATGTAAGGCGACGCAAGGGAAAGCAGGAACGAGAAGAAGGGCAACTCACGGATACAAAGTCGATGCAAGGGAAAGCAGGAACGGGAAGAAAGGCGACGCAAGGAAAGAAATTCGACGCAAGGTAAATTAGGAACGGAAAGAAAGACGTCGCAAGGGAAGAAAGGGGACGCAAGGGAAAATAGGAATGGGAAGAAAGGCGACGCAAGGGAAGAAAGGAGACACAAGGGAAGAAAGGCGACGCAAGGGAAGTACGGCAACGCAAGCGAAGTAAGGTGATGCAAAGGAAAGCAGGAACGAGAAGAAAGGTGATGCAAGGCAAAGCAGGAACGAGAAGAAAGGCGATGCAAGGGAAGTAAGGTGATGCAATGGAAGCAAGGCGACGCAAGGGAAATCAGGAACGGGAATATAGGCGACACAAGGGTAGAAAGGCAACGCAAGGCAGCGCAGGAACGGGAAGAAAGGAGACGCATGGGAAAGCAAGAACGGGAAGAAAGGCGATGCGAGGGAAGAAAGGCGACACACGGTAAAGCAAGGATGGGATGAATGCCGACGCACGGGACGGAAGGCGACGCAAGGGAAAGCAGGAACGAGAAGAAAGGCGACGGAAGGGTAGAAAGGCGACGCAAGGGAAAGCAGGACTGGGAAGAAAGGCGACGCAAGGGAAGAAAGGCGACGCAAGGGAAGAAAGGCGACGCAAGGGAAAGCAGGAATGGGAAGAAAGGCGACGGAAGGGTAGAAAGGCGACGCAAGGGAAAGCAGGAATGGGAAGAAAGGCGACGCAAAGGAAGAAAGGCGACGCAAGCGAAAGCAGGAATGGGAAGAAAGGCGATGCATGGGGAGAAAGCGGACGCAAAGGAAAGCAGAAATGGGAAGAAAGGTGACGCAAGGGAAGAAAGGCGATGCAAGGGAAGTAAGGTGATGCAATGGAAGCAAGGCGACGCAAGGGAAATCAGGAACGGGAAGATAGGCGACGGAAGGGATAGCAGGAACGGGAAGAAAGGCGACACGGGGGAAGAAAGGCGATGCAAGTGAAAGCAGAAACGGGAAGAAAGGCGACGCAAGGGAAGAAAGGAGACGCAAGGGAAGAAAGGAGACGCAAGGGAAGAAAGGAGACGCAAGGGAAGCGAGGCGACGGAAGGGAAAGCTGGAATGGCAAGAAAGGCGACGCAAGGGTAGAAAGGCGAGGCAAGGGAAAGCAGGAATGGGAAGAAAGGCGACACAAGGGAAGAAAGGCGAAGCAAGGGAAAGCAGGAATGGGAAGAAAGGCGACGCAAGGGAAGAAAGGCGACGCAAGGGAAGCAAGGCGACGCATGAGAAAGCAGGAGGGGTAAGAAAGGCGAGGCAAGGGTAGAATGATGAGGCAAGGGAAAGCAGGAATGGGAAGAAAGGCGACGCAAGGGAAGCAAGGCGACGCAAGGGAAAGCAGGAATGGTAAGAAAAGCGACGCAAGGGTAGAAAGGCGTGGCAAGGGAAAGCAGGAATGGGAAGAAAGGCGACACAAGGGAAGAAAGGCGATGCAAGTGAAGAAAGGCGACGCAAGGGAAGCAAGGCGAGGCAAGGGAAAGCAGGAATGGGAAGAAAGGCGACGCAAGGGAAGAAAGGCGATACAAGTGAAGAAAGGCGATGCAAGGGAAGCAAGGCGACGCAAGGGAAAGCAGGAACGGGAAGAAAGGTGCCGCAAGGGAAAAATGTGACGCAAGGGAAGGCATGAACGGGAAGAAAGGAGACGCAAGTGAAAGCAGGAACGGGAAGAAAGGTGACGGAAGGGAAGAAAGGCGACGCAAGGAATGAAAGGCGATGCATGGGAAAGCAGGAACAGGAAGAAAGGCGACGCAAGGGAAAAATGTGACGCAAGGGAAGGCATGAACGGGAAGAAAGGAGACGCAAGGTAAGAAATAAGATCCACGGGAAGAAAGGCGTCGCAAGGGAAGCAAGGCGAGGCAAGGGAAAGCAGGATTGAGAAGAAAGGCGACGCAAGAGAAAGCAGGAACGCGAAGAAAGGCGACACAAGGGAAGAAAGGTGACACAAGAGAAAGCAGAAACGGGAAGTAAGGCGTCGGAAGGGAAAGGAGGAACAAGAAGAAAGGCGAAACAAGGTAAGCAGGAACGGGAAGAAAGATGATGCAAGGGAAAGGAGGAACGGGAAGAAAAGCACCGCAAGGGAAGATAGGCATCGCAAGGGAAGAAAGGCGACGCAAGGGAAAGCAGTAACGGGAAGAAAGGCGACCCAAGGGAAATAACGCGACGCAAGGGAAGCAAGGCGACGCAAGGGAGAGCAGGAATGGTAAGAAAGGCGACGCAAGGGAAGAAAGGCGATGCAAGTGAAGAAAGGTGACGCAAGGGAAGCAAGGCAACGCAAGGGAAGCAAGGCGAGGCAAGGGAAAGCAGGATTGAGAAGAAAGGTGAGGCAAGGGAAAGCAGGATTGAGAAGAAAGGCGACGCAAGAGAAAGCAGGAACACGAAGAAAGGCGACGCAAGGGAAGAAAGGTGACACAAGAGAAAGCAGAAACGGGAAGTAAGGCGTCAGAAGGGAAAGGAGGAACGAGAAGAAAGGCGAAGCAAGGTAAGCAGGAACGGGAAGAAAGACGATGCAAGGGAAAGGAGGAACGGTAAGAAAGGCACCGCAAGGGAAGATAGGCGACGCAAGGGAAGAAAGGCGACGCAAGGGAAAGCAGTAACGGGAAGAAAGGCGCCGCAAGGGAAGCGAGGCGACGGAAGGGAATGCTGGAATGGCAAGAAAGGCGACGCATGGAAAGAAAGGCGACTCAAGGGAAGAAAGGCGACGCAAGGGAAAGCAGGAACGAGAAGAAAGGCGACGCAAGGGAAGAAAGGTGACGCAAGGGAAATCAGGAACGGGAAGATAGGCGACGGAAGGGATAGCAGGAACGGGAAGAAAGGCGATGCAAGGGTAAGCAGGAACGGGAAGAAAGGCGATGCAAGGGAAAGGAGGAACGGTAAGAAAGGCGATGCAAGGGAAGAAAGGCTACGCAAGCAAAGAAAGGTGACGCAAGGGGAAGCAGGAACGAGAAGAAAGGTGATGCAAGGCAAAGCAGGAACGAGAAGAAAGGCGACGCAAGGGAAAGTAGAAACGGGAGGAAAGGCGACGCAAGGGAAGAAAGGCGACGCAAGGGAAAATAGGAATGGGAAGAAAGGCGACGCAAAGGAAGAAAGGAGACACAAGGGAAGAAAGGCGACGGAAGGGAAGTACGGCAACGCAAGCGAAGTAAGGTGATGCAAGGGAAAGCAGGAACGAGAAGAAAGGTGATGCAAGGCAAAGCAGGAACGAGAAGAAAGGCGACGCACGAAAACTAAGTCGACGCACGGGAAAGTAGGAACGGGAGGAAAGGCGACGCAAGGGAAGAAAGGCGATGCAAGGGAAAGCAGGAACGAGATGTACGGCAACGCAAGGGAAAGCAGGAACGAGAAGAAAGGCGACGAAAGGGAAGAAAGGCGACGCAAGGGAAAACAGGAACGGGAAGAAAGCAGATGCAAGGGAAGAAAGACGATGCAAGGGAAGAAACGCGTTGCAAGGGAAGCAAGGCGGCGAAAGGGAAAGCAGGTTCGAGAAGAAAGGCGACGCAAGAGAAAAGAGGAACGGGAAGAAATGCGACGCAAGGGAAGAAAGGCGACGCAAGGGAAAGCAGAAACGTGAAGAAAGGCGACGCAAGGGAAGAAAGGCGACGCAAGAGAAAGCAAGAACGGGATGTAAGGCGACGCAAGGGAAAGCAGGAACGAGAAGAAGGGCAACTCACGGATACAAAGTCGATGCAAGGGAAAGCAGGAACGGGAAGAAAGGCGACGCAAGGAAAGAAATTCGACGCAAGGTAAATTAGGAACGGAAAGAAAGGCATCGCAAGGGAAGAAAGGGGACGCAAGGGAAGATAGGCGACGCAAGGGAAAGCAGGAATGGTAAGAAAGGCGACGCAAGGGAAGAAAGGCGACGCAAGGGAAAATAGGAACGGGAAGAAAGGCGACACAAGGGAAAGACGGAACGGGAGGAAAGGCGACGCAAGGGAAGAAAGGCGACGCAAGGGATAGCAGGAACGAGATGTACGGCGACGCAAGGGAAAGCAGGAACGAGAAGAAAGGCGACGAAGGGGAAGAAAGGCGACGCATGGGAAAACAGGAACGGGAAGAAAGCCTATGCAAGGGAAGAAAGACGATGCAAGGGAAGAAACGCGTTGCAAGGGAAGCAAGGCGGCGCAAGGGAAAGCAGGATTGAGAAGAAAGGCGACGCAAGAGAAAGCAGGAACGGGAAGAAATGCGACGCAAGGGAAGAAAGGTGACACAAGAGAAAGCAAGAACGGGATGTAAGGCAACGCAAGGGAAAGCAGGAACGAGAAGAAGGGCAACGCACGGAAACAAAGTCGACGGAAGGGAAAGCAGGAACGGGAAGAAAGACGACACGGGGGAAGAAAGGCGACGCAAGGGAAAGCAGGAATGGTAAGAAAGGCGACGCAAGGGAAGAAAGGGGACGCAAAGGAAAGCAGGAATGGGAAGAAAGGCGACGCAAGGGAAAATAGGAATGGGAAGAAAGGCGACGCAAAGGAAGAAAGGAGACACAAGGGAAGAAAGGCGACGCATGGGAAGTACGGCAACGCAAGCGAAGTAAGGTGATGCAAGGGAAAGCAGGAACGAGAAGAAAGGCGACGAAAGGGAAGAAAGGCGACGCAAGGGAAAACAGGAACGGGAAGAAAGCAGATGCAAGGGAAGAAAGACGATGCAAGGGAAGAAACGCGTTGCAAGGGAAGCAAGGCGGCGAAAGGGAAAGCAGGATCGAGAAGAAAGGCGACGCAAGAGAAAAGAGGAACGGGAAGAAATGCGACGCAAGGGAAGAAAGGCGACGCAAGGGAAAGCAGAAACGTGAAGAAAGGCGACGCAAGGGAAGAAAGGCGACGCAAGAGAAAGCAAGAACGGGATGTAAGGCGACGCAAGGGAAAGCAGGAACGAGAAGATGGGCAACTCACGGATACAAGGTCGATGCAAGGGAAAGCAGGAACGGGAAGAAAGGCGACGCAAGGAAAGAAATTCGACGCAAGGTAAATTAGGAACGGAAAGAAAGGCGTCGCAAGGGAAGAAAGGGGACGCAAGGGAAGATAGGAACGGGAAGAAAGGCGACGCAAGGGAAGAAAGGAGACGCAAGGGAAGAAAGGCGACGCAAGGGAAGAAAGGCGACGCAAGGGAAAATAGGAATGGGAAGAAAGCTGACGCAAAGGAAGAAAGGAGACACAAGGGAAGAAAGGCGACGCAAGGGAAGTACGGCAACGCAAGCGAAGTAAGGTGATGCAAGGGAAAGCAGGAACGAGAAGAAAGGTGATGCAAGGCAAAGCAGGAACGTGAAGAAAGGCGATGCAAGGGAAGTAAGGTGATGCAATGGAAGCAAGGCGACGCAAGGGAAATCAGGAACGGGAATATAGGCGACACAAGGGTAGAAAGGCGACGCAAGGCAGCGCAGGAACGGGAAGAAAGGAGACGCATGGGAAAGCAAGAACGGGAAGAAAGGCGACGCGAGGGAAGAAAGGCGACACACGGTAAAGCAAGGATGGGATGAATGCCGACGCACGGGACGGAAGGCGACGCAAGGGAAAGCAGGAACGAGAAGAAAGGCGACGGAAGGGTAGAAAGGCGACGCAAGGGAAAGCAGGAATGGGAAGAAAGGCGACGCAAGGGAAGAAAGGCGACGCAAGGGAAAGCAGGAATGGGAAGAAAGGCGACGGAAGGGTAGAAAGGCGACGCAAGGGAAAGCAGGAATGGGAAGAAAGGCGACGCAAAGGAAGAAAGGCGACGCAAGCGAAAGCAGGAATGGGAAGAAAGGCGATGCATGGGGAGAAAGCGGACGCAAAGGAAAGCAGAAATGGGAAGAAAGGTGACGCAAGGGAAGAAAGGCGATGCAAGGGAAGTAAGGTGATGCAATGGAAGCAAGGCGACGCAAGGGAAATCAGGAACGGGAAGATAGGCGACGGAAGGGATAGCAGGAACGGGAAGAAAGGCGACACGGGGGAAGAAAGGCGATGCAAGTGAAAGCAGAAACGGGAAGAAAGGTGACGCAAGGGAAGAAAGGAGACGCAAGGGAAGAAAGGAGACGCAAGGGAAGAAAGGAGACGCAAGGGAAGAAAGGAGACGCAAGGGAAGAAAGGAGACGCAAGGGAAGCGAGGCGACGGAAGGGAAAGCTGGAATGGCAAGAAAGGCGACGCAAGGGTAGAAAGGCGAGGCAAGGGAAAGCAGGAATGGGAAGAAAGGCGACACAAGGGAAGAAAGGCGAAGCAAGGGAAAGCAGGAATGGGAAGAAAGGCGACGCAAGGGAAGAAAGGCGACGCAAGGGAAGAAAGGCGACGCAAGGGAAAGCAGGAACGAGAAGAAAGGCGACGCAAGGGAAGAAAGGTGACGCAAGAGAAAGCAGAAACGGGAAGTAAGGCGCCGGAAGGGAAAGCAGGAATGAGAAGAAAGGCGATGCAAGCGTAAGCAGGAACGGGTAGAAAGGCGATGCAAGGGAAAGGAGGAACGGGAAGAAAGGCGATGCAAGGGAAGAAAGGCTACGCAAGGGAAAGCAGGAACGAGAAGAAAGGTGATGCAAGGCAAAGCAGGAACGAGAAGAAAGGCGACGCACGAAAAGAAAGTCGACGCATGGGAAAGTAGAAACGGGAGGAAAGGTGACGCAAGGGAAGAAAGGCGTCGCAAGGGAAAGCAGGAACGAGATGTACGGCGACGCAAGGGAAAGCAGGAACGAGAAGAAAGGCGACGAAGGGGAAGAAAGGCGACGCATGGGAAAACAGGAACGGGAAGAAAGCCGATGCAAGGGAAGAAAGACGATGCAAGGGAAGAAACGCGTTGCAAGGGAAGCAAGGCGGCGCAAGGGAAAGCAGGATTGAGAAGAAAGGCGACGCAAGAGAAAGCAGGAACGGGAAGAAATGCGACGCAAGGGAAGAAAGGCGACGCAAGGGAAAGCAGAAACGTGAAGAAAGGCGACGCAAGGGAAGAAAGGCGACGTAAGAGAAAGCAAGAACGGGATGTAAGGCGACGCAAGGGAAAGCAGGAACGAGAAGAAGGGCAACGCACGGAAACAAAGTCGACGCAAGGGAAAGCAGGAACGGGACGAAAAAGGGACGCAAGGGAAGATATGCGACGCAAGGGAAAGCAGGAATGGTAAGAAAGGCGACGGAAGGGTAAAAAGGCGACGCAAGGGAAAGCAGGAATGGTAAGAAAGGCGCCGCAAGGGAATAAAGGCGACGCAAGGGAAAGCAGGATTGAGAAGAAAGGCGACGCAAGAGAAAGCAGGAACGCGTAGAAAGGCGACGCAAGGGAAGAAAGGAGACACAAGAGAAAGCAGAAACGAGATGTAAGGCGACGGAAGGGAAAGCAGGAACGGTAAGAAAAGCGAAGCAAGGGTAGAAAGGCGAGGCAAGGGAAAGCAGGAATGGGAAGAAAGGCGACGCAAGGGAAGTACGGCAACGCAAGCGAAGTAAGGTGATGCAAGGGAAAGCAGGAACGAGAAGAAAGGTGATGCAAGGCAAAGCAGGAACGAGAAGAAAGGCGATGCAAGGGAAGTAAGGTGATGCAATGGAAGCAAGGCGACGCAAGGGAAATCAGGAACGGGAATATAGGCGACACAAGGGTAGAAAGGCGACGCAAGGCAGCGCAGGAACGGGAAGAAAGGAGACGCATGGGAAAGCAAGAACGGGAAGAAAGGCGACGCGAGGGAAGAAAGGCGACACACGGTAAAGCAAGGATGGGATGAATGCCGACGCACGGGACGGAAGGCGACGCAAGGGAAAGCAGGAACGAGAAGAAAGGCGACGGAAGGGTAGAAAGGCGACGCAAGGGAAAGCAGGAATGGGAAGAAAGGCGACGCAAGGGAAGAAAGGCGACGCAAGGGAAGAAAGGCGATGCAAGGGAAAGCAGGAATGGGAAGAAAGGCGACGGAAGGGTAGAAAGGCGACGCAAGGGAAAGCAGGAATGGGAAGAAAGGCGACGCAAAGGAAGAAAGGCGACACAAGGGAAGAAAGGCGACGCAAGGGAAGTACGGCAACGCAAGCGAAGTAAGGTGATGCAAGGGAAAGCAGGAACGAGAAGAAAGGTGATGCAAGGCAAAGCAGGAACGAGAAGAAAGGCGACGCACGAAAACTAAGTCGACGCACGGGAAAGTAGGAACGGGAGGAAAGGCGACGCAAGGGAAGAAAGGCGATGCAAGGGAAAGCAGGAACGAGATGTACGGCAACGCAAGGGAAAGCAGGAACGAGAAGAAAGGCGACGAAAGGGAAGAAAGGCGACGCAAGGGAAAACAGGAACGGGAAGAAAGCAGATGCAAGGGAAGAAAGACGATGCAAGGGAAGAAACGCGTTGCAAGGGAAGCAAGGCGGCGAAAGGGAAAGCAGGATCGAGAAGAAAGGCGACGCAAGAGAAAAGAGGAACGGGAAGAAATGCGACGCAAGGGAAGAAAGGCGACGCAAGGGAAAGCAGAAACGTGAAGAAAGGCGACGCAAGGGAAGAAAGGCGACGCAAGAGAAAGCAAGAACGGGATGTAAGGCGACGCAAGGGAAAGCAGGAACGAGAAGAAGGGCAACTCACGGATACAAAGTCGATGCAAGGGAAAGCAGGAACGGGAAGAAAGGCGACGCAAGGAAAGAAATTCGACGCAAGGTAAATTAGGAACGGAAAGAAAGACGTCGCAAGGGAAGAAAGGGGACGCAAGGGAAAATAGGAATGGGAAGAAAGGCGACGCAAGGGAAGAAAGGAGACACAAGGGAAGAAAGGCGACGCAAGGGAAGTACGGCAACGCAAGCGAAGTAAGGTGATGCAAAGGAAAGCAGGAACGAGAAGAAAGGTGATGCAAGGCAAAGCAGGAACGAGAAGAAAGGCGATGCAAGGGAAGTAAGGTGATGCAATGGAAGCAAGGCGACGCAAGGGAAATCAGGAACGGGAATATAGGCGACACAAGGGTAGAAAGGCAACGCAAGGCAGCGCAGGAACGGGAAGAAAGGAGACGCATGGGAAAGCAAGAACGGGAAGAAAGGCGATGCGAGGGAAGAAAGGCGACACACGGTAAAGCAAGGATGGGATGAATGCCGACGCACGGGACGGAAGGCGACGCAAGGGAAAGCAGGAACGAGAAGAAAGGCGACGGAAGGGTAGAAAGGCGACGCAAGGGAAAGCAGGACTGGGAAGAAAGGCGACGCAAGGGAAGAAAGGCGACGCAAGGGAAGAAAGGCGACGCAAGGGAAAGCAGGAATGGGAAGAAAGGCGACGGAAGGGTAGAAAGGCGACGCAAGGGAAAGCAGGAATGGGAAGAAAGGCGACGCAAAGGAAGAAAGGCGACGCAAGCGAAAGCAGGAATGGGAAGAAAGGCGATGCATGGGGAGAAAGCGGACGCAAAGGAAAGCAGAAATGGGAAGAAAGGTGACGCAAGGGAAGAAAGGCGATGCAAGGGAAGTAAGGTGATGCAATGGAAGCAAGGCGACGCAAGGGAAATCAGGAACGGGAAGATAGGCGACGGAAGGGATAGCAGGAACGGGAAGAAAGGCGACACGGGGGAAGAAAGGCGATGCAAGTGAAAGCAGAAACGGGAAGAAAGGCGACGCAAGGGAAGAAAGGAGACGCAAGGGAAGAAAGGAGACGCAAGGGAAGAAAGGAGACGCAAGGGAAGCGAGGCGACGGAAGGGAAAGCTGGAATGGCAAGAAAGGCGACGCAAGGGTAGAAAGGCGAGGCAAGGGAAAGCAGGAATGGGAAGAAAGGCGACACAAGGGAAGAAAGGCGAAGGAAGGGAAAGCAGGAATGGGAAGAAAGGCGACGCAAGGGAAGAAAGGCGACGCAAGGGAAGCAAGGCGACGCAAGAGAAAGCAGGAGGGGTAAGAAAGGCGAGGCAAGGGTAGAATGATGAGGCAAGGGAAAGCAGGAATGGGAAGAAAGGCGACGCAAGGGAAGCAAGGCGACGCAAGGGAAAGCAGGAATGGTAAGAAAAGCGACGCAAGGGTAGAAAGGCGTGGCAAGGGAAAGCAGGAATGGGAAGAAAGGCGACACAAGGGAAGAAAGGCGATGCAAGTGAAGAAAGGCGACGCAAGGGAAGCAAGGCGAGGCAAGGGAAAGCAGGAATGGGAAGAAAGGCGACGCAAGGGAAGAAAGGCGATACAAGTGAAGAAAGGCGATGCAAGGGAAGCAAGGCGACGCAAGGGAAAGCAGGAACGGGAAGAAAGGTGCCGCAAGGGAAAAATGTGACGCAAGGGAAGGCATGAACGGGAAGAAAGGAGACGCAAGTGAAAGCAGGAACGGGAAGAAAGGTGACGGAAGGGAAGAAAGGCGACGCAAGGAATGAAAGGCGATGCATGGGAAAGCAGGAACAGGAAGAAAGGCGACGCAAGGGAAAAATGTGACGCAAGGGAAGGCATGAACGGGAAGAAAGGAGACGCAAGGTAAGAAATAAGATCCACGGGAAGAAAGGCGTCGCAAGGGAAGCAAGGCGAGGCAAGGGAAAGCAGGATTGAGAAGAAAGGCGACGCAAGAGAAAGCAGGAACGCGAAGAAAGGCGACACAAGGGAAGAAAGGTGACACAAGAGAAAGCAGAAACGGGAAGTAAGGCGTCGGAAGGGAAAGGAGGAACAAGAAGAAAGGCGAAACAAGGTAAGCAGGAACGGGAAGAAAGATGATGCAAGGGAAAGGAGGAACGGGAAGAAAAGCACCGCAAGGGAAGATAGGCATCGCAAGGGAAGAAAGGCGACGCAAGGGAAAGCAGTAACGGGAAGAAAGGCGACCCAAGGGAAATAACGCGACGCAAGGGAAGCAAGGCGACGCAAGGGAGAGCAGGAATGGTAAGAAAGGCGACGCAAGGGAAGAAAGGCGATGCAAGTGAAGAAAGGTGACGCAAGGGAAGCAAGGCAACGCAAGGGAAGCAAGGCGAGGCAAGGGAAAGCAGGATTGAGAAGAAAGGTGAGGCAAGGGAAAGCAGGATTGAGAAGAAAGGCGACGCAAGAGAAAGCAGGAACACGAAGAAAGGCGACGCAAGGGAAGAAAGGTGACACAAGAGAAAGCAGAAACGGGAAGTAAGGCGTCAGAAGGGAAAGGAGGAACGAGAAGAAAGGCGAAGCAAGGTAAGCAGGAACGGGAAGAAAGACGATGCAAGGGAAAGGAGGAACGGTAAGAAAGGCACCGCAAGGGAAGATAGGCGACGCAAGGGAAGAAAGGCGACGCAAGGGAAAGCAGTAACGGGAAGAAAGGCGCCGCAAGGGAAGCGAGGCGACGGAAGGGAATGCTGGAATGGCAAGAAAGGCGACGCATGGAAAGAAAGGCGACTCAAGGGAAGAAAGGCGACGCAAGGGAAAGCAGGAACGAGAAGAAAGGCGACGCAAGGGAAGAAAGGTGACGCAAGGGAAATCAGGAACGGGAAGATAGGCGACGGAAGGGATAGCAGGAACGGGAAGAAAGGCGATGCAAGGGTAAGCAGGAACGGGAAGAAAGGCGATGCAAGGGAAAGGAGGAACGGTAAGAAAGGCGATGCAAGGGAAGAAAGGCTACGCAAGCAAAGAAAGGTGACGCAAGGGGAAGCAGGAACGAGAAGAAAGGTGATGCAAGGCAAAGCAGGAACGAGAAGAAAGGCGACGCAAGGGAAAGTAGAAACGGGAGGAAAGGCGACGCAAGGGAAGAAAGGCGACGCAAGGGAAAATAGGAATGGGAAGAAAGGCGACGCAAAGGAAGAAAGGAGACACAAGGGAAGAAAGGCGACGGAAGGGAAGTACGGCAACGCAAGCGAAGTAAGGTGATGCAAGGGAAAGCAGGAACGAGAAGAAAGGTGATGCAAGGCAAAGCAGGAACGAGAAGAAAGGCGACGCACGAAAACTAAGTCGACGCACGGGAAAGTAGGAACGGGAGGAAAGGCGACGCAAGGGAAGAAAGGCGATGCAAGGGAAAGCAGGAACGAGATGTACGGCAACGCAAGGGAAAGCAGGAACGAGAAGAAAGGCGACGAAAGGGAAGAAAGGCGACGCAAGGGAAAACAGGAACGGGAAGAAAGCAGATGCAAGGGAAGAAAGACGATGCAAGGGAAGAAACGCGTTGCAAGGGAAGCAAGGCGGCGAAAGGGAAAGCAGGTTCGAGAAGAAAGGCGACGCAAGAGAAAAGAGGAACGGGAAGAAATGCGACGCAAGGGAAGAAAGGCGACGCAAGGGAAAGCAGAAACGTGAAGAAAGGCGACGCAAGGGAAGAAAGGCGACGCAAGAGAAAGCAAGAACGGGATGTAAGGCGACGCAAGGGAAAGCAGGAACGAGAAGAAGGGCAACTCACGGATACAAAGTCGATGCAAGGGAAAGCAGGAACGGGAAGAAAGGCGACGCAAGGAAAGAAATTCGACGCAAGGTAAATTAGGAACGGAAAGAAAGGCATCGCAAGGGAAGAAAGGGGACGCAAGGGAAGATAGGCGACGCAAGGGAAAGCAGGAATGGTAAGAAAGGCGACGCAAGGGAAGAAAGGCGACGCAAGGGAAAATAGGAACGGGAAGAAAGGCGACACAAGGGAAAGACGGAACGGGAGGAAAGGCGACGCAAGGGAAGAAAGGCGACGCAAGGGATAGCAGGAACGAGATGTACGGCGACGCAAGGGAAAGCAGGAACGAGAAGAAAGGCGACGAAGGGGAAGAAAGGCGACGCATGGGAAAACAGGAACGGGAAGAAAGCCTATGCAAGGGAAGAAAGACGATGCAAGGGAAGAAACGCGTTGCAAGGGAAGCAAGGCGGCGCAAGGGAAAGCAGGATTGAGAAGAAAGGCGACGCAAGAGAAAGCAGGAACGGGAAGAAATGCGACGCAAGGGAAGAAAGGTGACACAAGAGAAAGCAAGAACGGGATGTAAGGCAACGCAAGGGAAAGCAGGAACGAGAAGAAGGGCAACGCACGGAAACAAAGTCGACGGAAGGGAAAGCAGGAACGGGAAGAAAGACGACACGGGGGAAGAAAGGCGACGCAAGGGAAAGCAGGAATGGTAAGAAAGGCGACGCAAGGGAAGAAAGGGGACGCAAAGGAAAGCAGGAATGGGAAGAAAGGCGACGCAAGGGAAAATAGGAATGGGAAGAAAGGCGACGCAAAGGAAGAAAGGAGACACAAGGGAAGAAAGGCGACGCATGGGAAGTACGGCAACGCAAGCGAAGTAAGGTGATGCAAGGGAAAGCAGGAACGAGAAGAAAGGCGACGAAAGGGAAGAAAGGCGACGCAAGGGAAAACAGGAACGGGAAGAAAGCAGATGCAAGGGAAGAAAGACGATGCAAGGGAAGAAACGCGTTGCAAGGGAAGCAAGGCGGCGAAAGGGAAAGCAGGATCGAGAAGAAAGGCGACGCAAGAGAAAAGAGGAACGGGAAGAAATGCGACGCAAGGGAAGAAAGGCGACGCAAGGGAAAGCAGAAACGTGAAGAAAGGCGACGCAAGGGAAGAAAGGCGACGCAAGAGAAAGCAAGAACGGGATGTAAGGCGACGCAAGGGAAAGCAGGAACGAGAAGATGGGCAACTCACGGATACAAGGTCGATGCAAGGGAAAGCAGGAACGGGAAGAAAGGCGACGCAAGGAAAGAAATTCGACGCAAGGTAAATTAGGAACGGAAAGAAAGGCGTCGCAAGGGAAGAAAGGGGACGCAAGGGAAGATAGGAACGGGAAGAAAGGCGACGCAAGGGAAGAAAGGAGACGCAAGGGAAGAAAGGCGACGCAAGGGAAGAAAGGCGACGCAAGGGAAGAAAGGCGACGCAAGGGAAAATAGGAATGGGAAGAAAGCTGACGCAAAGGAAGAAAGGAGACACAAGGGAAGAAAGGCGACGCAAGGGAAGTACGGCAACGCAAGCGAAGTAAGGTGATGCAAGGGAAAGCAGGAACGAGAAGAAAGGTGATGCAAGGCAAAGCAGGAACGTGAAGAAAGGCGATGCAAGGGAAGTAAGGTGATGCAATGGAAGCAAGGCGACGCAAGGGAAATCAGGAACGGGAATATAGGCGACACAAGGGTAGAAAGGCGACGCAAGGCAGCGCAGGAACGGGAAGAAAGGAGACGCATGGGAAAGCAAGAACGGGAAGAAAGGCGACGCGAGGGAAGAAAGGCGACACACGGTAAAGCAAGGATGGGATGAATGCCGACGCACGGGACGGAAGGCGACGCAAGGGAAAGCAGGAACGAGAAGAAAGGCGACGGAAGGGTAGAAAGGCGACGCAAGGGAAAGCAGGAATGGGAAGAAAGGCGACGCAAGGGAAGAAAGGCGACGCAAGGGAAAGCAGGAATGGGAAGAAAGGCGACGGAAGGGTAGAAAGGCGACGCAAGGGAAAGCAGGAATGGGAAGAAAGGCGACGCAAAGGAAGAAAGGCGACGCAAGCGAAAGCAGGAATGGGAAGAAAGGCGATGCATGGGGAGAAAGCGGACGCAAAGGAAAGCAGAAATGGGAAGAAAGGTGACGCAAGGGAAGAAAGGCGATGCAAGGGAAGTAAGGTGATGCAATGGAAGCAAGGCGACGCAAGGGAAATCAGGAACGGGAAGATAGGCGACGGAAGGGATAGCAGGAACGGGAAGAAAGGCGACACGGGGGAAGAAAGGCGATGCAAGTGAAAGCAGAAACGGGAAGAAAGGTGACGCAAGGGAAGAAAGGAGACGCAAGGGAAGAAAGGAGACGCAAGGGAAGAAAGGAGACGCAAGGGAAGAAAGGAGACGCAAGGGAAGCGAGGCGACGGAAGGGAAAGCTGGAATGGCAAGAAAGGCGACGCAAGGGTAGAAAGGCGAGGCAAGGGAAAGCAGGAACAGGAAGAAAGGCGACACAAGGGAAGAAAGGCGAAGCAAGGGAAAGCAGGAATGGGAAGAAAGGCGACGCAAGGGAAGAAAGGCGACGCAAGGGAAGAAAGGCGACGCAAGGGAAAGCAGGAACGAGAAGAAAGGCGACGCAAGGGAAGAAAGGTGACGCAAGAGAAAGCAGAAACGGGAAGTAAGGCGCCGGAAGGGAAAGCAGGAATGAGAAGAAAGGCGATGCAAGCGTAAGCAGGAACGGGTAGAAAGGCGATGCAAGGGAAAGGAGGAACGGGAAGAAAGGCGATGCAAGGGAAGAAAGGCTACGCAAGGGAAAGCAGGAACGAGAAGAAAGGTGATGCAAGGCAAAGCAGGAACGAGAAGAAAGGCGACGCACGAAAAGAAAGTCGACGCATGGGAAAGTAGAAACGGGAGGAAAGGTGACGCAAGGGAAGAAAGGCGACGCAAGGGAAAGCAGGAACGAGATGTACGGCGACGCAAGGGAAAGCAGGAACGAGAAGAAAGGCGACGAAGGGGAAGAAAGGCGACGCATGGGAAAACAGGAACGGGAAGAAAGCCGATGCAAGGGAAGAAAGACGATGCAAGGGAAGAAACGCGTTGCAAGGGAAGCAAGGCGGCGCAAGGGAAAGCAGGATTGAGAAGAAAGGCGACGCAAGAGAAAGCAGGAACGGGAAGAAATGCGACGCAAGGGAAGAAAGGCGACGCAAGGGAAAGCAGAAACGTGAAGAAAGGCGACGCAAGGGAAGAAAGGCGACGTAAGAGAAAGCAAGAACGGGATGTAAGGCGACGCAAGGGAAAGCAGGAACGAGAAGAAGGGCAACGCACGGAAACAAAGTCGACGCAAGGGAAAGCAGGAACGGGACGAAAAAGGGACGCAAGGGAAGATATGCGACGCAAGGGAAAGCAGGAATGGTAAGAAAGGCGACGGAAGGGTAAAAAGGCGACGCAAGGGAAAGCAGGAATGGTAAGAAAGGCGACGCAAGGGAATAAAGGCGACGCAAGGGAAAGCAGGATTGAGAAGAAAGGCGACGCAAGAGAAAGCAGGAACGCGTAGAAAGGCGACGCAAGGGAAGAAAGGAGACACAAGAGAAAGCAGAAACGAGATGTAAGGCGACGGAAGGGAAAGCAGGAACGGTAAGAAAAGCGAAGCAAGGGTAGAAAGGCGAGGCAAGGGAAAGCAGGAATGGGAAGAAAGGCGACGCAAGGGAAGAGAGGCTATGCAAGGGAAAGCAGGAATGGGAAGAAAGGCGAAGCAAGGGAAGAAAGGCGATACAAGTGAAGAAAGGCGATGCAAGGGAAGCAAGGCGACGCAAAGGAAAGCAGGAATGGGAAGAAAGGCGCCGCAAGGTAAATAACGCCACAGAAGTGAAGAAAGGCGTCGCAAGGGAAAGTAGGAACGGGAAGAAAGGAGATGCATGGGAAGAAAGGCGACGCAAGGGAAGAAAGGCGACGCAAGGGAAGAAAGGCGACGCAAGGGAAAGCAGGAACAGGAAGAAAGGTGACGGAAGGGAAATAAGGCGACGCAACGGAAGAAAGGCGACGCAAGAGAAAGCAGGAACAGGTAGAAAGGCGACGCAAGGGAAAGGAGGAACGGAAAGAAAGGCACCGCAAGGGAAGATAGGCGACGCAAGGGAAGAAAGGCGACGCAAGGGAAAGCAGTAACGGGAAGAACGGCGACGCAAGGGAAAGCAGAAACGGGAAGAACGGCGACACAAGGGAAATAACGCGAAGCAAGGGAAGAAAGGTGACGCAAGGGAAGCAAGGCGACGCAAGGGAAGCAAGGCGGCGCAAGGGAAGCAAGGCGGCGCAAGGGAAGCAAGGCGGCGCAAGGGAAAGCACGAATGATAAGAAATGCGACGCAAGGGAAGAAATGCGACGCAAGGGAAGAAATGCGACGCAAGGGAAGAAAGGCGATGCAAGTGAAGAAAGGCGATGCAAGTGAAGAAAGGCGATGCAAGGGAAGCAAGGCGACGCAAGGGAAAGCAGGAACGGGAAGAAAGGCGACGCAAGGGAAAAAACGCGACGCAAGTGAAGAAAGGCGACGCAAGGGAAAGCAGGAACGGGAAGCAAGGCGACGCAAGGGAAGCAAGGCTACGCAAGGGAAGCAAGGCGACGCAAGGGAAGCAAGGCGACGCAAGGGAAGCAAGGCGACGCAAGGGAAAGCAGGAATGGTAAGAAAGGCGACGCAAGGGAAGAAATGCGACGCAAGGGAAAGCATGAATGGGACGAATGAAGACGCAAGGTAAGAAAGAAGACCCACGGGAAGAAAGGCATCGCGAGGGAAGAAAGGCCACGCAAGGCAAAGCAGAAACGAGAAGAATGGCGACGCAAGGGAAGAAAGGCGACGCAAGAGAAAGCAGGAACGAGAAGAAAGGCGACGCAAAAGAAGAAAGGCGACGCAAGGGAAAATAGGAACGGGAAGAAAAGCGACTCAAGGCACGAAAGGCGACGTAAGGGAAGAAAGGCGACGCAAGAGAAAGCAGAAACGGGAAGTAAGGCGACGGGAGGGAAAGCAGGAACGGGAAGAAAGGCGACGCCAGGGAAGCGAGGCGACGGAAGGGAATGCTGGAATAGCAAGAAAGGCGACGCATGGAAAGAAAGGCGACTCAAGGGAAAGCAAGAACGGGAAGATAGGCGACGCAAGGGAAGAAAGGCTACGCAAGGGATCGCAGGAACAAGAAGAAAGGCAACGCAAGGAAAGAAAGGCAATGCAAGGGAAAGCAGGAATGGGAAAAAAGGCGATGCAAGGGAAGAAAGGCGATGCAAGGGAAGAAAGGAGACGCAAGGGAAAGCAGGAAGAGGAAAAAAGGCGATGCAAGGGAAAGCAGGAACGGGAAGAAAGGAGATGGATGGAAAGAAAGCTGACGCAAGGAAAAGCAGGAGCGGGACGAAAGGCGACGCAAGGGAAAGCAGGAACGAGAAGAAAAGTGACGCAAGAGAAAGCAGGAACGGTAAGAAAGGCTACGCAAGAGAAGAAAGGCGACGCAAGGGAAGAATGGCGACACAAGGGATCGCAGGAACGAGAAGAAAGGCGACGCAAGTAAAGAAAGGCGGCGCAAGGGAAAGCAGCAACGGGAACAAAGCCGACGCAAGGGAAATAACGCGACGCAAGGGAAGAAAGGCAACACAAGGGAAAGCAGAAACGGAAAGAAAGGCGACGGAAGGGAAGAAAGGCGACGCAAGGGAAAGCATGAACGGGAAGAAAGGAGACGCAAGGTATGAAAGAAGACGCACGGGAAGAGAGGCGTCGCAAGGGAAGAAAGGCGACGCAAGGGAAAGCATGAACGGGAAGAAAGGCGACGCAAGAGAAAGCAAGAATAGGAAGAAAGGCGACGCAAGGGAAAGCAGAAACGGGACGTAAGGCGTCGGAAGGGAAAGCAGGAATGAGAAGAAAGGCGAAGCAAGGGTAAACAGGAACGGGAAGAAAGGTGATGCAAGGGAAAGGAGGAACGGTAAGAAAGACGATGCAAGGGAAGAAAGGCTACGGAAGCAAAGAAAGTCGACGCAAGGGAAAGCAGGAACGAGAAGAAAGGCGACGCACGGAAAGAAAGTCGAAGCAAGGGAAGATAGGCTACGCAAGGGAAGAAAGGCGACGCAAGGGAAAGCAGTAACGGGAAGAACGGCGACGCAAGGGAAAGCAGTAACGGGAAGAACGGCGACACAAGGGAAATAACGCGAAGCAAGGGGAGAAAGGCGGCGCAAGGGAAGCAAGGCGGCGCAAGGGAAGCAAGGCGGCGCAAGGGAAGCAAGGCGGCGCAAGGGAAGCAAGGCGGCGCAAGGGAAGCAAGGCGGCGCAAGGGAAGCAAGGCGGCGCAAGGGAAAGCACGAATGATAAGAAATGCGACGCAAGGGAAGAAAGGCGATGCAAGTGAAGAAAGGCGACGCAAGGGAAAGCAGGAACGGGAAGAAAGTCGACGCAAGGGAAATAACGCGACGCAAGTGAAGAAAGGCGACACAAGGGAAAGCAGGAACGAGAAGCAAGGCGACGCAAGGGAAGCAAGGCGACGCAAGGGAAGCAAGGCGACGCAAGGGAAGCAAGGCGACGCAAGGGAAGCAAGGCGACGCAAGAGAAAGCAGGAATGGTAAGAAAGGCGACGCAAGGGAAGAAATGCGACGCAAGGGAAAGCATGAATGGGACGAATGAAGACGCAAGGTAAGAAAGAAGACCCACGGGTAGAAAGGCATCGCGAAGGAAGAAAGGCCACGCAAGGCAAAGCAGAAACGAGAAGAAAGGCGACGCAAGGGAAGAAAGGCGATGCAAGAGAAAGCAGGAACAGGAAGAAAGGCGACGCAAGGGAAGCAAGGCGACGCAAGGGGAAGCAAGGCGACGCAAGGGGAAGCAAGGCGACGCAAGGGGAAGCAAGGCGACGCAAGGGGAAGCAAGGCGACGCAAGGGGAAGCAAGGCGACGCAAGGGGAAGCAAGGCGACGCAAGGGGAAGCAAGGCGACGCAAGGGGAAGCAGGAACAGGAAGCAAGGCGACGCAAGGGAAGCAAGGCGACGCAAGGGAAGCAAGGCGACGCAAGGGAAGCAAGGCGACGCAAGGGAAAGCAGGAACGGGAAGCAAGGCGACGCAAGGGGAGGCAAGGCGACGCAAGGGGAGGCAAGGCGACGCAAGGGGAGGCAAGGCGACGCAAGGGGAGGCAAGGCGACGCAAGGGGAGGCAAGGCGACGCAAGGGGAGGCAAGGCGACGCAAGGGGAGGCAAGGCGACGCAAGGGGAGGCAGGAACAGGAAGAAAGGCGACGCAAGGGAAGCAAGGCGACGCAAGGGGAAGCAAGGCGACGCAAGGGGAAGCAAGGCGACGCAAGGGGAAGCAAGGCGACGCAAGGGGAAGCAAGGCGACGCAAGGGGAAGCAAGGCGACGCAAGGGGAAGCAGGAACAGGAAGAAAGGCGACGCAAGGGAAGCAAGGCGACGCAAGGGAAGCAAGGCGACGCAAGGGAAGCAAGGCGACGCAAGGGAAGCAAGGCGACGCAAGGGAAGCAAGGCGACGCAAGGGAAGCAAGGCGACGCAAGGGAAAGCAGGAACGGGAAGCAAGGCGACGCAAGGGGACGCAAGGCGACGCAAGGGGAAGCAAGGCGACGCAAGGGGAGGCACGGCGACGCAAGGGGAGGCAAGGCGACGCAAGGGGAGGCAAGGCGACGCAAGGGGAGGCAAGGCGACGCAAGGGAAAGCAGAAACGGGAAGTAAGGCGACGCAAGGGAAAGCAGGAACGGGAAGAAAGGTGACACGGGGAAAGAAAGGCGATGCAAGAGAAAGCAGGAACAGGAAGAAAGGCGACGCAAGGGAAGCAAGGCGACGCAAGGGAAGCAAGGCGACGCAAGGGAAGCAAGGCGACGCAAGGGAAGCAAGGCGACGCAAGGGAAAGCAGGAACGGGAAGAAAGGCGACACGGGGAAAGAAAGGCGATGCAAGAAAAAGCATAAACGGGAAGAAAGGCGACGCAAGGGAAGCGAGGCGACGGAAGGGAAAGTTGGAATGTCAAGAAAGGCGACGCAAGGGTAGAAAGGCGAGGCAAGGGAAAGCAGGAACGGGAAGCGAGGCGAGGCAAGGGAAAGCAGGAACGGGAAGCGAGGCGAGGCAAGGGAAAGCAGGAACGGGAAGCGAGGCGAGGCAAGGGAAAGCAGGAACGGGAAGCGAGGCGAGGCAAGGGAAAGCAGGAACGGGAAGCGAGGCGAGGCAAGGGAAAGCAGGAACGGGAAGCGAGGCGAGGCAAGGGAAAGCAGGAACGGGAAGCGAGGCGAGGCAAGGGAAGCGAGGCGAGGCAAGGGAAGCGAGGCGAGGCAAGGGAAGCGAGGCGACGCAAGGGAAGCGAGGCGACGCAAGGGAAGCGAGGCGACGCAAGGGAAGCGAGGCGACGCAAGGGAAGCGAGGCGACGCAAGGGAAAGTTGGAATGTCAAGAAAGGCGACGCAAGGGTAGAAAGGCGAGGCAAGGGAAAGCAGGAACGGGAAGCGAGGCGAGGCAAGGGAAAGCAGGAACGGGAAGCGAGGCGACGCAAGGGAAAGCAGGAACGGGAAGCGAGGCGAGGCAAGGGAAAGCAGGAACGGGAAGCGAGGCGAGGCAAGGGAAAGCAGGAACGGGAAGCGAGGCGAGGCAAGGGAAAGCAGGAACGGGAAGCGAGGCGAGGCAAGGGAAAGCAGGAACGGGAAGCGAGGCGAGGCAAGGGAAAGCAGGAACGGGAAGCGAGGCGAGGCAAGGGAAAGCAGGAACGGGAAGCGAGGCGAGGCAAGGGAAAGCAGGAACGGGAAGCGAGGCGAGGCAAGGGAAAGCAGGAACGGGAAGCGAGGCGAGGCAAGGGAAAGCAGGAACGGGAAGCGAGGCGAGGCAAGGGAAAGCAGGAACGGGAAGCGAGGCGAGGCAAGGGAAAGCAGGAACGGGAAGCGAGGCGAGGCAAGGGAAAGCAGGAACGGGAAGCGAGGCGAGGCAAGGGAAGCAAGGCGACGCAAGGGAAGCAAGGCGACGCAAGGGAAGCAAGGCGACGCAAGGGAAGCAAGGCGACGCAAGGGAAGCAAGGCGACGCAAGGGAAAGCAGGAATGGGAAGCGAGGCGACGCAAGGGAAGCGAGGCGACGCAAGGGAAGCGAGGCGACGCAAGGGAAAGCAGTAACGGGAAGAACGGCGACGCAAGGGAAAGCAGTAACGGGAAGAACGGCGGCACAAGGGAAATAACGCGAAGCAAGGGGAGAAAGGCGGCGCAAGGGAAGCAAGGCGGCGCAAGGGAAGCAAGGCGGCGCAAGGGAAGCAAGGCGGCGCAAGGGAAGCAAGGCGGCGCAAGGGAAGCAAGGCGGCGCAAGGGAAGCAAGGCGGCGCAAGGGAAAGCACGAATGATAAGAAATGCGACGCAAGGGAAGAAAGGCGATGCAAGTGAAGAAAGGCGACGCAAGGGAAAGCAGGAACGGGAAGAAAGGCGACGCAAGGGAAATAACGCGACGCAAGTGAAGAAAGGCGACACAAGGGAAAGCAGGAACGGGAAGCAAGGCGACGCAAGGGAAGCAAGGCGACGCAAGGGAAGCAAGGCGACGCAAGGGAAGCAAGGCGACGCAAGGGAAAGCAGGAATGGTAAGAAAGGCGACGCAAGGGAAGAAATGCGACGCAAGGGAAAGCATGAATGGGACGAATGAAGACGCAAGGTAAGAAAGAAGACCCACGGGTAGAAAGGCATCGCGAGGGAAGAAAGGCCACGCAAGGCAAAGCAGAAACGAGAAGAAAGGCGACGCAAGGGAAGAAAGGCGATGCAAGAGAAAGCAGGAACAGGAAGAAAGGCGACGCAAGGGAAGCAAGGCGACGCAAGGGAAGCAAGGCGACGCAAGGGAAGCAAGGCGACGCAAGGGAAGCAAGGCGACGCAAGGGAAGCAAGGCGACGCAAGGGAAGCAAGGCGACGCAAGGGAAAGCAGAAACGGGAAGCAAGGCGACGCAAGGGGACGCAAGGCGACGCAAGGGGAAGCAAGGCGACGCAAGGGGAGGCACGGCGACGCAAGGGGAGGCAAGGCGACGCAAGGGGAGGCAAGGCGACGCAAGGGGAGGCAAGGCGACGCAAGGGAAAGCAGAAACGGGAAGTAAGGCGACGCAAGGGAAAGCAGGAACGGGAAGAAAGGTGACACGGGGAAAGAAAGGCGATGCAAGAGAAAGCAGGAACAGGAAGAAAGGCGACGCAAGGGAAGCAAGGCGACGCAAGGGAAGCAAGGCGACGCAAGGGAAGCAAGGCGACGCAAGGGAAGCAAGGCGACGCAAGGGAAAGCAGGAACGGGAAGAAAGGCGACACGGGGAAAGAAAGGCGATGCAAGAAAAAGCATAAACGGGAAGAAAGGCGACGCAAGGGAAGCGAGGCGACGGAAGGGAAAGTTGGAATGTCAAGAAAGGCGACGCAAGGGTAGAAAGGCGAGGCAAGGGAAAGCAGGAACGGGAAGCGAGGCGAGGCAAGGGAAAGCAGGAACGGGAAGCGAGGCGAGGCAAGGGAAAGCAGGAACGGGAAGCGAGGCGAGGCAAGGGAAAGCAGGAACGGGAAGCGAGGCGAGGCAAGGGAAGCGAGGCGACGCAAGGGAAGCGAGGCGACGCAAGGGAAGCGAGGCGACGCAAGGGAAGCGAGGCGACGCAAGGGAAGCGAGGCGACGCAAGGGAAGCGAGGCGACGCAAGGGAAAGTTGGAATGTCAAGAAAGGCGACGCAAGGGTAGAAAGGCGAGGCAAGGGAAAGCAGGAACGGGAAGCGAGGCGAGGCAAGGGAAAGCAGGAACGGGAAGCGAGGCGAGGCAAGGGAAAGCAGGAACGGGAAGCGAGGCGAGGCAAGGGAAAGCAGGAACGAGAAGCGAGGCGAGGCAAGGGAAAGCAGGAACGGGAAGCGAGGCGAGGCAAGGGAAAGCAGGAACGGGAAGCGAGGCGAGGCAAGGGAAAGCAGGAACGGGAAGCGAGGCGAGGCAAGGGAAAGCAGGAACGGGAAGCGAGGCGAGGCAAGGGAAAGCAGGAACGGGAAGCGAGGCGAGGCAAGGGAAAGCAGGAACGGGAAGCGAGGCGAGGCAAGGGAAAGCAGGAACGGGAAGCGAGGCGAGGCAAGGGAAAGCAGGAACGGGAAGCGAGGCGAGGCAAGGGAAAGCAGGAACAGGAAGCAAGGCGACGCAAGGGAAGCAAGGCGACGCAAGGGAAGCAAGGCGACGCAAGGGAAGCAAGGCGACGCAAGGGAAGCAAGGCGACGCAAGGGAAGCAAGGCGACGCAAGGGAAAGCAGGAATGGGAAGCGAGGCGACGCAAGGGAAGCGAGGCGACGCAAGGGAAGCGAGGCGACGCAAGGGAAGCGAGGCGACGCAAGGGAAGCGAGGCGACGCAAGGGAAAGCAGTAACGGGAAGAACGGCGACGCAAGGGAAAGCAGTAACGGGAAGAACGGCGACACAAGGGAAATAACGCGAAGCAAGGGGAGAAAGGCGGCGCAAGGGAAGCAAGGCGGCGCAAGGGAAGCAAGGCGGCGCAAGGGAAGCAAGGCGGCGCAAGGGAAGCAAGGCGGCGCAAGGGAAGCAAGGCGGCGCAAGGGAAGCAAGGCGGCGCAAGGGAAGCAAGGCGGCGCAAGGGAAAGCACGAATGATAAGAAATGCGACGCAAGGGAAGAAAGGCGATGCAAGTGAAGAAAGGCGACGCAAGGGAAAGCAGGAACGGGAAGAAAGGCGACGCAAGGGAAATAACGCGACGCAAGTGAAGAAAGGCGACACAAGGGAAAGCAGGAACGGGAAGCAAGGCGACGCAAGGGAAGCAAGGCGACGCAAGGGAAGCAAGGCGACGCAAGGGAAGCAAGGCGACGCAAGGGAAAGCAGGAATGGTAAGAAAGGCGACGCAAGGGAAGAAATGAGACGCAAGGGAAAGCATGAATGGGACGAATGAAGACGCAAGGTAAGAAAGAAGACCCACGGGTAGAAAGGCATCGCGAGGGAAGAAAGGCCACGCAAGGCAAAGCAGAAACGAGAAGAAAGGCGACGCAAGGGAAGAAAGGCGATGCAAGAGAAAGCAGGAACAGGAAGCAAGGCGACGCAAGGGAAGCAAGGCGACGCAAGGGAAGCAAGGCGACGCAAGGGAAGCAAGGCGACGCAAGGGAAGCAAGGCGACGCAAGGGAAGCAAGGCGACGCAAGGGAAGCAAGGCGACGCAAGGGGAAGCAAGGCGACGCAAGGGGAAGCAAGGCGACGCAAGGGGAAGCAAGGCGACGCAAGGGGAAGCAAGGCGACGCAAGGGGAAGCAGGAACAGGAAGAAAGGCGACGCAAGGGAAGCAAGGCGACGCAAGGGAAGCAAGGCGACGCAAGGGAAGCAAGGCGACGCAAGGGAAGCAAGGCGACGCAAGGGAAGCAAGGCGACGCAAGGGAAGCAAGGCGACGCAAGGGAAGCAAGGCGACGCAAGGGAAAGCAGGAACGGGAAGCAAGGCGACGCAAGGGGAAGCAAGGCGACGCAAGGGGAAGCAAGGCGACGCAAGGGGAGGCAAGGCGACGCAAGGGGAGGCAAGGCGACGCAAGGGGAGGCAAGGCGACGCAAGGGGAGGCAAGGCGACGCAAGGGGAGGCAAGGCGACGCAAGGGGAGGCAAGGCGACGCAAGGGGAGGCAAGGCGACGCAAGGGGAAGCAAGGCGACGCAAGGGGAAGCAAGGCGACGCAAGGGGAAGCAAGGCGACGCAAGGGGAAGCAAGGCGACGCAAGGGGAAGCAAGGCGACGCAAGGGGAAGCAGGAACAGGAAGAAAGGCGACGCAAGGGAAGCAAGGCGACGCAAGGGAAGCAAGGCGACGCAAGGGAAGCAAGGCGACGCAAGGGAAGCAAGGCGACGCAAGGGAAGCAAGGCGACGCAAGGGAAGCAAGGCGACGCAAGGGAAAGCAGGAACGGGAAGCAAGGCGACGCAAGGGGAAGCAAGGCGACGCAAGGGGAAGCAAGGCGACGCAAGGGGAAGCAAGGCGACGCAAGGGGAAGCAAGGCGACGCAAGGGGAGGCAAGGCGACGCAAGGGGAGGCAAGGCGACGCAAGGGGAAGCAAGGCGACGCAAGGGGAAGCAAGGCGACGCAAGGGGAAGCAAGGCGACGCAAGGGGAAGCAAGGCGACGCAAGGGGAAGCAAGGCGACGCAAGGGGAAGCAAGGCGACGCAAGGGGAAGCAAGGCGACGCAAGGGGAAGCAAGGCGACGCAAGGGGAAGCAAGGCGACGCAAGGGGAAGCAGGAACAGGAAGAAAGGCGACGCAAGGGAAGCAAGGCGACGCAAGGGAAGCAAGGCGACGCAAGGGAAGCAAGGCGACGCAAGGGAAGCAAGGCGACGCAAGGGAAGCAAGGCGACGCAAGGGAAGCAAGGCGACGCAAGGGAAGCAAGGCGACGCAAGGGAAAGCAGGAACGGGAAGCAAGGCGACGCAAGGGGAAGCAAGGCGACGCAAGGGGAAGCAAGGCGACGCAAGGGGAAGCAAGGCGACGCAAGGGGAGGCAAGGCGACGCAAGGGGAGGCAAGGCGACGCAAGGGGAGGCAAGGCGACGCAAGGGGAGGCAAGGCGACGCAAGGGGAGGCAAGGCGACGCAAGGGGAGGCAAGGCGACGCAAGGGGAGGCAAGGCGACGCAAGGGGAGGCAAGGCGACGCAAGGGGAGGCAAGGCGACGCAAGGGGAGGCAGGAACAGGAAGCAAGGCGACGCAAGGGAAGCAAGGCGACGCAAGGGAAGCAAGGCGACGCAAGGGAAGCAAGGCGACGCAAGGGAAAGCAGGAACGGGAAGCAAGGCGACGCAAGGGAAGCAAGGCGACGCAAGGGAAGCAAGGCGACGCAAGGGAAGCAAGGCGACGCAAGGGAAGCAAGGCGACGCAAGGGAAGCAAGGCGACGCAAGGGAAAGCAGGAACGGGAAGCAAGGCGACGCAAGGGGAGGCAAGGCGACGCAAGGGGAGGCAAGGCGACGCAAGGGGAGGCAAGGCGACGCAAGGGGAGGCAAGGCGACGCAAGGGGAGGCAAGGCGACGCAAGGGGAGGCAAGGCGACGCAAGGGGAGGCAAGGCGACGCAAGGGAAAGAAGAAACGGGAAGTAAGGCGACGCAAGGGAAAGCAGGAACGGGAAGAAAGGTGACACGGGGAAAGAAAGGCGATGCAAGAGAAAGCAGGAACAGGAAGAAAGGCGACGCAAGGGAAGCAAGGCGACGCAAGGGAAGCAAGGCGACGCAAGGGAAGCAAGGCGACGCAAGGGAAGCAAGGCGACGCAAGGGAAGCAAGGCGACGCAAGGGAAGCAAGGCGACGCAAGGGAAGCAAGGCGACGCAAGGGAAAGCAGGAACGGGAAGAAAGGCGACACGGGGAAAGAAAGGCGATGCAAGAAAAAGCAGAAACGGGAAGAAAGGCGACGCAAGGGAAGCGAGGCGACGGAAGGGAAAGTTGGAATGTCAAGAAAGGCGACGCAAGGGTAGAAAGGCGAGGCAAGGGAAAGCAGGAACGGGAAGCGAGGCGAGGCAAGGGAAAGCAGGAACGGGAAGCGAGGCGAGGCAAGGGAAAGCAGGAACGGGAAGCGAGGCGAGGCAAGGGAAAGCAGGAACGGGAAGCGAGGCGAGGCAAGGGAAGCGAGGCGAGGCAAGGGAAGCGAGGCGAGGCAAGGGAAGCGAGGCGAGGCAAGGGAAGCGAGGCGAGGCAAGGGAAGCGAGGCGACACAAGGGAAGCGAGGCGACGCAAGGGAAGCGAGGCGACGCAAGGGAAGCGAGGCGACGCAAGGGAAAGTTGGAATGTCAAGAAAGGCGACGCAAGGGTAGAAAGGCGAGGCAAGGGAAAGCAGGAACGGGAAGCGAGGCGAGGCAAGGGAAAGCAGGAACGGGAAGCGAGGCGAGGCAAGGGAAAGCAGGAACGGGAAGCGAGGCGAGGCAAGGGAAAGCAGGAACGGGAAGCGAGGCGAGGCAAGGGAAAGCAGGAACGGGAAGCGAGGCGAGGCAAGGGAAAGCAGGAACGGGAAGCGAGGCGAGGCAAGGGAAAGCAGGAACGGGAAGCGAGGCGAGGCAAGGGAAAGCAGGAACGGGAAGCGAGGCGAGGCAAGGGAAAGCAGGAACGGGAAGCGAGGCGAGGCAAGGGAAAGCAGGAACGGGAAGCGAGGCGAGGCAAGGGAAAGCAGGAACGGGAAGCGAGGCGAGGCAAGGGAAAGCAGGAACGGGAAGCGAGGCGACGCAAGGGAAAGCAGGAACGGGAAGCGAGGCGACGCAAGGGAAAGCAGGAACGGGAAGCGAGGCGACGCAAGGGAAGCGAGGCGACGCAAGGGAAGCGAGGCGACGCAAGGGAAGCGAGGCGACGCAAGGGAAGCGAGGCGACGCAAGGGAAGCGAGGCGACGCAAGGGAAGCGAGGCGACGCAAGGGAAGCGAGGCGACGCAAGGGAAGCGAGGCGACGCAAGGGAAAGTTGGAATGTCAAGAAAGGCGACGCAAGGGTAGAAAGGCGAGGCAAGGGAAAGCAGGAACGGGAAGCGAGGCGAGGCAAGGGAAAGCAGGAACGGGAAGCGAGGCGAGGCAAGGGAAAGCAGGAACGGGAAGCGAGGCGAGGCAAGGGAAAGCAGGAACGAGAAGCGAGGCGAGGCAAGGGAAAGCAGGAACGGGAAGCGAGGCGAGGCAAGGGAAAGCAGGAACGGGAAGCGAGGCGAGGCAAGGGAAAGCAGGAACGGGAAGCGAGGCGAGGCAAGGGAAAGCAGGAACGGGAAGCGAGGCGAGGCAAGGGAAAGCAGGAACGGGAAGCGAGGCGAGGCAAGGGAAAGCAGGAACGGGAAGCGAGGCGAGGCAAGGGAAAGCAGGAACGGGAAGCGAGGCGAGGCAAGGGAAAGCAGGAACGGGAAGCGAGGCGAGGCAAGGGAAAGCAGGAACAGGAAGCAAGGCGACGCAAGGGAAGCAAGGCGACGCAAGGGAAGCAAGGCGACGCAAGGGAAGCAAGGCGACGCAAGGGAAGCAAGGCGACGCAAGGGAAGCAAGGCGACGCAAGGGAAGCAAGGCGACGCAAGGGAAAGCAGGAATGGGAAGCGAGGCGACGCAAGGGAAGCGAGGCGACGCAAGGGAAGCGAGGCGACGCAAGGGAAGCGAGGCGACGCAAGGGAAGCGAGGCGACGCAAGGGAAAGCAGTAACGGGAAGAACGGCGACGCAAGGGAAAGCAGTAACGGGAAGAACGGCGACACAAGGGAAATAACGCGAAGCAAGGGGAGAAAGGCGGCGCAAGGGAAGCAAGGCGGCGCAAGGGAAGCAAGGCGGCGCAAGGGAAGCAAGGCGGCGCAAGGGAAGCAAGGCGGCGCAAGGGAAGCAAGGCGGCGCAAGGGAAAGCACGAATGATAAGAAATGCGACGCAAGGGAAGAAAGGCGATGCAAGTGAAGAAAGGCGACGCAAGGGAAAGCAGTAACGGCAAGAACGGCGACACAAGGGAAATAACGCGAAGCAAGGGAAGAAAGGCGGCGCAAGGGAAGCAAGGTGATGCAAGTGAAGAAAGGTGACGCAAGGGAAGCAAGGCGACGCAAGGGAAAGCAGGAACGGGAAGAAAGGCGACGCAAGGGAAATAACGCGACGCAAGTGAAGAAAGGCGACACAAGGGAAAGCAGGAACGGGAAGCAAGGCGACGCAAGGGAAGCAAGGCGACGCAAGGGAAGCAAGGCGACGCAAGGGAAGCAAGGCGACGCAAGGGAAGCAAGGCGACGCAAGGGAAAGCAGGAATGGTAAGAAAGGCGACGCAAGGGAAGAAATGAGACGCAAGGGAAAGCATGAATGGGACGAATGAAGACGCAAGGTAAGAAAGAAGACCCACGGGTAGAAAGGCATCGCGAGGGAAGAAAGGCCACGCAAGGCAAAGCAGAAACGAGAAGAAAGGCGACGCAAGGGAAGAAAGGCGATGCAAGAGAAAGCAGGAACAGGAAGCAAGGCGACGCAAGGGAAGCAAGGCGACGCAAGGGAAGCAAGGCGACGCAAGGGAAGCAAGGCGACGCAAGGGGAAGCAAGGCGACGCAAGGGGAAGCAAGGCGACGCAAGGGGAAGCAAGGCGACGCAAGGGGAAGCAAGGCGACGCAAGGGGAGGCAAGGCGACGCAAGGGGAGGCAAGGCGACGCAAGGGGAGGCAAGGCGACGCAAGGGGAGGCAAGGCGACGCAAGGGGAGGCAAGGCGACGCAAGGGGAGGCAAGGCGACGCAAGGGGAGGCAAGGCGACGCAAGGGGAAGCAAGGCGACGCAAGGGGAAGCAAGGCGACGCAAGGGGAAGCAAGGCGACGCAAGGGGAAGCAAGGCGACGCAAGGGGAAGCAAGGCGACGCAAGGGGAAGCAAGGCGACGCAAGGGGAAGCAGGAACAGGAAGAAAGGCGACGCAAGGGGAAGCAAGGCGACGCAAGGGGAAGCAAGGCGACGCAAGGGGAAGCAAGGCGACGCAAGGGGAGGCAAGGCGACGCAAGGGGAGGCAAGGCGACGCAAGGGGAGGCAAGGCGACGCAAGGGGAGGCAAGGCGACGCAAGGGGAGGCAAGGCGACGCAAGGGGAGGCAAGGCGACGCAAGGGGAGGCAAGGCGACGCAAGGGGAGGCAAGGCGACGCAAGGGGAAGCAAGGCGACGCAAGGGGAAGCAAGGCGACGCAAGGGGAAGCAAGGCGACGCAAGGGGAAGCAAGGCGACGCAAGGGGAAGCAGGAACAGGAAGAAAGGCGACGCAAGGGAAGCAAGGCGACGCAAGGGAAGCAAGGCGACGCAAGGGAAGCAAGGCGACGCAAGGGAAGCAAGGCGACGCAAGGGAAGCAAGGCGACGCAAGGGAAGCAAGGCGACGCAAGGGAAGCAAGGCGACGCAAGGGAAGCAAGGCGACGCAAGGGAAAGCAGGAACGGGAAGCAAGGCGACGCAAGGGGAAGCAAGGCGACGCAAGGGGAAGCAAGGCGACGCAAGGGGAGGCAAGGCGACGCAAGGGGAGGCAAGGCGACGCAAGGGGAGGCAAGGCGACGCAAGGGGAGGCAAGGCGACGCAAGGGGAGGCAAGGCGACGCAAGGGGAGGCAAGGCGACGCAAGGGGAGGCAAGGCGACGCAAGGGGAGGCAAGGCGACGCAAGGGGAGGCAGGAACAGGAAGCAAGGCGACGCAAGGGAAGCAAGGCGACGCAAGGGAAGCAAGGCGACGCAAGGGAAGCAAGGCGACGCAAGGGAAAGCAGGAACGGGAAGCAAGGCGACGCAAGGGAAGCAAGGCGACGCAAGGGAAGCAAGGCGACGCAAGGGAAGCAAGGCGACGCAAGGGAAGCAAGGCGACGCAAGGGAAAGCAGGAACGGGAAGCAAGGCGACGCAAGGGGAGGCAAGGCGACGCAAGGGGAGGCAAGGCGACGCAAGGGGAGGCAAGGCGACGCAAGGGGAGGCAAGGCGACGCAAGGGGAGGCAAGGC
The DNA here is from genome assembly GCA_030408155.1 of Lophura swinhoii. NCBI lineage: Eukaryota > Metazoa > Chordata > Aves > Galliformes > Phasianidae > Lophura > Lophura swinhoii. The sequence goes on along the minus strand of JASCYN010000150.1, from coordinate 9,118,786 downwards.
GACGCAAGGGGAGGCAAGGCGACGCAAGGGGAGGCAAGGCGACGCAAGGGGAGGCAAGGCGACGCAAGGGAAAGAAGAAACGGGAAGTAAGGCGACGCAAGGGAAAGCAGGAACGGGAAGAAAGGTGACACGGGGAAAGAAAGGCGATGCAAGAGAAAGCAGGAACAGGAAGCAAGGCGACGCAAGGGAAGCAAGGCGACGCAAGGGAAGCAAGGCGACGCAAGGGAAGCAAGGCGACGCAAGGGAAGCAAGGCGACGCAAGGGAAAGCAGGAACGGGAAGAAAGGCGACACGGGGAAAGAAAGGCGATGCAAGAAAAAGCAGAAACGGGAAGAAAGGCGACGCAAGGGAAGCGAGGCGACGGAAGGGAAATTTGGAATGTCAAGAAAGGCGACGCAAGGGTAGAAAGGCGAGGCAAGGGAAAGCAGGAACGGGAAGCGAGGCGAGGCAAGGGAAAGCAGGAACGGGAAGCGAGGCGAGGCAAGGGAAAGCAGGAACGGGAAGCGAGGCGAGGCAAGGGAAGCGAGGCGAGGCAAGGGAAGCGAGGCGAGGCAAGGGAAGCGAGGCGAGGCAAGGGAAGCGAGGCGAGGCAAGGGAAGCGAGGCGAGGCAAGGGAAGCGAGGCGAGGCAAGGGAAGCGAGGCGAGGCAAGGGAAGCGAGGCGAGGCAAGGGAAGCGAGGCGACGCAAGGGAAGCGAGGCGACGCAAGGGAAGCGAGGCGACGCAAGGGAAGCGAGGCGACGCAAGGGAAGCGAGGCGACGCAAGGGAAGCGAGGCGACGCAAGGGAAAGTTGGAATGTCAAGAAAGGCGACGCAAGGGTAGAAAGGCGAGGCAAGGGAAAGCAGGAACGGGAAGCGAGGCGAGGCAAGGGAAAGCAGGAACGGGAAGCGAGGCGAGGCAAGGGAAAGCAGGAACGGGAAGCGAGGCGAGGCAAGGGAAAGCAGGAACGGGAAGCGAGGCGAGGCAAGGGAAAGCAGGAACGGGAAGCGAGGCGAGGCAAGGGAAAGCAGGAACGGGAAGCGAGGCGAGGCAAGGGAAAGCAGGAACGGGAAGCGAGGCGAGGCAAGGGAAAGCAGGAACGGGAAGCGAGGCGAGGCAAGGGAAAGCAGGAACGGGAAGCGAGGCGAGGCAAGGGAAAGCAGGAACGGGAAGCGAGGCGACGCAAGGGAAAGCAGGAACGGGAAGCGAGGCGACGCAAGGGAAGCGAGGCGACGCAAGGGAAGCGAGGCGACGCAAGGGAAGCGAGGCGACGCAAGGGAAGCGAGGCGACGCAAGGGAAGCGAGGCGACGCAAGGGAAGCGAGGCGACGCAAGGGAAGCGAGGCGACGCAAGGGAAGCGAGGCGACGCAAGGGAAGCGAGGCGACGCAAGGGAAGCGAGGCGACGCAAGGGAAGCGAGGCGACGCAAGGGAAGCAAGCCGACGCAAGGGAAGCAAGCCGACGCAAGGGAAGCAAGGCGACGCAAGGGAAAGCAGGAACGGGAACCGAGGCGACGCAAGGGAAGCGAGGCGACGCAAGGGAAGCGAGGCGACGCAAGGGAAGCGAGGCGACGCAAGGGAAGCGAGGCGACGCAAGGGAAGCGAGGCGACGCAAGGGAAGCGAGGCGACGCAAGGGAAAGCAGAAACGGGAAGTAAGGCGATGCAAGAGAAAGCAGGAACAGGAAGAAAGGCGACGCAAGGGAAGCAAGGCGACGCAAGGGAAGCAAGGCGACGCAAGGGAAGCAAGGCGACGCAAGGGAAGCAAGGCGACGCAAGGGAAGCAAGGCGACGCAAGGGAAGCAAGGCGACGCAAGGGAAAGCAGGAACGGGAAGCAAGGCGACGCAAGGGGAGGCAAGGCGACGCAAGGGGAGGCAAGGCGACGCAAGGGGAGGCAAGGCGACGCAAGGGGAGGCAAGGCGACGCAAGGGGAGGCAAGGCGACGCAAGGGGAGGCAAGGCGACGCAAGGGGAGGCAAGGCGACGCAAGGGGAGGCAAGGCGACGCAAGGGGAAAGCAGAAACGGGAAGTAAGGCGATGCAAGAGAAAGCAGGAACAGGAAGCAAGGCGACGCAAGGGAAGCGAGGCGACGCAAGGGAAGCGAGGCGACGCAAGGGAAGCGAGGCGACGCAAGGGAAGCGAGGCGACGCAAGGGAAGCGAGGCGACGCAAGGGAAGCGAGGCGACGCAAGGGAAGCGAGGCGACGCAAGGGAAGCGAGGCGACGCAAGGGAAAGCAGAAACGGGAAGTAAGGCGACGCAAGAGAAAGCAGAAACGGGAAGTAAGGCGACGCAAGAGAAAGCAGGAACAGGAAGCAAGGCGACGCAAGAGAAAGCAGGAACAGGAAGCAAGGCGACGCAAGGGAAGCAAGGCGACGCAAGGGAAGCAAGGCGACGCAAGGGAAGCAAGGCGACGCAAGGGAAGCAAGGCGACGCAAGGGAAGCAAGGCGACGCAAGGGAAGCAAGGCGACGCAAGGGAAGCAAGGCGACGCAAGGGAAAGCAGGAACGGGAAGCAAGGCGACGCAAGGGAAAGCAGGAACGGGAAGCAAGGCGACGCAAGGGAAAGCAGGAACGGGAAGCAAGGCGACGCAAGGGAAAGCAGGAACGGGAAGCAAGGCGACGCAAGGGGAGGCAAGGCGACGCAAGGGGAGGCAAGGCGACGCAAGGGGAGGCAAGGCGACGCAAGGGGAGGCAAGGCGACGCAAGGGGAGGCAAGGCGACGCAAGGGGAGGCAAGGCGACGCAAGGGGAGGCAAGGCGACGCAAGGGGAGGCAAGGCGACGCAAGGGGAAAGCAGAAACGGGAAGTAAGGCGATGCAAGAGAAAGCAGGAACAGGAAGCAAGGCGACGCAAGGGAAGCAAGGCGACGCAAGGGAAGCAAGGCGACGCAAGGGAAGCAAGGCGACGCAAGGGAAGCAAGGCGACGCAAGGGAAGCAAGGCGACGCAAGGGAAGCAAGGCGACGCAAGGGAAGCAAGGCGACGCAAGGGAAGCAAGGCGACGCAAGGGAAGCAAGGCGACGCAAGGGAAGCAAGGCGACGCAAGGGAAAGCAGGAACGGGAAGAAAGGCGACGCAAGGGAAGCGAGGCGACGGAAGGGAAAGTTGGAATGTCAAGAAAGGCGACGCAAGGGTAGAAAGGCGAGGCAAGGGAAAGCAGGAACGGGAAGCGAGGCGAGGCAAGGGAAAGCAGGAACGGGAAGCGAGGCGAGGCAAGGGAAAGCAGGAACGGGAAGCGAGGCGACGCAAGGGAAAGCAGGAACGGGAAGCGAGGCGAGGCAAGGGAAGCGAGGCGAGGCAAGGGAAGCGAGGCGAGGCAAGGGAAGCGAGGCGAGGCAAGGGAAGCGAGGCGAGGCAAGGGAAGCGAGGCGACGCAAGGGAAGCGAGGCGACGCAAGGGAAGCGAGGCGACGCAAGGGAAGCGAGGCGACGCAAGGGAAGCGAGGCGACGCAAGGGAAGCGAGGCGACGCAAGGGAAAGTTGGAATGTCAAGAAAGGCGATGCATGGGTAGAAAGGCGAGGCAAGGGAAAGCAGGAACGGGAAGCGAGGCGAGGCAAGGGAAAGCAGGAACGGGAAGCGAGGCGAGGCAAGGGAAAGCAGGAACGGGAAGCGAGGCGAGGCAAGGGAAAGCAGGAACGGGAAGCGAGGCGAGGCAAGGGAAAGCAGGAACGGGAAGCGAGGCGAGGCAAGGGAAAGCAGGAACGGGAAGCGAGGCGACGCAAGGGAAAGCAGGAACGGGAAGCGAGGCGACGCAAGGGAAAGCAGGAACGGGAAGCGAGGCGACGCAAGGGAAAGCAGGAACGGGAAGCGAGGCGACGCAAGGGAAGCGAGGCGACGCAAGGGAAGCGAGGCGACGCAAGGGAAGCGAGGCGACGCAAGGGAAGCGAGGCGACGCAAGGGAAGCGAGGCGACGCAAGGGAAGCGAGGCGACGCAAGGGAAAGCAGAAACGGGAAGTAAGGCGATGCAAGAGAAAGCAGGAACAGGAAGAAAGGCGACGCAAGGGAAGCAAGGCGACGCAAGGGAAGCAAGGCGACGCAAGGGAAGCAAGGCGACGCAAGGGAAGCAAGGCGACGCAAGGGAAGCAAGGCGACGCAAGGGAAGCAAGGCGACGCAAGGGAAGCAAGGCGACGCAAGGGAAGCAAGGCGACGCAAGGGAAGCAAGGCGACGCAAGGGAAGCAAGGCGACGCAAGGGAAGCAAGGCGACGCAAGGGAAGCAAGGCGACGCAAGGGAGGCAAGGCGACGCAAGGGAGGCAAGGCGACGCAAGGGAGGCAAGGCGACGCAAGGGAGGCAAGGCGACGCAAGGGGAGGCAAGGCGACGCAAGGGGAGGCAAGGCGACGCAAGGGGAGGCAAGGCGACGCAAGGGGAGGCAAGGCGACGCAAGGGGAGGCAAGGCGACGCAAGGGGAGGCAAGGCGACGCAAGGGGAGGCAAGGCGACGCAAGGGGAGGCAAGGCGACGCAAGGGAAAGAAGAAACGGGAAGTAAGGCGATGCAAGAGAAAGCAGGAACAGGAAGCAAGGCGACGCAAGGGAAGCGAGGCGACGCAAGGGAAGCGAGGCGACGCAAGGGAAGCGAGGCGACGCAAGGGAAGCGAGGCGACGCAAGGGAAGCGAGGCGACGCAAGGGAAGCGAGGCGACGCAAGGGAAGCGAGGCGACGCAAGGGAAGCGAGGCGACGCAAGGGAAAGCAGAAACGGGAAGTAAGGCGACGCAAGAGAAAGCAGAAACGGGAAGTAAGGCGACGCAAGAGAAAGCAGAAACGGGAAGTAAGGCGACGCAAGAGAAAGCAGAAACGGGAAGTAAGGCGACGCAAGAGAAAGCAGGAACAGGAAGAAAGGCGACGCAAGGGAAGCAAGGCGACGCAAGGGAAGCAAGGCGACGCAAGGGAAGCAAGGCGACGCAAGGGAAGCAAGGCGACGCAAGGCGACGCAAGGGAAGCAAGGCGACGCAAGGGAAGCAAGGCGACGCAAGGGAAGCAAGGCGACGCAAGGGAAGCAAGGCGACGCAAGGGAAGCAAGGCGACGCAAGGGAAGCAAGGCGACGCAAGGGAAGCAAGGCGACGCAAGGGAAGCAAGGCGACGCAAGGGAAGCAAGGCGACGCAAGGGAAGCAAGGCGACGCAAGGGAAGCAAGGCGACGCAAGGGAGGCAAGGCGACGCAAGGGAGGCAAGGCGACGCAAGGGAGGCAAGGCGACGCAAGGGGAGGCAAGGCGACGCAAGGGGAGGCAAGGCGACGCAAGGGGAGGCAAGGCGACGCAAGGGGAGGCAAGGCGACGCAAGGGGAGGCAAGGCGACGCAAGGGGAGGCAAGGCGACGCAAGGGGAGGCAAGGCGACGCAAGGGGAGGCAAGGCGACGCAAGGGGAGGCAAGGCGACGCAAGGGGAGGCAAGGCGACGCAAGGGGAGGCAAGGCGACGCAAGGGGAGGCAAGGCGACGCAAGGGAAAGAAGAAACGGGAAGTAAGGCGACGCAAGAGAAAGCAGGAACAGGAAGCAAGGCGACGCAAGGGAAGCGAGGCGACGCAAGGGAAGCGAGGCGACGCAAGGGAAGCGAGGCGACGCAAGGGAAGCGAGGCGACGCAAGGGAAGCGAGGCGACGCAAGGGAAGCGAGGCGACGCAAGGGAAGCGAGGCGACGCAAGGGAAAGCAGAAACGGGAAGTAAGGCGACGCAAGAGAAAGCAGAAACGGGAAGTAAGGCGACGCAAGAGAAAGCAGAAACGGGAAGTAAGGCGACGCAAGAGAAAGCAGAAACGGGAAGTAAGGCGACGCAAGAGAAAGCAGAAACGGGAAGTAAGGCGACGCAAGAGAAAGCAGGAACAGGAAGAAAGGCGACGCAAGGGAAGCAAGGCGACGCAAGGGAAGCAAGGCGACGCAAGGGAAGCAAGGCGACGCAAGGGAAGCAAGGCGACGCAAGGGAAGCAAGGCGACGCAAGGGAAGCAAGGCGACGCAAGGGAAGCAAGGCGACGCAAGGGAAGCAAGGCGACGCAAGGGAAGCAAGGCGACGCAAGGGAAGCAAGGCGACGCAAGGGAAAGCAGGAACGGGAAGCAAGGCGACGCAAGGGAAAGCAGGAACGGGAAGCAAGGCGACGCAAGGGAAAGCAGGAACGGGAAGCAAGGCGACGCAAGGGAAAGCAGGAACGGGAAGCAAGGCGACGCAAGGGGAGGCAAGGCGACGCAAGGGGAGGCAAGGCGACGCAAGGGGAGGCAAGGCGACGCAAGGGGAGGCAAGGCGACGCAAGGGGAGGCAAGGCGACGCAAGGGGAAAGCAGAAACGGGAAGTAAGGCGATGCAAGAGAAAGTAGGAACAGGAAGCAAGGCGACGCAAGGGAAGCAAGGCGACGCAAGGGAAGCAAGGCGACGCAAGGGAAGCAAGGCGACGCAAGGGAAGCAAGGCGACGCAAGGGAAGCAAGGCGACGCAAGGGAAGCAAGGCGACGCAAGGGAAGCAAGGCGACGCAAGGGAAGCAAGGCGACGCAAGGGAAGCAAGGCGACGCAAGGGAAGCAAGGCGACGCAAGGGAAGCAAGGCGACGCAAGGGAAGCAAGGCGACGCAAGGGAAGCAAGGCGACGCAAGGGAAGCAAGGCGACGCAAGGGAAAGCAGGAACGGGAAGAAAGGCGACACGGGGAAAGAAAGGCGATGCAAGAAAAAGCAGAAACGGGAAGAAAGGCAACGCAAGGGAAGCGAGGCGACGGAAGGGAAAGTTGGAATGTCAAGAAAGGCGACGCAAGGGTAGAAAGGCGAGGCAAGGGAAAGCAGGAACGGGAAGCGAGGCGAGGCAAGGGAAAGCAGGAACGGGAAGCGAGGCGAGGCAAGGGAAAGCAGGAACGGGAAGCGAGGCGAGGCAAGGGAAAGCAGGAACGGGAAGCGAGGCGAGGCAAGGGAAAGCAGGAACGGGAAGCGAGGCGAGGCAAGGGAAGCGAGGCGAGGCAAGGGAAGCGAGGCGAGGCAAGGGAAGCGAGGCGAGGCAAGGGAAGCGAGGCGAGGCAAGGGAAGCGAGGCGAGGCAAGGGAAGCGAGGCGAGGCAAGGGAAGCGAGGCGAGGCAAGGGAAGCGAGGCGAGGCAAGGGAAGCGAGGCGACGCAAGGGAAGCGAGGCGACGCAAGGGAAGCGAGGCGACGCAAGGGAAGCGAGGCGACGCAAGGGAAGCGAGGCGACGCAAGGGAAGCGAGGCGACGCAAGGGAAGCGAGGCGACGCAAGGGAAGCGAGGCGACGCAAGGGAAGCGAGGCGACGCAAGGGAAGCGAGGCGACGCAAGGGAAAGCAGGAACGGGAAGCGAGGCGACGCAAGGGAAAGCAGGAACGGGAAGCGAGGCGACGCAAGGGAAAGCAGGAACGGGAAGCGAGGCGACGCAAGGGAAAGCAGGAACGGGAAGCGAGGCGACGCAAGGGAAAGCAGGAACGGGAAGCGAGGCGAGGCAAGGGAAAGCAGGAACGGGAAGCGAGGCGAGGCAAGGGAAGCGAGGCGAGGCAAGGGAAGCGAGGCGAGGCAAGGGAAGCGAGGCGAGGCAAGGGAAGCGAGGCGAGGCAAGGGAAGCGAGGCGAGGCAAGGGAAGCGAGGCGAGGCAAGGGAAGCGAGGCGAGGCAAGGGAAGCGAGGCGAGGCAAGGGAAGCGAGGCGAGGCAAGGGAAGCGAGGCGAGGCAAGGGAAGCGAGGCGAGGCAAGGGAAGCGAGGCGAGGCAAGGGAAGCGAGGCGAGGCAAGGGAAGCGAGGCGAGGCAAGGGAAGCGAGGCGACGCAAGGGAAGCGAGGCGACGCAAGGGAAGCGAGGCGACGCAAGGGAAAGCAGGAACGGGAAGCGAGGCGACGCAAGGGAAAGCAGGAACGGGAAGCGAGGCGACGCAAGGGAAAGCAGGAACGGGAAGCGAGGCGACGCAAGGGAAAGCAGGAACGGGAAGCGAGGCGACGCAAGGGAAAGCAGGAACGGGAAGCGAGGCGACGCAAGGGAAAGCAGGAACGGGAAGCGAGGCGACGCAAGGGAAAGCAGGAACGGGAAGCGAGGCGACGCAAGGGAAAGCAGGAACGGGAAGCGAGGCGACGCAAGGGAAGCGAGGCGACGCAAGGGAAGCGAGGCGACGCAAGGGAAGCGAGGCGACGCAAGGGAAGCGAGGCGACGCAAGGGAAGCGAGGCGACGCAAGGGAAGCGAGGCGACGCAAGGGAAGCGAGGCGACGCAAGGGAAGCGAGGCGACGCAAGGGAAGCGAGGCGACGCAAGGGAAGCGAGGCGACGCAAGGGAAGCGAGGCGACGCAAGGGAAAGCAGGAACGGGAAGCGAGGCGACGCAAGGGAAAGCAGGAACGGGAAGCGAGGCGACGCAAGGGAAAGCAGGAACGGGAAGCGAGGCGACGCAAGGGAAAGCAGGAACGGGAAGCGAGGCGAGGCAAGGGAAAGCAGGAACGGGAAGCGAGGCGAGGCAAGGGAAAGCAGGAACGGGAAGCGAGGCGAGGCAAGGGAAGCGAGGCGAGGCAAGGGAAGCGAGGCGAGGCAAGGGAAGCGAGGCGAGGCAAGGGAAGCGAGGCGAGGCAAGGGAAGCGAGGCGACGCAAGGGAAGCGAGGCGACGCAAGGGAAGCGAGGCGACGCAAGGGAAGCGAGGCGACGCAAGGGAAGCGAGGCGACGCAAGGGAAGCGAGGCGACGCAAGGGAAGCGAGGCGACGCAAGGGAAGCGAGGCGACGCAAGGGAAGCGAGGCGACGCAAGGGAAAGCAGGAACGGGAAGCGAGGCGAGGCAAGGGAAAGCAGGAACGGGAAGCGAGGCGAGGCAAGGGAAAGCAGGAACGGGAAGCGAGGCGACGCAAGGGAAAGCAGGAACGGGAAGCGAGGCGACGCAAGGGAAAGCAGGAACGGGAAGCGAGGCGACGCAAGGGAAAGCAGGAACGGGAAGCGAGGCGACGCAAGGGAATGCAGGAACGGGAAGCGAGGCGACGCAAGGGAAAGCAGGAACGGGAAGCGAGGCGAGGCAAGGGAAAGCAGGAACGGGAAGCGAGGCGAGGCAAGGGAAAGCAGGAACGGGAAGCGAGGCGAGGCAAGGGAAGCGAGGCGAGGCAAGGGAAGCGAGGCGAGGCAAGGGAAGCGAGGCGAGGCAAGGGAAGCGAGGCGAGGCAAGGGAAGCGAGGCGAGGCAAGGGAAGCGAGGCGAGGCAAGGGAAGCGAGGCGAGGCAAGGGAAGCGAGGCGACGCAAGGGAAGCGAGGCGACGCAAGGGAAGCGAGGCGACGCAAGGGAAAGCAGGAACGGGAAGCGAGGCGACGCAAGGGAAAGCAGGAACGGGAAGCGAGGCGACGCAAGGGAAAGCAGGAACGGGAAGCGAGGCGAGGCAAGGGAAAGCAGGAACGGGAAGCGAGGCGAGGCAAGGGAAAGCAGGAACGGGAAGCGAGGCGAGGCAAGGGAAAGCAGGAACGGGAAGCGAGGCGAGGCAAGGGAAAGCAGGAACGGGAAGCGAGGCGAGGCAAGGGAAAGCAGGAACGGGAAGCGAGGCGAGGCAAGGGAAAGCAGGAACGGGAAGCGAGGCGACGCAAGGGAAAGCAGGAACGGGAAGCGAGGCGACGCAAGGGAAGCGAGGCGACGCAAGGGAAGCGAGGCGACGCAAGGGAAGCGAGGCGACGCAAGGGAAGCGAGGCGACGCAAGGGAAGCGAGGCGACGCAAGGGAAGCGAGGCGACGCAAGGGAAGCGAGGCGACGCAAGGGAAGCGAGGCGACGCAAGGGAAGCGAGGCGACGCAAGGGAAGCGAGGCGACGCAAGGGAAGCGAGGCGACGCAAGGGAAAGCAGGAACGGGAAGCGAGGCGAGGCAAGGGAAAGCAGGAACGGGAAGCGAGGCGAGGCAAGGGAAAGCAGGAACGGGAAGCGAGGCGAGGCAAGGGAAGCGAGGCGAGGCAAGGGAAGCGAGGCGAGGCAAGGGAAGCGAGGCGAGGCAAGGGAAGCGAGGCGAGGCAAGGGAAGCGAGGCGAGGCAAGGGAAGCGAGGCGACGCAAGGGAAGCGAGGCGACGCAAGGGAAGCGAGGCGACGCAAGGGAAGCGAGGCGAGGCAAGGGAAGCGAGGCGACGCAAGGGAAGCGAGGCGACGCAAGGGAAGCGAGGCGACGCAAGGGAAGCGAGGCGACGCAAGGGAAGCGAGGCGACGCAAGGGAAGCGAGGCGACGCAAGGGAAGCGAGGCGACGCAAGGGAAGCGAGGCGACGCAAGGGAAAGCAGGAACGGGAAGCGAGGCGAGGCAAGGGAAAGCAGGAACGGGAAGCGAGGCGAGGCAAGGGAAAGCAGGAACGGGAAGCGAGGCGAGGCAAGGGAAGCGAGGCGAGGCAAGGGAAGCGAGGCGAGGCAAGGGAAGCGAGGCGAGGCAAGGGAAGCGAGGCGAGGCAAGGGAAGCGAGGCGAGGCAAGGGAAGCGAGGCGAGGCAAGGGAAGCGAGGCGAGGCAAGGGAAGCGAGGCGAGGCAAGGGAAGCGAGGCGAGGCAAGGGAAGCGAGGCGACGCAAGGGAAGCGAGGCGACGCAAGGGAAGCGAGGCGACGCAAGGGAAGCGAGGCGACGCAAGGGAAGCGAGGCGACGCAAGGGAAGCGAGGCGACGCAAGGGAAGCGAGGCGACGCAAGGGAAGCGAGGCGACGCAAGGGAAGCGAGGCGACGCAAGGGAAGCGAGGCGACGCAAGGGAAGCGAGGCGACGCAAGGGAAAGCAGGAACGGGAAGCGAGGCGACGCAAGGGAAAGCAGGAACGAGAAGCGAGGCGAGGCAAGGGAAAGCAGGAACGGGAAGCGAGGCGAGGCAAGGGAAAGCAGGAACGGGAAGCGAGGCGAGGCAAGGGAAAGCAGGAACGGGAAGCGAGGCGAGGCAAGGGAAAGCAGGAACGGGAAGCGAGGCGAGGCAAGGGAAGCGAGGCGAGGCAAGGGAAGCGAGGCGAGGCAAGGGAAGCGAGGCGAGGCAAGGGAAGCGAGGCGAGGCAAGGGAAGCGAGGCGAGGCAAGGGAAGCGAGGCGAGGCAAGGGAAGCGAGGCGAGGCAAGGGAAGCGAGGCGAGGCAAGGGAAGCGAGGCGAGGCAAGGGAAGCGAGGCGAGGCAAGGGAAGCGAGGCGAGGCAAGGGAAGCGAGGCGAGGCAAGGGAAGCGAGGCGAGGCAAGGGAAGCGAGGCGAGGCAAGGGAAGCGAGGCGAGGCAAGGGAAGCGAGGCGACGCAAGGGAAGCGAGGCGACGCAAGGGAAGCGAGGCGACGCAAGGGAAGCGAGGCGACGCAAGGGAAGCGAGGCGACGCAAGGGAAGCGAGGCGACGCAAGGGAAGCGAGGCGACGCAAGGGAAGCGAGGCGACGCAAGGGAAGCGAGGCGACGCAAGGGAAGCGAGGCGACGCAAGGGAAGCGAGGCGACGCAAGGGAAGCGAGGCGACGCAAGGGAAGCGAGGCGACGCAAGGGAAGCGAGGCGACGCAAGGGAAAGCAGGAACGGGAAGCGAGGCGACGCAAGGGAAAGCAGGAACGGGAAGCGAGGCGACGCAAGGGAAAGCAGGAACGGGAAGCGAGGCGACGCAAGGGAAAGCAGGAACGGGAAGCGAGGCGACGCAAGGGAAAGCAGGAACGGGAAGCGAGGCGACGCAAGGGAAAGCAGGAACGGGAAGCGAGGCGACGCAAGGGAAAGCAGGAACGGGAAGCGAGGCGACGCAAGGGAAAGCAGGAACGGGAAGCGAGGCGACGCAAGGGAAAGCAGGAACGGGAAGCGAGGCGACGCAAGGGAAAGCAGGAACGGGAAGCGAGGCGACGCAAGGGAAAGCAGGAACGGGAAGCGAGGCGACGCAAGGGAAGCGAGGCGACGCAAGGGAAGCGAGGCGACGCAAGGGAAGCGAGGCGACGCAAGGGAAGCGAGGCGACGCAAGGGAAGCGAGGCGACGCAAGGGAAGCGAGGCGACGCAAGGGAAGCGAGGCGACGCAAGGGAAGCGAGGCGACGCAAGGGAAGCGAGGCGACGCAAGGGAAGCGAGGCGACGCAAGGGAAGCGAGGCGACGCAAGGGAAGCGAGGCGACGCAAGGGAAGCGAGGCGACGCAAGGGAAGCGAGGCGACGCAAGGGAAGCGAGGCGACGCAAGGGAAGCGAGGCGACGCAAGGGAAAGCAGGAACGGGAAGAAAGGCGACTGTACAATCAATGAAAATTATATAAAGGAATATTTTATAATTTAATAATATTAAGATGTTATAATAATGAAATAGCAAGACAGTTAGGCACAGTGAGACAAAGAGAATAAATAGGAGGCTTACCCGTGTCGTGGGCTCGCTCAGGAAACTCCAGTGGAGTGGATCTTCCAAAGAGAGAGAGCGATCCTTCCCCACTGGTAGTCAGCTCTTGAATGGGTCTAGGAGAGGTGGAGCCAGGCTCCACCCCTTCCTGCAGCACAGGTGAATTGCTTTCACCTGTGCTCCCAGGGCTGACTCATTGCTCACCTCAGGTGACTAATCAGAGGTTCAGGCCCTGACTCAGCAGTTCCCATACACTCCAGCCCTTCACGGCGTGAACCAATGATCAGACTGACTAATGGGTAAGCTTTTCCTAATACAGAGACCCACTATATCACGACGCTTATACAATTTTCATCGCGACGCATGTTGGTACAATTTAAGACAAGTGACGATTGGTGAACATTGATAGTCTTGTATGGGCCAGTGCTCGATGAAGTTACTAGAGGCATGCGGTCATCAGGTGCAGGTCCGTCTCATGTTCCATCAGTCCCATATAGGCCATCACCAGGTTTCACACGTGATCTGACTGTAACACTGGAACGCTTTGATGGCATTTCGTTCCTTCCGGTGATCCTGAAGGCTCGAAGACTCACGGGGAGTAATACAGATGTTTCAAGGGTACCAGGAGGGGAAGGTCTGCCCTCCAGGGCAAGATACAGGCCGTATTTCTATCCTGGGTCAACACTTCCGCTTGTACTGGGGCACGTCCCGGCCGCCTGTACCACACCTTCTGGCCAGATATCTGTGGCTGCATAACTATGTCAG